>VZSG01000027.1:2399853-2422359 GCA_013398315.1 Nothoprocta pentlandii
GCTGCGGGGGCGCCGGCGGCCGCTCGGCGGTAAGGAGCGGGGCGGGAGCCGCTGCGGGGCCAGCCTGGGCCCACTCGCGGCTAATTCACGGCTAATTTCTCAGTGCTCGAGGGGCTATGAGGGGAGACACGGCAGGTCTGACTTAATCAGCAAACTTCACCTCCCATCAAGTGTATTTAAGAAATTTGCAGTCTTCTCAGTCAATTCAAAGTCTCCTTTACCTTTACCAAGATGCAGTGCCCAAACAGGTGCTTTTCCCCCAAAGCTAATCTCTCAGGAAAAAAAAAAAAAAAAAAGAGTTTGCTTGGGCTGTTGTGTTGTTTCCATGTTGTGCGACTGTGCTCTTTCGGATGTGCACTTTGGTACTTGCCCACTACTAGGAATATTAACTTGCTGTTTTGTAGTTGCTTTTGGGCTGCAGAAATGGAAAAGCTCCGTCTCCCTGCAAGCAAAAATGCCCCCGTGCGACTTTGTACCCGAAAAATACCAAGTAAGTCCTCTGTGCTGCACGGGAGCCAAGTAAAGGCTGCCCCGAGCGACCCGGGTGATGGGCTCTTTTCCTCTAAATCTGTTACAATTTAAGCAGTCTGCTTGTTTGGGAAGAACAGTGATGTTGCAACTATGAAATATACGTATAGTTTTACCTATGTAATGTTAGGGATAAGTTGTTGATTTGAAAGACTTTAAGGGAGTAAGGGCAGGACAACAGAAGGGCAGAATAAGGGCAGTCTCGTTGAAAGCGGAATCTCATACGTGTGTAGAGGTCCGTGAGTGCTAAAATTTGGTGAAGCCTTTCTGCAAACCACTATAGACCACATGTGTGAGCCATGAATTCTGAGTCTGAATCTTCCAAGTGTCAATGCGTATTGACTTGTTATTCCCCGCAGTCCTACACATATGACCATATGCTGGAGATCCGCAAGCGAAATGTCGCTCCTACCCTGTTAATGGTTTACAAGAAGCCGCTGTTGCTGCATCAAGGCCACATGCAGTGGCTGTTTGATTACGAAGGACGACGATACCTTGATCTCTTTGCTGGAATTGCTACTGTCAGCGTTGGTCATTGTCACCCGTAAGTATCTGCTGCTTGATGTGCCCAACCAAGTACAGAAAGAGATGCTCCTAATGGTTTTATCCTCTGTTAATTTTTGGCTGCGTGAACCCCAAAGCAGAGTTTATCTTGCTATGTTTTCACGTATCTCTCAAAATCAGTTCCTACTATATGGTAAAGCATTCATTCATTCTACTTGTTTGGCAAGTAGAGCACTGTCAGAGTTTGAAGGGGTAGTAACACGTGTGTGCACGTGCGTGTTGGGTTAAGCCATGTCTTGTGGTGCGTGCAGGAAGGTAACAGCAGCCGCCCAGGCACAGCTCGCCCGCCTTTGGCACACCTCCAGCATCTACATGCACCCGCCGATCCAGGAGTACGCCGAGAAGCTGGCTTCCCTTCTCCCAGATCCGCTGAAGGTGGGCGCTTCCACACCGTGCTGGGGTGTTTATTAGACCAAATTCGTATGCGGAGCAGGAGTAGCCGGGAAGAGAAAACCTGCATGGGGACTGTGGACTGTCAAATAAAGGGAGAAGCTTTGTGACTCTCAGGCCTTTTCTTTGGCCCAAGAAGGACACAAGGATAAAATCTCAGGCTCCTGTTCTGTTTAGATATCTGCTTTCTCCTCAGTTGTTCTGTGAAGGGACCCTGCTGCTACCTGTTTCTGTGCAGTGAGTCATGCTCATCTTTACCCAAACATCTTTCTTTAAGTCATTGTTTCAACTTAGATACAGGGTGGAAAGGCTGTAGAGCCTAACTGTGGAAACTTCTTCTGCACTGCCCATGAGTAAAAACATCGTCTTGATCTTGACCCGTATTTGCACGTCCATGATGTTAACATTAGGTTTATTGCTGTGAAGTTGCTTTGCAGCAGTGGTGGGTTATTGCTCATAATGTTGCTTAGGCTGTGTGGTCTCATCCCAAATGACCAGGTGGTTGTTGCTGGCTGTACTGATCATGAGCATTTCTCTTTAGGTGGTTTTTCTGACCAACAGTGGGTCAGAAGCCAACGATCTGGCAGTGTTCCTGGCAAGGTTATATACCCGTAACTTCGACATCATCTGTTTCAGGTAATGGTGATGTGATCTTTGGGAAACTCACTCTGTGTCTGTTACTCTCTATGTGCATAAGACATGAAGCAATGTGGAACTTGGTCTGCTCAAGATACATTCAGATTGATTTATCAGACAAAGAGCAAAACATCAGTATTGGAAGTTGAAGTTTTGATGCAATGAGTGAGGGATGGCTAAAAGACAACCTGTGATTTATGCCTTCATTATTTAAAAACATATCTAATCCTTGTGTTACCTGCTTCCCCTGATCCCAACCTGCAGTGCTGCCCCATTCAGGGATACAGAGGTTCAGCTGGAACAGATGAGCAGTGACCCAGAGCAGGGAACTGATCTGGCTGAAAACTGACTCAGCAAAAGGACTGGGCACTTTTTTGTTCTTGTTTGTTCTGCTGGTTTGTTTTTCTGCCAGACCCCGATGTGTTTTGCTGCACAGCTGCACTGGAAGCTGCTCTGCCTTAATTACAGAGGTGGTGCACGGGTGAGGACTATGTCACCTTCAGTATAAGCAATTCACTCACTGTGCTTCCAAGCTCTCAGATATTAAAGTAAAAGCACCTGTTAAAATATATTAGCTTTTAGGGAAAATGGCACTTTTCCTGCCATTCTGTACAGAAAAAAAAAAAAAAAAGTGAATCCACCTAATTTGTATATTCCCCGTGGTGAATTTCTGATTTGTGTATAAAGCTAGCATTAATCCACCAGGTAGTGTAATGATTGGCAACACGTGTTTGCGAGAGCAGAGGTTCCCAAGATGCAAGGAACAGAGATGCTTATTTCCTGGGGCTCAGCTGCTGCAGGAGAGCTGCACAAAACCTGTCTGAATTGCTGCTGATCCCAGTCTGCTTCTCCTCCCTTTGTGAACATCAGCTCCTGGTTTAACATTGACCATTGCAGGAAACGTTGCAGATCGGTAGCAGCAAATACTCCAAAATCAGAGCAAATACAGGCAGTAGGAATGTAATTGTTTTGAGAGCAGTGGTGAACGCTTTCCTGTGTGATTTGGAGCTCGGGGGCATGTCCTGTCAGGGCTGATGTTGCTGCAGGTTCCTCTCAGACGTGCCTGCTGATCCTGTTCTTGTGTGTTTGCAGAGGAGCCTACCACGGAGGCAGCCCCTACATGCTGGGAGTGACATCTGTTGGTTACTATAAGCATGGTGTTGCCAATGGCTTTGGCTGTGCAACGGTGAGTTATTTTTATTTATGTATTTTAAATAATCTGTGTACCTAACAGTGTGTTTGAGTGTTTCAGCCTTTAGCAAGTGCTTCATTAACTGAACTGCAGTATTTCTGCTGGGTAAGCAAAGCGAGAGTTGGAGTGCCCTTTCCCTCCGTGTTATTTAGGTAGCTGTAATTACTGACTGACTCTTGAGAGCAAAGCAAAGAAAATCATCAGCTGAGTGACTGCTGCTGGAATGGTCAGACAGGGATCTTTTTCTTCCTCTCCAGAAAAAAACTCTGTCTCTCTCCTCCCTCCCATCAGACTTCTTGTCTTTGGGCACGCCTGGCACTACGTCACAGATGTTGCTTGACTCTAGCAGACTGGCTTAACTTTCTTCCTTGGAGCCATCTCTAGGTATGATCAACATCTCCCTCAGAAAGACGATGCTGTCAGGTCTGTAGCTATTTCCTTTATGCTTGACAGACAATGTTGCCAGATGTTTTTCGTGGTCCATGGGGAGGCAGCCACTGCAGAGATTCTCCAGTGCAAACTATTCGAAAATGCAGCTGTTCTGAAGGTTGGTCAATGAAAAACAGTGTTTGAGATTAGGAGGCAGTACAGAGCTGTGGTGTCCATATGCCCCAGGGCATATTCACCCCACCTTTCAGGAAAGATAAGCATTCATCTATAGGATCCCTGGGTTTGGATTTGCAGACAGCTGAATAAAATAGTGCAGCAAATCTCAGGTAACATTCTGTGTGCAGCACAGTGTGAAAGCCTCCCTGTTGCTGCCCTGTAAGCAGCAGTTACAGTACTTTGCAATATTTGCAGTACTGTTTCAACAAGCACCCTAGTATTTTACCTCACGTGCAGAAAGAAAGGTTTTGCTGTTTTTATTTTTTGCCCTTCCCAGTAAATGAGGATGTACTGTGCTAATAACTGCGTACTTTGTTATGGTATGGACTGATGGGCTGCTGCATTCTCCAGTCTTACTACCCTGACAGTTTGCTGTGTCTTGTTATGATTTATTAACCCAGGAGAAGCTGATCATTTGCTCTTTTTTTTTTCTGAGATAGATAATTCACAAACGTTTTCACTAATTTAGAACTTATTGACCTGTGTGATGGGCAGCATCTTATTGTGCAGCAGCTTTGCCTTGTGCTTTTGGAACTGGTGCTCCTTGGTGTAAATAGTAAATGGTTTATGTACATGGTTTCAGCTCAGTCTGAAACTTGTTTTCCCTCAGGAAGACTATAGACTAGATGTGCAATTTCATATCTTAAAACTACTCTTATGTCATTTTAAGTCATCTCTCTCTAAACTGTCTTCCATATAAACAGGTGTATGTCATGCCAAGGACCAGTATATTGAACAGTTCAAAGAAACTCTGAATACCTCTGTGCCCAAAACAATAGCTGGATTTATTGTTGAACCCATTCAGGTAGGTGGTTGCAACTTCTGAATTTTGATAGCACAATTTAAATATTATTCTTTACTACATCCTAATTGTATACTTCTAACTGCTTCTGGTCCTAAACATATTAAATATTTGAAGTTTTCTGGAGGTGTGCTATTAGAATTTTTGATACTGATTTCAATAGAGGAGGATTTTCTTCGAGTTACATTAAACAGAATCATTTTTAAGTATTTAAATAGGAACAATGACTTTTTCTACTTTAATTATACTTTTATTTATTATTTCTGTAAACTTTATCTTGGTCCCTTTCCAGTTCTTCCCAGCCACATCCTGCCCTATGTTTTAAGCAGCTCACCAGCAAGCCAAGGCCCCAGGATTCATTCCTCTTGGTGCTTCACAGCAGCTTCAGAACTGCTATTTGTTTAGCTCTTAAATAGCAAGAAAGTGTGGAGAATATACACCGTAAATGCAAAAATATAGTCTTAAAACCATGTCAGGTGCTTTCTAGATTTCTCAGTGTTTTCAAGGTACCATTTTGGGCAGTTTAATCCCCTCTGTTTCACAGTGGTGCATTTACAGTGAGGCCTCGGTAACATTTGCACGACGCAGTTACCCCAAGAGGAGGCTGCCCTGTGGGCTGGGAACCAGGGACCTGAGCAGGGAATGTTTGAAGCTGCTGTGCTGCAAAGCCAGCAGCTCAGGAGACAGCCCAAACCTTGCTCTTCCCTGAGGGCAGTTGGTAGTCGTTGTAGGATAGTCACCCTATAAATCCCATGTTTCTTCATCTGCTCATGAAGACTTTTGTCTTTTTGCCTTGCAAGGGCGTTAATGGAACTGTTCAGTACCCAAAAGATTTCCTGAAGGAAGCTTTCCAGCTAGTACGGGAAAGAGGAGGCCTCTGTATTTCAGATGAAGTGAGCTTGTTGCTTTGTTTTTGCTTTATCAAAGCCTTAGAGTGTGAGGTACCTGTGGGAGTCCTTTTAAAGAATCCACGGCTGGAAAATACCCCAAGCGAGTCACTCCGCAGCCAGCTTTCCATTTCAGTGCCCGAGCTTTGCACGGTGCCTCTCTGCTGCCATCGCTGCCCCCTGCTGTTCGCTGCTCTCCCCTGCTCTGAGCTCCCGCACCAGCGCAGCAGCTGCTTCCCGGGGCCTTTGGGAGCAGCACCTGTACACCCCCGTGCAGCCTCCAAATACCGACTGCTGGCACCGCAGCACTCAGGCTCGTGACACGGGGCTTTGTGCCAAGTCTGAATATGCAGAGCTGCTGCCACCTGCAAGGGTTGGGGGTAGAGCCCCCCTCACGCCTTTGCCCTGCTCCTTTGTACCAGGCCTAACACTTAGCGAGATGGAAGGAAAAAACAGAAAAGCAAAGGAAGACCAAATTACAAATCTTTGTGTAAAGATCCTCCTGTAATAGATGACTCGGTATTGCACTGTAGATATTGGAGCTGCAGTTTATGCACATCTGTAACAGCAGAGAGACAGGAAACCACATTAAAACGTGAGAAGGTAATGGGGACGTTCCTGGGTGTTTCTCTTGAAAGGTGCAGACGGGATTTGGACGCACAGGCAGCCATTTCTGGGGGTTTCAAAGCCATGACGTACTCCCTGACATTGTTACGATGGCAAAAGGAATTGGGAATGGTTTCCCAATGGCAGCAGTTGTTACAACAAAAGGTATGAGCGTTGTGTTCTACTGAGGGGGAAGATAAAGCAGATGCAAGGTACACTGTGGAGTAGTTAATTACTTGTTCCAACAGCTGAGCTTCATTAGTGTTCCTGGTCTCAAACTGTCTGTTGAGATAAATGAATCAGATTCCCATGGTACTTGATTGATTAATTGCTGTGTTACAGCAGCGTAAAGTTTTATTTAAATGGGGCTGGTTGTGTAACTGAAGCAGAGAAGCTCTTGTGACACTTGGGTAGAGCTGGCAGCAGCCCCTGGGAATTCTGCATAATTCAGTTTTTGCTCAGTAACGTGCTGTGTATCTAAATGCTGCTCGCTGGCCACAGCTTGATTCACACGAATGATTCACTGAATCACTGATTGTGGAAGGAAAATTGTAGATGTTGGTTTAAAGGACACCTGGCTAGATGGGCTAGAGGTGTAACACTTTAAAACTCTACCTTTAGCAACTGCCAGGCTTTATAGCGTGGGGAATAGTCACAGTAGCCTCAGACTTGCTGCATAACGAAATGAAATCTTCCTGTCTATCTCCAGGAGAACCAGGGTGGAACACAGCATTGTTTCAGAAGATAAAGCAGCTAAATTCTGTTATGAAGCAGAAGGGCCCTGCAAGGGAAGAAATGAAAATGTTTTTCTTTTTCTTTTAGAGATTGCAAGTGCCTTGGCTCAGAACCTTCACATTAACACGTTTGGAGGCAACGCTGTGGCTTGCGTAGTGGGAGCTGCAGTTCTTGATGTAAGGAGAGTGTTATGGGGTCTCTGCCCCAGGCTTTTTCTAATAACAAAAGATGAAAAATATTTACATTTGTTTTTATTATAAAGTTAGATATGGACAATCTTATATAAATAACTATAGAAAAATCTATGTAAGTATTATTTTTATGTGGTCACTGTGCCCTGCGGGTAGGAAAACAGTAATTGCTGATTTGTTCTATTGTAAAATTTTCATCCCGGTAGCAAGAATAATCATCCTATATAATTACATTATATAAAAATCATCTTTTCTCTTCCTGTAATGTTCTTCAATTTGTTAATAAAAATGTAGGAAAGGGCTTTGAAAAAGTAGTACCCATAAATAGGATGATATAGGATGCATAGGATGATGCAAAACCTCAGTTAAGCTAAATTTATTCTTTGACACATATGTAACAAACTCCACAGTTTCTGCCTCCTGCATAAAAAGACTAATAATCATATAGTTAAGGATATATAAGGACATTATATCCCTTCTGAAAAAGACACAGAAAAAAATACATTATTTTTAATTTTTTTTTTTTTACAATATTACCTGATTGAAAATCATTAAGTGGGCAGTAGGCTGCTATTTAATTTGTGGTGATCACACACAGACCAGCCTTCCCTGGCTCGGAAGCTTCACTATAGCAGACAGTCCGCTTAAGCCCAGCTTATTTTCCTGGATGATTTTTCTCATAGCTGTTTCTTAAAATGTAGATTGTTGATGATACAAATTAAACCATTTTAAAACACCAAATTACGAGTAAGAAAGTCAAAACCAGTATTTTCCTTTGGGGCTGGGGAGGGGCTCTGAAATAATTTTAAGGTGTTAAAATGAGTGAAAAAGGACACAGGAGAATCAAAATATTAACTTATCATTTATCATCTGATGCTCTCAGTGGTGTAGAAGGGAGTAAGGGCACTAGTACCACAGCACAGTCTGCAAAAGGAAGGGAGATGAACACGATGTAGCTGATGCAGCTCAAACTTTCCCAGCAATGTTGTTGTTTTACATCATTTTAATCAGGCTATTGAAGAAGATGCACTACAGCAGAACAGTGAGGAGGTGGGAACGTACATGCTCCTGGAGCTCGCTAAACTGCGGGAGAAGTTCGAAATTGTTGGAGATGTCCGTGGCAAGGGGCTTATGATTGGGATAGAAATGGTCACAAATAAGGTTGGTGATTTATTTTATTCCTTTTAATTTACTGGGCTCCTGAAACGGTTATTTCAGCTGAAACAAAATGATTGTGGTAGCAGTAGGACTTTTTTTTAATTAAAGAGAGAGTAGGAGAGACTGTATTCTGACTAAAAATTAGCTAGAACATTCAAACTGCTTAAATATTTCTCAAGTTTTGGGTACACAGAGGGTTGTAAGCTCAGCCTTAAATTAAAGCTGCACGTAAATTGTGCAGCTAATGTATGCTTCCCCCCTAGTAATGTAATCTATTGGAGGCATTAAAATACACACTAATTTTGGGTATTTAAATGAAGTTTTATGTTCACTTTTCACAGGGCAGCCGCCACCCTCTTCCAGATGAGGAAATCAGTCAGATCTGGGAGGACTGCAAGGATATGGGAATCCTCCTCGGCAGAGGAGGGCTCTTTCGTCAGGTACAGAGCTTCTGGTTGCATCCTACTTCACTTGGACTTAATTAACTTTAATCAGTAAACTGGAAAACATGTCCAAAGAGCTCTGCCTCCTTTTCTGATCTAACGAATCAGGCAGGAGGTTTTTGTGTTTTCTCCCAAATACACTGAATTAGCTCCCATTTTAGAGGGGTAATTCCCCCAAGAAAAGCAAAGCAACATCCTAGAACAGATCATCTGCCAGAGGAAACCAGCACTATTCAGACTTGTCAGCTCTTGGCCATTTCACAGGTTTTCACTTGATTTGATGGCAAGAGAAACAAGTTTTTTCTTGTCGAGGCTTCCAGTCAGGACAGCTGGTAGTCTCCTGCCTACCTGGTAATAGAGAGGCTCTTACTAGGAAATTCAGCAGTGCAGCAGGATGAAGAAAGGGCCGTGGGTTAATTCATCCTGAGGTCCTGCACACTGTGCCAGGACAGCGTGGCAGGAGCTTCTCGTGCTTCAGTTAATGACAGGGCTGCCTTAAGGACAATAGCTCAGTTAAGCCCTCGGAGTTGGAGGAAGGAGCCTCTGTCCGAGGTTCTGCCACTGCTCTTGGATGCGGGTTTCAGACTGCAGCTTAGAGTGCAGCAAAACCCAGGTTTGTCTCCTAAGAATGTGCCTGAATATCTATTAAGTGTCTGTTACTTCCAGTTGGGGCTGTGGGTGGGTAAGATCATTCTGCACTCGGTGTATATAGTCCTGGAATATGATGATAGAAAAACTTAAAGGTTTAATATTCTTAGGGAGGGTAAATAGTTTTGGAAGCTACAGAGCAAATCTGGCTTTAAGATTTTAAATTCTTACCCTGTTAAACTGTATATATTTCATCCTTGATCAACATGCATTCAGGCTGTATTACCCTCCTGCAGGTCAGTTTTGAGCAACTGTTTCATAAAGCATTCTGCAGGAATTAAAGGCTATAAATAACCTTTATAACTAATAATAACTGACAGCAAAAACTGACAGCCTGTTAGCAAAATGCAAGAGAGCTGCCCTTCCGCATAGACTCCTTTCATAGCAGAACTGCCCCTCTCAGCCCTTTCCTGCTACAAATCCATCTGGGGATTTATGCTAGCTCTGTCTGGAAGAGCAGACCTGGGCACATGTCGTCTACTCTTGTCAGGTCTCTGACGAAGGCAGTTACTGTGTCCCCAAAATAAATGGGGCAGGTTGCTGTAGCTCAGTCCAAGATTACCCCACTTCAGCATGCAGTAATCAGAGGCAGTTCTGCTGTTCATTGTTTTACTGATTTTTGGTTAGATGCTGTTTTTGGCAGAAGGTGAGTGCCAACCTAAATGAGCTGCTAGAACCTGTATTCTTGTCCCTGCTCATCTAAGGATTTCTTTCCCCCTCTCTCTCTCTCTCCTCAGACATTTAGAATTAAACCTCCCATGTGCATTACTAGAAAGGACGTAGACTTTGCTGTGGAAGTATTTCGGACTGCGTTAGAGAGACACATGGAAAGAGCAGCTGCAAAATAGACTGGACCTGGCGCCTTGCACAGGAGCTAGCCCCTGCTCCCCTCCTCTCCACCACCCACCTCTGCACTAATCCTGTAATTCAGCTACAATGGACAAGGAAAAAGACACTCACAGGCTGGAGCTGGAGAAGTTACTCAGCACAAGACGACCCTTCATACACATCAGTATTTAAAGAACAATCTGGTTTGTAAACATACCCTTCAGTTCTGCAGTGGTGTTTTGTATTACATACCTTTTCTAGGGTTCAGGTAAAAAGACCCCAGATTGACCCCAGGGTGGTGTAGAGTAAGTGGAAAACATTTATTTTACATCTATAAAGCAATCAATATTTTTAGAAAGAGTAACAAATTAAAACTGTGCTTAGCTAATAACCTTTCTTTGGACTGCAGTCGCACAGAATACCTAGCTTTAACAGCAGCTTTTCCAGTTGTCTAGACAAAAGTGCAAACATTTGTAAAACAAATTATTTTTTACTTTCTTAAATAGAAAAAAAACCACAGTCGAAGTCGAGAGGCACAGCAGGGTAAACTCTCCTTTAACCCATGATGTGAGACTTCATTTATTATATTAAAAAAAAAGGGTAATTCAGTCTCAGGCTGTGAGCTACCCTGAGCAGAAAATAAGTGGAAATTTTGAACAAAGTTAAAATTGCTTCCCCCTCTTGCAAGGATTCGCTGTAATTCGAGCAGGAAAAGTAGGTATGCACATAAATAGAAAAGTTTCTGCCCAACTAAGTAGCTGCTTTGGGAATTTACTTAGTACAGCCATTTAAGCATTTAAGAAGGGGCATGAAGCATGATGAGATAAGATGTTTCTTTCTTACATAATCATATTTGTTTGGAGAAAAAAAATCATTATTTCCTTCAGGCACCAAGGAAAAAAAATTAACTGTACCTTTGTCATTTTACTTTGATTACGGTTGTAAAGGTTGAATCACTCCTTAGCCCAATAAAGTTACCCTGCTCCCCTTGCAGGGGTGTTTCTGTCATTTTATTTCATGAGCTGACACTGAAGAGGAATTCCTTTAAAAGAACAAGTTGCTTCTACAAAGTTTTGCTCTAGAGCCTTCCTAACCAAGTACCACAGCCCCTGCCCTTGCCGAGTGCTGCTTTCTAACCACACAGTTGATGGGTTTTTGAAAACATTCTGTAATTCTGAAATAAACTGATTTTAATCTCACTTCCACTTTAAAGGTATTCGCAGCATTTATGATCAAGTAGACTATACCTAACAGAATAAAGTTTTGTTTTTGTTCTTCATTAGAAGGAAAACAAGTAACCAACAATAGCTATTAGCTCCTACTACTTTTTTTTTCTCCTCAACTGGTGCCTGTAACCTAGTGCTCCTCTTCCATAATGCAGAGCACCTTGCCCATCGTTACATGGAATTGCAGCTCTCATCCATTTATTTCCCCTTCACTTGGGCCACTAACATTCTTCCACTTTTTAAAATTTTTTCCCCAACTGCCTGCAGGTGCTTGTATGAAATCAGTCGAGTGTCAAAAACATTCACCATTATCATCCTGCTCATATTTCTCTCAAATTATATAATTTCAAAGATAGTGTGTTCATGGATAACAGAAAAAAATGGCTTTTTTTTCTGTTTCTTGTATATATTTATTTCTTATAGATGGGCAAATTAGCACACAGTCTCCTCTAACTTAAAAACAACTTGCTACACCCAACAGGAGCTGAACGGTTTCAAAAAATAAAAAAAAAAGGTGTTAAGCATAAGTGTTAAAATAATTTATTTCCTCCACCTGGCTATGTCATCCGCGCAAGGTTACCTGTTTCCTGCCCCACCACCACACCTTGAGAGCTGCTGGCAGGGTAGATAACACTCAGTCACTGAAGAAAGGCTGGTGCAAACAAGAGAGAGCAGGGTTGCTGCACAGGATAACATTATTTGGCTGCATCTTCCTTTCCTCCCTCCCCAAAACTAAGAAGCTGCCTTCTCTGTTCAACTCAAAAACACAGGAAATCTGCACCTTCCAGATCTGGGAGTTTTCATGGATGATTCTGAAGACTGTCACTGTAACCAAGTTCTATCTGTTTTTACGTTTCTCTTTTTTGTTTCTGGTGTGTACGGCTCCGTTTACAGCTGGTGCTTGCATGGCTTTTGCGTGGCCTGTAGCCTTCAGGTGCTCAAACAGTTTATTCCGAGATGGAAACGCCGAGTTGCAGGTTACACAGTGGATGGGAACTTCACTCTACGAAAGGAAAACAAAACAGTAGTGCTTCACCTGATGTATAGGATATGTAATAAACTAAACACACTGGTTTGTGCTGTGTAGCTTTCTCTTAGACAACAAAATGCGATTACTCAGCTGTTTGCTTCTATAATGGATACATGATTACTAATTAGCAATTTAAAAACAGAAAAAAACTTCTTAAAATATTAAGGCAGGCCAAGTAGAGGCAAGAACAGAGAGAGAAGCCTTACAAATATAAGCCTTTTAAAATAAAAAAAGGCTTAAGATCTTAACTGCCTAAACAAGACTATCCATGCATACTTCTTTGGGCTGTAAGATACAGTGAATTAAGTAGGTCTTAGCTAGAGGATCTTAAGAGTTTTGGTCACTGGGAAGTGGAAGTATCAGTAGTGATAAAGATTCAATGTTACTGCCTATCACCTGCTTGACAACAGGTCTCTTGGGTGTACAATTTCATCTGGTTGAGTTGCATTGGTGAGACCAGGGCTACATTTCACTACTGAGAGAGTTGCTACTTTCCCTGATAAACATAAAAGTTGGTCCTCCAGGCTTCTAAATTCTAATGTAATCTCAGGAATAGAAAGTATTGTGGACTGAAGGTGATAAGCAATTTTGTTTTTAATTTTATACTGTTTAGAAACTGGTGATTTTAAATAACTTGACATACCGTTGCTGGGTGCTCTGATGATGCCTTAGCAGATTTTTTTGCATCTTTGGGTTTTTTCCCTTTAGGCTTAGTACTGCTGGTAGACAAAAATACATCAAGATCAGTGTAGCACAGGAACATTCAATAACACGTTTAGTGCCTTTGATCATTTTCAATCAGCGTCCCTGCCTCCTCCCTTCCCTTCACACGATCAGTCAGTAAAAGCATCAATTTCATTGGGACTTGTCAATCTCAAGATTTAGCTAGATGATGAATTAACTACTGGTGAATGAACTGGCACCTACTGATATTCAAAAGCCATTTTCAAATTAGACTGCTTGTTTAGTTTTACATTTATTTAACTCTAATGATTTACTGGAGCAGCCTCCAATTCACATTGCTGAGAAAACGCAGACTGCATGACAGTATCAAACAGGGCACAGAATCACGTAGTCACGTATTACAGATCGGTGCTGAAGAAATTACCTTTTCACTTCATTTTTTGCCTCATTTGCTTGGCTGACGTCTTCTATAGCACTCGTTTCCTCTGACACAGAACATTTTTGGTCATCAGTTACCAGCTGCTCTACTGAACCACTGTCCTTGTCCGCACTGGGAGCCTCCTTCTGTTCAACTGGTTCTTCATCAGCACTTTTATCAAGAGAGTCCTCATAAGTCTGTGAGAGAGACAGGAATGTAAGCTAACTACTCTACAATAACCAGTAATTATATTTATAACAGTCATTTTTGTCATCCAGGAGAGGGTGGGGAAAAACCACGCACACAAAGCCATCAAATTTCTAATTTCATTCTGTGCTTTCAGTGTCACTCTCAGTTATCTTAGTTTGAAAGGTGAGGCCATTTTTGCTGAAGAATCAGTGTAGGGCCACCATTAAGATAAAAACCTCTAGAACTCGAGGAGGGAGAATTACAGAGCTTGTAGTTATACACTGCATTCAGAGTGTTCGGCTACCATTTCACATTAGAAATTAAAGGCTTTGATTGAAACTGTGCCACATGTTAAGTGTCTAGTCTAGTTTTCTGTGCTACTCATCTGGATTAGGACACTGAAGCCAAAATAACTGACTGATGCTACATAGATGTGCTAGACATTCCCCTCTTTGGAACTGTGCTACACATTCCCTCTTTGGAAGTCCTTTTCAAGTGTTCCCTCTTTGGAGGGAACCCATCCCATCGATGGTATGGGTATCCCATCGACTGGATGATGGGACCCTACCTATGCTGAGATGTTTAGCCTCAGGACAGGGAGTTCTGTCCTGAGCAAAAAAGTCACGTCCTGAGCATGTGTGTAGCAGAACAGCTCAGCTCCTCGAAGCAGCTAACAAGATGGACATAACACTATGCTCGTGCACCTGCAGCTCCTCTAGTATTTTTTGGCAGAGTTGCAACTGACTGGCAAAATTTGTCTAAGCTACCAACCTCCATAAAAACAAACAAATCCCACCAGCATCTATATGCGCTCAGGAGAAGCCAGGTAGAGGATGGGGAGTTTCCAAAAGAGTCTCTCCATACTAAGAACATTCCAGCTCATCATATGTGAGATGCAACTTGTGCTCTGCACTGCAGACCTTATAATGGACCAATGGTGGGGAGAGAAGTCCCCCATGCTCATTCTACACTGCAAATCAAGACCTTCTGATTCCAAATGGAGCGGACGAGCAGGACAGAAAGCTGATGGCGCTGGCTGGAAACCAGCCAAACTCACTTCCAATTATGCGAGTGTCTAGGAGTGTCCCAAGGAGAAGAAATAATGATGGCAGAGGAGAAAGCAGAGGAAGGGAATACAAACAGGAGACTATATGGAATAGATTGGGAAATAGGTATGAGACCTTCTTGGCAAAGGATGGAAGATGCAAGACCTGGTAAAGGGAGTTGCTTGGGACAAAATTAAGACCAGGGTGTTAGGTAGGGAAGAATATTTGAATAGATCAAGTTTCAGGCAACGAGGCAGAAGAGTTTGCTCCCTGTGGTACTCCTGCCACTCAAGCCTGAACAACTCCTCAAGTTTCAGCCTGCTGCTGTCAGCACAGAGCTGTCACATCACAGACAAACATGGGTCTTAGAGCACCACAGACTAGTATCACTGCTTTCTACATTTCCTGCTATGCAGTATCAACAGGATACCCTTCAAGTTAGGGCATTACAGACAATAAATTATGATACCAATAAATTAAGCAAGAGAAAATCAGAAAGTGAAAAGAAATGAACATCAAGTTGCTAATGCATTGAGACCACTGACTCATCATTCATCACTGAAGTATGAATTAGAAATAGCTAACCCCTTTCCAGAAGTTCTGTGTAATTTCAAATTCTCTGTTTTTCAGGACAAAAGAAAAGGCTAAATTAGGAGACAACAAAATAGGGTTGTAAAGCTCCCTAAGTTTTGTTTTCTCCGACTCCATACCGTCATTGTTTTCTGTTTCTTCTTCTGCTTCTTGGAGAGTCTGTGAATACAAGAATTTAAAATTACCTTTCAAAAAAACATTCAAAAACAGAAGTATCATTTAGAAAAAGGTACCAAGTTATATCTTTGCAAAACATTTTAAACATGAAATTAGAAGGAGAAAACTAGAACTAAAATGACTTGCTTTCTTCACTTCTATTTCCAAACACAGTAACTTTTTGTAGCAAGTTTCTCTGGTAAAAAACAACAATCATTACTTTTCCTTAGCATGTACTTTAAAACAAAAGCAAACAAACAAAAACTTATTCTACGGCATTTGAATGTATTCATATTAAAGGAAGCATGTCATTGGATCTCTCATATAAAGAAATATTTTAAATTGCCTAATACTACGAGTTCCAACACAACTGTACATCCAAGTAGAAGTCCTCATTGAGAGGAATCAAAACTTATATAATATTATTATGCTAAATTTTTTATAAGTTAAAACAATTTAAAATACTTCTGTTTGGGTGTCTCTTCTGTTTCTTCCTCCTCTTTGGTCTTTATTCCATTGGCATCATCCAAAGATACAGAAAATTCTTCCTCCTCTTCTTCTAGTTGCTGCCGTAACAGAGCTACCATCTCTCGATGCTTCTTTGATTTTTCATGATTCTTCATGCTATGAAGACCAGGAAGCAGTTACTGCAAGTAGCTTGGAGCAAATGCTGTTATACTTACATATAAATGAATAATAAACCCATTATACATCACTACAAACACAGAAAAATACATCCTGACAGTGATGGCATTACTTCTAGACACTGACCACTAAGTGAAGCTTCTTTACCAGTTTTTCCAAGGAAACAAAAAAATAAAACCAAAGCGCGAGAGACTTACGCTTTCTCAGTTTTTAACAGTTTGTCACAAGCAGGGCAGTAGAGATCATCAACACATTCTGCTTCCTCAGCCTCTTCACTCATCTTGTCTGAAAGGATGGGAATTGGAAAGTTTTATCAGCAATTTTCAAGTTAGCTGCTTGTAAAGCCACAGCAAATAGTCATACCATGGATACCTGACTTCTTCAGTATTACTGACATGCAGACAAATCAAGATTATCTCTCCAAACCATAATTAGCATAAATTTGCAGTTCTATCTCAATGTCTTACGTCCAACGGGAAACAGCAAGAAGAGACGGACTCACCTGACACACCCCCAATGAAGGTAGCAGACATGAATTACAGTTAAAATTGTGAGTCTAGATCTCGAGTCTTTAGGTGTAGCAAACTCTAGCCATGACTCACAAAAGGTCTCACACGTACCTTCTATTCGGTCTTTTATCTCCTGTTCTTCTAAGTCATCATCATCCTCTGATCCATCTCCAAATTCCTTTTCATATTGTGCCTCCATCTCCTGCAATTCTCTCTCCAGATCTGACATAGTCATCCAGCTCTGCTCTTTATATTGTTCTGCAAGCCTTTAATTAGAATAAGAGTAACTTCTACATGTGTGTTTATGAGATAGGAATTAAAAAAAATAGTATTAAAGATGATTTGTCCATTTCATTTATTTTAGAAGAAAACTCTTGAATGTTTTATGATAGAATAAACAATTGCTTGTAGGGCCTGGAAATCTGAGGAATTAATTTCTGACATCAGAGGGCACATCTACGCTGCGAGTGAAGAGGTATTAACACAGCTAGACCCTTTTTATATTTCAGGCAGGAAATGCTAGGCAGTATGGTACAAATATCAAGCTGACAGCAAGAAAACAGCTCAATCTTAAACCAGGAGAGCTTCATTTACCTATTGCGAGATGACAACCAGCACAGCAACACAAACTGCATAGGCACATCACTTCTCAGCTCTCAGATTTGGGAATGTACCAGCTGTTTCCACACCCAGCGTGACCCAAATTACCCCTTCATTGTACTGCTGAATTTTGGTCCAGCTGACTGCCACTAGGAAGCCTTTTGCCAGTAAATGCATACCTCTCTGCTTCATGCCCTTTAATAAAATATATTAAAAGCAAAATTAAGTAAAAGCTCATCTGAAAAACAAGTAAAACATTCAAGCTCCTTCCTGCCATTTCCAGACAAAAAGCTCTCCTGGTTTGAAGACCAAATTGTACTTGCGCTGGGAGACTGCCACTCTCCACCTCCTGCTTAAATTTTGTGAAAAATAAAAGCACAAAAGCATGCATTTGGCCAAATAAAAGGGTCCCTACTACCATATTATAAGAAAAAGCAAAAACATACTCATTTTTTCTACTTTACTTTTTAGAAGGTATGATTACAAGGATTACAAGGCCATTTAGACTCATCTATGCCAAGATTGCTACTGTTCTTTTTTCCCCTTTATTCCCTAACATCCATTTTTTTTCCTTTAAAGCAACACGATTCTCTCTAAAATTTTAGTTCCCTAGTTAAGTAAAAGCTCTGTGCTACTGCAGCCCGCTACCTGCAATGCACAGATAACTCTCCTGGTTACCCCCGGTATCTCTAGACATCAGCACAACACAGATATATTCAGCTTGAAAAACCTCTCACTTAAGGCCAAATTAAAACAATTTTCAAGACGATTAAAGAGAAAATGCAGCTGCTATTAGAATCTAGCCCAATGCAGAATCATCACGGATCATTCTCTAAGTTTAAAACAGAGATGTTCCACATATACATACTTGGCTTGTTTGAGCTTCTGCTGCCTCCGAAATTCCTCTGCTTTCCTAGCTTTTTCTGCATTTTGCTCTTCTACAAGTTTTCTGTGAGCCTGCACTCTTTTATCCCTTTTACGAATAAAGGCAACTAGCTGACGGACAAGTTCATTCCGCTCCTTCCTCGCCTTCTCCCTTGTCTTCTTGTTTTCTTTTTCCATAGCCCGTTTCTCCCAGCGGTTTGATGCTTGCCGTGTGTCATACTCCTCTTTCCAAGCAAAGTTCTTCCGAGTACAGAAACTCTGCCAATATGCATAGAAAGGGTGGACTACCTGTTGGGGTAAAAAACAAAACAAAACTTTAAATTAGTCATTTTATTGGGAGGGTGGGAATAGATATCAAATCCATTGGAACTTTCCAGCAGTTTGTCTCCTACACAGGCTATAGTTTTTCCCTAGGTACCAATAAATTACTAGAGGTTTCTCTAAACCTTTTTTTAAAATTTTAAACCATAGCAAGTCAACAACCCATTCCACTCATCTGTCCCAAACTCCAAGTTCTGGATTGAACTGCACTAACAGTAGTGAGCAGCTATTTAACACTGCTCTACCTCTTGCCTGTCAAACTGAAGAGCACATTCAGAATCAGATATTCCATCCACAGGCAAGTGCCTGTGTACACTACAGAACAATCATCTCAGCAAGTTACATCAAAGGTCATCTCTACCTTTTCAACACTGGTCAAGAACAAAGATCAACAAAACCTAAAGTATATAATGCTATTACTTCTCAGTATATCCACTCTGCTGCCACAGCAAGAGAGAAAACCTGTTTTACAGTCCTTGAGAGAAAAAGAAATATTAAAAAAAGAAATCTAACTCATAGAAGCTGCTGGCATCTACAATGTCCTTGAGACGTGTTTTGCACAGTTTAACTATGAATTATGTGAAGATATGTTTGCTTTTGTTAGAAAATTAAGACTGCCCATTAAAATGATGCCCTCTATCTCTCACATTACAAGAAATTCAACACCTTTTTTTCCCAATTCTTCCTTTTTCTTGTGAGTAAACACTGGATTAATAAAATGGCATAACAGCTGTATTTTTTTTTAATCTACTCCTTTTTTTAATCTACTCCAGTAACTATCAACACACTTTATTTTGCATATATAGGAAATAAAAAATGTTTAAAATCCCTTTTCTTACATTATTTTCCCCATTAACCTGCATTTTGAGTGCTTATCCCTCCCTGCACTACCACTTCTTTTTCAGAAGATAATAGAACATAAGTCCACGTCTTTAACCTAAGAGCTTACATTACACTTTAATAATCTCTTCTCCCCCTTACACCACTGGATATCTGGACTCATATGGACTACAATAACCAAAATGAAGCTATGCATGTGTCCCCAGTGATGATAGCCTCTATTTCTACTATCTCAGATTTCTGCTCCAGAAAGGGAGGTCTTCTGTCCAAAAGAGCACATGGCCACTAGTTGATGACATTGATCTTTTCCCCTCCTTCACCACTGTATGAGCTGCAAGACTTTCCTCTTGCTCGGTAACTACCTGAAATACAAGCATGTCTCTGTCACCTTTATACACAATAGTCAACCAGTCGTTGCTGGGCTGTTAGCTGGATTGTGCTTCACTTACTACTTATAGCTACTGATTGCTTTTGTTCAGCATCTAATTGACCCACATGTTCCCCTCATAAAGTCTCGTTAAGCCACAGACTTACAAATATTTTTTACTGGTTGCCTGGCACTGGTCAGGTCATCTCTCAAACTGATGAATAAGCTCAGTAGATTGAGCTACAGAACATTTCCATCACAGATTTTTAGGCCTCTAGATAATCTTGGTAGCTCTTTTCTAAAACTTTCTTCCCTTTCCCTTTTCCTTCCAACTAGAGAAGCAGACACTTAAGTGCTGGAATCTTCCAGATTCTGCTGATTTTGATTCTGCTGGAATCGAAGCAGATATCAAATTACGTTCTAAAATTTCAGCTATTTCTGTAGTTATTAGCTGACAGAATAAACGCTATTTTTGTCTATAATCATATCAGTTCTGTAGCTTCTACACAAGCACTTTACAAAAATGTTTCAAGCTCACTCCATTAAAAAGAGTTTTTAACAATTTCAGAGACACTAAATATTTTCTCCCTGGGGAGGACTTTAATTTGTTAAGCCATCCTATAAAACATGAAACCCAAAGAACCATTCTGACATTCAAAGTTATTTTCTAACCTTGTTTCAAATTCCTGCCAAGTTTCACACCATAGAAGTTTCTTAGATTAAGGTACATATCAACTAGATCCTATAAGCAATCTTACAATACACTACTAAAAGTGCCATGGAGAAGTAACAGACCAGGAGAAATAATTAGAAGTGCTGGTACTATTCAGTCATTCATTGGGACTATTCACATTCAAATAGAAATACGGGAAACTTAAAAGATAATATTGACAGAATGCAACAAGTAAACAAGAGAGGAGGAATTCAGGTCTGTACCATTCCTTAAGGGAAGGATGTGATATTCTGGACATTAAATCTAACCACAGAATAATGTAGATGACAGGAGCATCTCGGTATGAGCTCCTACCGGACGTCAACCACCACACCTCTCATGTTCCACATCTGCCTTGTGGTGCGAATGCATTTTAGGTTTTCTAAACAAGGCAAGGTATTGTTTGTACTGTTAAAAACACTGTATTTTAATTCCCCTTTCTGTAAGTTACATTAGAGCAGTGGGAAACTATTCTCATTGACAAGTCAAGAAAAGATCTGTTCCTGTGTTTCTTAGGCTCTGCATAGCACTTCAGTTTCATCGGTGTAATTGATGGTTAGGCCTGTGAAATGCAGGGTTTTCACAACTCGTCACTAAAAGCCTGGCTACTAATGTAATCCAACAGGAAATAACAATTTTGATTCATCTAAACATTATGAGTCATAATTTAAACATTTCCTTTATAAGAGCAATAATCTACAATGGTAGAAAATAGGGTAGACAGGTGGATTTGTATTCAACTAAGGTCACAGCAGGAGCTTTTTCTTTGATTTCAATGCAAGGCAAAGAAATCACTCAACCCTTCTTACCTTATCATAGTCACTTTGGGAATATCCAAACATAGGGAATTCTTCAGCATCTTCCTGGGTCATGTATTCCATCTCTTCTTTTGCAATCTTTTCAAAAACTTGTCGATAGACTGTAAAGAATCCCTGAAATAAAAAATAATTATCTGCGACTCATTCTGTATGGTTTATTAAGAGCACAATGCTCAGTTACGGTAGCGTATTTTAGACAAATATTACAATTAGTAGCAACAACTTTAAAACCAGTAACCCTGGTACAGGCCTTATAAGTGATAATGAAACCTATTCTGTGTAAGAAAGCTCCCATTCTCTCCCATTTCCTTTATTTCCATATCCTTTGTCTATCATCTCTTTCTGTCTCACATCAAGCACCTATATTCAACTCAAATAAATAGTTTTTTTAAAAATGTTTTATTTATTTTTACAACACGCAGCGGATGTTGATGTATTTCGTGCTATACAGGATCAAGTTTTAAAGAAGGCCCAAATATAAAGAACACTATCAAGTATCCTACCACTATATTTTATTTTTAAATTATAGTTTCTAACTCGTTACTACTATAATAACACAAAGAAGTGAGAATACTCTCACATAGAATTATTTCTAATCACCCAGAGCTTTTTAACTTAAGATCAGCATCTTAAAACCAACACAAAGTTACTTTGCAGCAAGTGCACTTTCACTCCCTGCACTTGCATTATGTTGCTTTTCTTTGGCTTGAGACATTGTAGCTTTTTTTAAGATATTACTGAAAAGTATTGAGATTCTCCAGTATATAAAAATACAAAGACATGCTCTGTAATTGTAGGGTATAGTTTGAAACCACAGTCAGGTAGTTGTTGGGCAATAAGCAGAAATTAAAACTTGATTAAATATCCAGTGGAGCTTTTTCTTATCCATGTTAAACATTTCTATGAATAGCTTTTTAATATTAAGTGAATGTTGATATTTTTCGTAAGTTTTAAGCTGATGCATTACAAATGAATCAGTTTATTACCTTTTCATCATCTCCAAATCCAGAATAGCAGCTAACAGTGAAGTAGTGCAGCAGATCTAAACTATCATCCTGATAGTCACCATCAACCCCTCCTTTCAGCAGAGCTTCTCTATGATTATCATACCTACAAAAAAAAAATTCACAGTTTTAGGGATGTAAATGACACAGAACGTTCCCAATACAAGATAAGCGATATCTAAATAGTAGCCATATTACTTCAGTGTATTTCTTAGCCCAGTATAGGGAATTTGTCAGCCATGCACAACATC
>VZSG01000027.1:2424186-2471387 GCA_013398315.1 Nothoprocta pentlandii
CCCGGCCCGGCGCGGGAGCGAGCGCTGCGGGGCGCCACGGCGCCGCCATTGGAACCGCCGAGGGGCGCGAGCGTCTCGCGGCAGCCCTTGGTGGCGGTCGGCGGGGGGCCGTTGGAGAGGCGGGAGAGCCGTTAGGACCGTTTGCGGGGGGAAGGTTGGGAGGGCTGCTGTCAGGGCGGAAGGGTGCGCGCAGTGGGAGGGGGCGCCCTGCCCTGCCTGCACGGAGGAAATGGCCGTTACCGAGTGCCGTGAAGGGCGAAGGGGCAGGGGAGGCAGCTGCCGCGGGCCGGGGCCGTGAAGCCCCGCTCGCCCCTTGCCCCGCTCAGGAAACGAGGGGCTGCCCCCTCCCTCAGTAATGCTGGATTTGCCTTTTGGGGGCATTTAATTTCATCAAATACATAGAACTGTCTCCACGACTGCTCAAGAGACATTTAGTGCTGCTCAAACAGCTCAACGTTGCTCGTGCTTTTTATTAAAAGCTTCGTTGGCCAGCATTGCTTTGGCTTCAGCACAAAGGGTGCTACATGAGCCGAGCAAGTGGCCGTTGTCACTAACTGTGCGTGGGAAGCACAGGGGGAAGGTCCTGCTGCTGATGGCTCTGCAAGCTTAGTTGAAAACAACAAAAAGCAAAACAATATAGCCTCCTTCTATTTGAAAAACAAGTCTCCAACTACCTAAACATGCAAAATTGAATGAAGAGCTGTTGCTTTGTTCTTAAAGTTAACTGTATGTGTAAGCCCTTAAAAGCATGGATTCTGTTATCCACAATCAGCACCTGTAAGCGCTGTTGCTATTAAAGGAGGACAGGTCATTCTACGTCTATGCTAAAGGGAAGTATGATTTTAATGCTCACAGGCAGCAGTGTACCTTTCACCAGCAGAAACCTTGCAATAAAAAGGGAATTTCTCCCTGCTTTCTCCTCCATACACACATTTCAAGAACACGACTAGGACTCTTAGGAACAGTGGCATCTTTTCTACTATTAATTAAAAAATAAAAAGGCAATCAACATGGCCCTACTGGGAGGGGGAAGGGGATCCTATAAAAGTTGCAACTTAAAATAAAAAGGATTACTGACTGCTGCAAAGCACAAGAAAGCTGAATTCTGAACTCTGGCTGATGATGAGCACCAAAGACTACCTAGTTATTTTTATTCTTTATCTGTTACAGTGAGTTGCTTCCCAGGGACCTGCAAGTGTAGAAGGTTAGTTCTCAAAAGCAGAAATATTAACACTTTATTTCAGCTTCTCTCGTGGTATGTTCTTTTTGAAAGCCCATAATAAGAAAGAGGACAATAAAACAGTACAGACTGACTCCAAATAAAGTAATTGATAATTTGTTTACTCAAAATTGAAGTCAAGTTAGTTTGGGCTGTAAAAACAAGTATTTACAATATTATGTAAAGAGAGCTATAAAATATAGCTAAGCATATATACCAGTCTAATAGATGACTTTGGAGCCTGCTTTATTTTGTCATTTGTAACATTTATGCTTGATTTCTGAAAAGCTTTTTTTGCTTCTTCCTTTGAGTTTTGCGTGGCTTCCTTTTATCTTTTACAGTTGCCTTTGGTTCTGGTTTCACAAGCTGTATTTCCACAGGCTTTTCTTCAGCTGGAGTCTCAAAGACAGTTTCGGTGAAGTCATCTTTAACAAGCATCTTAGTTTCCTTTTTCTTCATCTTTTGTGCTTCCTTCACTTGCTGTTTCTCTCTAAATTTAGCAGCCACTGATAATCTTATCAATCTCCGATGCTATAAAAAAAAGAATTTAAAATCAAGTCAGGTGGTAAGAAAGCAAGATACTTGCTGTTGAGTCCTTTTTATTTACGCATGGCTCTTCTATACCTGCCACCAGTTCAGGCACACTCTCCTACCAAGGGTTCTAGGGGAAAGCGGATGTGTTTTTTGCACAAAGAGAAAGAAAAAGACGAAGATCAAGCTACTTACCATATTTGGGGACTGGTAATAGGGATTTTCATACAGAGTTGGTCCTCCAAAACTACCCTGGAAGATTTTAATGAGATTCAAAACAAAACGAGGCCCAATTTCCACTAGAGATGCATCCTCTTCTATGATCTGCAATAAAAAGATTATGTTACTTATTTCTCATGAATTGATACTTGTAAATTTCTTCTTTGGAAAATAAGGAGCCACAGCTGGAGCCAAAGCACCAAGTAAGATTAAAAGACAAGTGAAATTTGACTTTCTTTGGCTACTACTTCCTATTACGAAGGCCACCTTTACAGAATCACAAAGTTACTGAGATTACTTTGTACAAGCACTGAACGTCAGCATATCCTGATAATAATGATCCTGCTTAGTTACAACTAATGGACTGGATATGAACTCATTTCATAGCACCATCTGAAGGGTGAAACAGAGCCACCAACCTGGTAATTCCGAAACCAGATCCTCTTGTCTGTAATGGTGAATGTGAATACGTGATCTACAAAGGGTTGGCTCTTGGGGTGATACTGTGGTGTACTAAATATCTGTAATAAGAGACAATCCAATTATCTGTAATCCTAAGAGGTCAATCAGATACACATCTTAAAGCATCTTACTTTCCAAATAAGATGAAACATTGGACAAAAGAATTTCAAACTAACCTGAATAAACAACTCTTTTAACAAGGCATAATGGGGCTCCTTGTCAAAAGTCTATAAAAGAAAAATGTATTTTGACATACAAAAAAAAATACATTAGCGTAAGAAAAATAAAAGCATAATCCATGAAAAACAAAACCTATACATACTGGATCAAAAGACAAAAGGGGCCGTGAGCCCCGTAAGCAGTTTCCAGTCATCTTCAACTCAGCCAGTGTGTGAACTACAATGATTAAAAACATTTTAGTATTTAGACAAAAATGAACAGAGAAGAAAACAAAAAGCCCAAATGATTTAAACTCACTGTTCTGCACTAAGAACTTGGCTGACGGTCCCTGGGGAGCATTTGAGAGCCTGCAGCAGGGAGGCAGGAAGAAGAGAGAAAAATGAAAGGGTTAGTGGCAGCCAGAAAGGTGTGCTGGAGTTGTCCAGTATACTCCCAGCAATTATACTGCTGCACTGAAGCAACTCTGGCCTCTTTTAAAAGCAGTATTGAATTCCTTTAACATACTTTTAAAAGAAGTTGATTTGGGTACTGTAATACTCAACAGAAATGTATTTTATGCATATTTGTTTTTTAAACAATTCTGTAAAATGCATTTATAAACATGTAATAAAACCAATCATACATTGTAAACTCACATTACCTATAGACATAGGGAATTAGTGCAGATTTAACTAAGCAACATTATTTTATGCATCTTCTCTATTTCTCTCTCAGACCTCTGTTAGAGCAGAAGCATCACTACTTATATATGGAAAGGAAAAAGCAACGAATATTTACTTACCACATGTACAGATCCTGTTTCTTCTTGGCTTCAAAAAAGATGCATTTATTGCAGTTTTTCATTTCACACACCTACAAAAACCACGGCAAATTAGTACTTTGCAAAATTCTGAAGACATTTTCTCAGACTTTCCACATACTCATTAACGTCTACCCTCTGGAACAAAAAGTTTAAAACCAAAAAGTCTCCTCTTAATTGATTATTCCTACCAGTTCCCAAACTTTAGTTCAAACACTTATCGAAAGACCTTAAGTTCTTATTACCAGGATCAATATCTCACTGAGGCCACAAGCAATCTGAAGAGCTTTCCAGGACACGGAGGTTAGAACTGGGGTTGTGACAACGGGCTCCTGTTTCAACGCCACCAATATCTTATTACTGTACTTTAGCTGGTCACACATACGTTCCATAACTAATCCAAATACATATTATAAAACATCTTTCAGTTATATGGAAATATACATATAGCAGAAATATATATATAGCTTTTTTTCCCCATTCTTTAGGCTAACTTTTAATTCATAGATCTGATTCCGACTTTCTTAATCCAAAGTCAACTTCCCATTGTAACCTAAACACTTTTGAACACAAACTCATTTCATTTATGAGGCTGCACATCTCATAGGGCCAGCCTTAATTCCTTTGGACTAGGACACATTCGCTGCCCTTTTCTCTTACACATAGGATTGCTACAAAGACAAGGAAGGGGAAAAATGATAATTGACTTCTAAATTACCTCATTAATTACAAACAACTTGTCTTTACGGTCCATTTTAGTGTCTGAAAAACAAACAAACAAAGCAACATTTTGAATGGCTGAAAACCAGCTTAACATCAGGATTTTTGTTAGGAATCAGTTCTTAGCAAAAATGTGCAGGTGGCGGGGGCCCAGCCTACCTGCTTTGGAGTGCGGCATCAGCGTCCTTAAGTCCTGCATTAGGTGCCTCGTTCTGAAGTTAATTCCCCGGGAAGAGAAAATCAGCACGCGCTCCTTGTTTTTCCATTTTCCCTGAGGAAACAACACAGAAGTTAGGCAGGGAAAAGAACCTCCCGGCACTGAAACCGTTGCCGCGCGGAGAAAACAAGCGTTTGAACAGCCGCAACGCGGCTCCTCGGGGCGGCCCGGCGCAGCGCGGCACCTGCGAGACGGGCGCCGGGATGCGGTACTCCTCCGGGGCCGCGCCGCCTGCTCCCGGCGCCGCTCCCGCTGCGGGCGCGGGGGCGCCCGGCTCCCCCTTGGGCCGCTTCCTAGGCCGGCCCCCCGCCGCCGCCGCCGCACGCCGCCTCTTGGCCGCCGCCATCTTCCCCGCGCCGCCCGGCACTTCCGCTTCCGCGGCGGAAGAGCCCGCGCGCTCTGTGGCAGCCACAGCCGTTACGCGACCGTTACGCGACTGTTGCTCGGCCGTTGCGCGCCCGGCCATGCCGCTCTCCACGCAGCCGCCCGGCAGCGGCGAGCGCTACGTGCTCTCGGCGAGCCTGGACAACGCGCGCCACCTCTCCAGCCTCCTGCGCGCCGTGCACTTCCAGGACCACGCGAGCTGCTTCGCCACGGCCAACGGCCTCAAGGTGACGGTGGAGGACGCCAAGTGCCTGCAGGCCAACGCCTTCATCCAGGTGCGGCGCCGCGGCCAGGGCCGTGCACCTTCTGCTCCTTTTCTGTTTCCAGAACACGCCTTTAAAAGAGCGGGTTTGAGACCGCTTGAAGCCTGGAAACACTCCAAATTTGTCTTAATGTCACTGTTATAACAAGCTGCGCCTGATCACACGTGAGGTTGTGTTCGATCTGCAAAGGAATCCATCTATGCGCACACATATATGTATATGTTTATATGAAAGATGCATACCAGAGCTTTTTGTGCACCAGAAGTAAGTGGCTGTAGACTTTAACATTTGTGGTATGCTTTTAAACATAAATGTTTAGACTTTTTGTGCTTATGGCGTGCTACTGTGTTAAAACTGTGACCTGATTTTATTTTACTGTTTTTTGAGAGTGAAGATCTGTATTTTTTTTTTAACGGAAATTCTGTTAGGTGTAGAAGTCACTTTATATTGCACTGATCCCTGAAAGTGAAAACTTTGAACTAAAAACTGTAAACTAAATGTGAAAGCTTTTCTCTCATAATCCCTTCTCTTTTTCTCATAGGCAGAAATTTTTCAGGAATTTTCAGTTCAGGAGGAATCTGTGATGTTCCGGATCAATCTGGCAGTTCTGCTTGACTGCTTGACCATTTTTGGTGCAAGTTCTTTGCCAGGTATGATGCAAATTGACCTTTATCGGATGTTTCTCTTGTAATCGCACAGTGAAACCTGTGCTTAGCCATGGGCTGAACTGGGGTCACCTCAAGTGCCCCTACGTGTACTTTTCAAGTGAATAAAGAGTTTTAGATTTTGTTGTGAGGAATATAAAGTATTATATTGAGTGTGTGAATCAGAAAAATGAAGTGGACTTTATTAATGGCTTCCAGTGATGGAGAGAGGGGAGTTCATTTTGGAATTATGTATACAAATATTGAATCATTCCTATAGTCATTTGCTTAAAAAGCACAATTTTAGCTAAAAACAGCTTCCTAAAAAATGAAACATTTGTAAGTTAATTCAACGTGTCTGACATGCAGGTAGCATCTGCGTTTCCCGAAGTGGTGAGATGTGCTCACTAGCTCTCTGCTTCATTTCCTTTTTTAGGGTCATCCACAGCTCTTAGGATGTGTTATCGCGGTTATGGTTATCCCTTGATGCTGTTCTTAGAGGAAGGAGGAGTGGTGACAGTGTGCAAAATTAACACTCAGGAACCCGAGGAGCTGTTGGACTTTGATTTCTGCAGCACAAATGTTGTTAATAAAATTATCCTACAGTCGGAGGGGTTACGAGAAGCATTTGCGGAGCTGGATATGACCAGTGAAGTTTTACAGATTACCATGTCTCCAGACAAACCATATTTCAGGTATGAGAAACTTTGCATCCTGTGTAAATATTCATACTTGGCCTTTCTGCTGTCTGTGGGTAAGGACTGGAAATTTTAGGGTATACAGGGGGAAGCTCTTTTAAAACATTGGTTTATTTTAAGGAAATTGTAAAGAATGTAAAGATTAGCAATATGCAATCCAGTGAACATAGTGAAGTAAAGCAAACACAAATGGCACCTTAAATTTGCTTAGCTATGTGTGTTAGGTAGAAACAGATGAGAGGACAGCATTTCTGTGTGGGACAGATTGTGCTGTCAAAAGAACACATGTTTTACATCTGCTGCAACATGTGCGACCACCCTGCGCATGTAGTGACTCAAATCAGAGTATTGCTGAATAACCAGAGGGCCAGAACAGAGAACTACATGTATGTGTTTTCTACTTGTGATGTTTTACCGTTTCTCCATAAAGAGGGGTGGTCCGTGATGAATGGCCCTTAATTCAGCCCAAGAATTTTAAAGCAAATTTGAGCTAACTTGGTAGATGTGTTATAGCTCAGTGTTGTATGTCACATTCCTCTGGCAGCTCTAATTGTGGAACCCTCTGGACAGATTGTATGGTCCAGTTATCATCCAAGCTTGCCACGAGAATATGGCAGTGGGGTGCTCTGGAAGATAGTGTAGCACATGTCAGGCAAGTGGATTGTAAAAAGCAGCAAAAAAATGTGTTTTTACTCAGAAAAATCTATTTCTGATAGAAAGCATTTAGCCCCCTACTTATTAATATCTATTTTTCATCCTATTAGGGCTACTGAAGGTACAAAGTATCTTAACTATCTGCTATATTCCGTAATGTTCTTTACCATACCCTGAATCTTGTTTCAGTGACGGATATGAACATTTGTCAGTGCTCAAACTCATGCTGTTGATAACTGAAAACTATGTGATTTGGAGAGGTCTAGTCTTGGCCAGACCAAGATTTGGTCTTGGCCTAAGTAAGATTCAACTTCAAATAGTTTTCCGTATACTTTACAGAATCTGAATTCATTATGATTTTTTCCTTAGCACCTTTGTTTGCTGGGAGCATCTCCCGGGGGGCTGGAATGCCTTTGGGGGCATGTGCAAATGCCTGAAGTGAATAATTCAGTCATTGTAGAAAATAAGTGGAATTCCTGGGATTTTCACATTGTTTCTGCCTCCATGATTTTTGGTATTTTCAGATGATGCCTTTTGCCTTGCAGGTTGTCCACTTTTGGGAATGCTGGAAGTGCCCATCTCGACTATCCCCGCGACTCGGATCTGATCGAAGCGTTCCACTGCAACCAGACCCAGACTAACAGGTTGGTGACTGTGTCTAAGATGCTGTCTGCTGCAGCTCATCCTTTCCCAATGGAAAGTTGAAAAAACGTTTTATTTGTTACTGAAACACTTATTTCATTTGCACAGGAATCCCATCTATTAAAACCCTATGTCTGTGATCTAAAGCTCAGTGACAACAGTGTCTGATGTTGTTACCAAGAGAGCAAAATATAATTTTACTAATTGGTTTTCCATAACATCATGGCGTTAATTTGGAGTAATGTTTCAGCTCTTCTCTGTGTAATACATTTTTAAATGACTTCCTTTTTTTCCTCTCTTGCAGGTATAAGATCTCTTTGCTTAAACCATCTACAAAGGCACTGGCTCTGTCATGTAAAGTGTCCATTCGGACAGATACTCGAGGATTTCTTTCACTGCAGTATATGATTAGGAATGAAGATGGGCAGATCTGTTTTGTAGAATACTATTGTTGCCCTGATGAGGACGTTACAGAACCAAACTTGTAGCCGTGTTTTGAAGCCTGTGTTTTATTTATTTATAAATAAAATGATGTTTATAGATATACGTATATATTTTTTAATAAACATAAAATGATGTTTATGTATATATGTATATTTTTTTTATAGAACTGAATGAAGTTAAAAAGACTGATAGATTTGATAGTGCCTTTTTTAAAGAAATACGGAATTAAAAGTATGAAGATTTCTTTTGTATTCTCATGCAAATATTTCTTAGCCTTTACCCAGAAAAATTAGTTTTAAAAGCGCGAAGAGTCTGTGGAAGCAGATGCACAGGAGACAGAATTACTCCAGCTTGCTGCTGTGCCTTGTGATCCAGAGAGTCGATAATTCCTACAGTTTGGGGTTGTAGCTGAGCTTCAGTGTTTGTCCTTGCATGCTTGGGAAGCAGAGTGCGTTTATGTCACAAGCTGATTGCTGCACAGTTCAATAGTACTCAAATCCTTTAGGTTTATTTTGAGTTAAAAATGCTTTTGTTGATCATTGTTCATCTCTTGCTTATGTCAGTAACTCATTTTTCCGTTTTCACTGCCTTCTGTGTAGATCATTTATGGCAATAAATTTTATATATAAAAAGAATTACAGATTTTTGATCTTCGAGTTCACAGAGTTAGCTAAAAATATTCTAAAATTACTCTTATTGCTTTTTTTTTTCAAACTTAATTTAAATATTCACCACGTGAATTTTCCTTAGGCTTTACCATCTCTGTTTATTCAGTGAAAAATGTTAGTTACAAATTACTATCTTTGACTAATTGAGTGTTAAGAGCTATTTACTACTCCTCTAGATGACAAGATAAAAATGAAATTGAACATGTGACTTCCTCCATGTGATTTATTTCCAAGTTTTGAAGTTATATAGTATTTTGTTCAAGAACATTGCTGTGGTTTAGTGTTTATGCTTTTACATTAATTGGCTTAAAATATACCACATTACTTCTTAAAATGGTAATTTTAACAATTTCTTCTGTAATCTACCTAGAATGATTATGGAAAGACTCCTGAGCAATTGGAGCAATCAGCACAGTACCAGTAAGTGATAGGAACTCTTTCATTTCACAAATAAGAGTTGTTACAGACACAGAAGATTTATGCAAGGCACATTTGTGCATGGTAGGACCAAATAGAGACCTAGACACAGAAGTGTGAGGTGGAAAATGTGAAAATTGTCAACTTCTATGAACTGGTTGTAGGTAGGTAAGAGCAGAGGTGGCCTTGGCTGAAGTAAGAAGTTGCTGTGAGCAAAGAAAGGATGCGAGTGCCCCAGCAGTTCTGCGCTCTGTATGGGCTGCTCCTGGCAGGGTGCAAGGTAAAGGCTGCTCCTGGGGGGCAGGTTAACGAGAGTGGAAGACTCTTGTATGTCATTTTGACATGATAATTTGCTTAAATTCTGCAAACCAGCCCTGGATTAGATGAAATCTCCTTTTCTGGAGATCTTCCAAGCCAGCCTGGATGCAACCCTGTGCCATGTTCCCGAGCTGAGAACTGGAAGCCAGCATATTCCAGCATTGCCACAATGTGTAGTGGAGGCTCTTGGCTCAAGGACTGCTCCGAGGGATTGTGCCTGAACCAGAGACCCCTAAACAAGCACCAGCGTATTTTCCTAGACAGGGAAGGGACAGGAAATTCCAACTGTTCTCATCAGCCATGTGTTGTTACCACCATGCAGTCACCTCTTTTCTCAAGGCAGGAAATGCACAAACAAGCCATTCTAGTTATCAAAGTACATTCTCAGGGCTGGACCTATGCTGGGTATTTTCAAGGCAGATTTCTAATCCCTTTGGAATTCAAGGCTATTTATACTCAAGGGCTTTGCTTTGTAATGCTTGAAAATGTAAGGTTATTTTTATCAGTCTGGAGGTCAAGAATTAGATCTTCAACACAAAAATTTCAAAGCATTTGTCTCAAACTAGTCTAAATCTTCCTATATACCGATGCATTTGTGTTGGTTAGTTTAACATGGTTTACCTGGTTAATGTGGTTACCGGGCTCCTTCTTACCTGTAGTGAATAACTACAGGTTACTGCTCTAGCACAGCTGCTCTTCAGAGAGCCAGTTTGGGCGGCCTCCTCAGCTGTATCAGTTCAGGTGCTGCATTTCCTTCTGATGACATAGAATCATAGAATGCTTAAGGTTGGAAGGGACCTCAGAGGTCATCTAGTCCAACCCCCCTGCACAGGCAGGGTCACCTAGAGCACGTGGCACAGGGCTGCATCCAAGCGGGTTTTAAAGATCTCCAAAGAAGGAGACTCCACAACCTCCCTGGGCAGCCTGTTCCAGGTGAGAGCACCAGCTGCTTTCTCAGAGTAAAAGAGAGCAGCTTCCAGCTTGTTTTGTTGCAGACGTATTGTGGGAAAGGAGGGAAAGCAGATGCTCATGGAAAGTTAGCAGTGACAGCCCCCTCAGCTCAGCCCTGGGTTATTTGCACGTTCCCCACCAGCATAATTTACTCTTTGGGGGCTGTCACCACACGTCATTTCTCCCGCAGCACCCAGATGACGTCCGTGTGTCTTGTATTTACCTGTCCAGGGCAGTGACTAGGTCCTTCTCAGAGGTTATGAACCCTGGGCTCACACTGGGAACCGTGTTGAGCCCTTGCAGCCTCCCGGGAGCCTCTCAGCCTTTTGGAGGCCGAGGCAAGATCTCTGCTAGCACAAGAGCCAAGCAAGAAGAGCCCCCGCCAGGAAAAGTTAATCAGCAGCTGAAACACGCAAACCAATGGACACAGAGCAAAGGCTTTCAGTGCAGGTTCCTCAATCCAACACCACCTGCCTCAGAACCCTCGGTGCTCCTATTGGGTGTTTCTAACAATTAGGGGGTTTTAAGTTAGAAGAGGCCACTTTGGGTGTTATCCCTGATTGTTTCTGATTCCAGGAAAGCTGCTGCTGAGCTGAGCTCGCTGCCTGGGCTGAGCACGGCCTGGACTGAGCACGGCCTGGGCCTTCCCAGCTGTGGGTGGCCCAGGAGGCCGCGGCAGCGCTGAGGCATCACGAAGCAGCCAGCCGGTCATCGATCCTTGCACTATTTTTTTTCATCTTATAGGGTCTTTAGATGAATGACCTTCTTCTAGACATGCTCCACCACTGTCGAAATCTTAAAGTGTGACCTTTTTTCACCCCTTTCTTAACAAAAGAACTCCCTAGAAAAGCACAGGTACCGCTTCCCAGCCTGCGCAGCAGGCAGGGAGCGAGGTCTTGGTATGTTGTGTTTGAAGCAGAACAATAACCAAGTTCCATAGGAGCTGGGGTTTTTGGCCAGGAGAGGGCACCTGTGTCACACAGACTATTTCGTCCAGTTGCTCCTATGTTAGACCTCAGCCTGAGTAACAAGTACTCTGGAAAAAGGAAGGACCCTGTCAAGGGACGGACTGGCCTGGCTGCCTGGCAGTCTGTTCTGAAACTTTGTCCCCATCTCACAAAATCACTAGTCCTGCTTATAGCTCTGATCTTGATACCCACTCAGCCCGGCCCAACCCCTTTGGCATTTATTTTTTTTTGCATTCACAGTCCCAGCACCAGCTGCATACTGCACTGAGACAGTGTCCTCTGATTGCTTGTTGCACGGGAGAAGTGCAGTAAGAAGTTACGCATCATTACTGGTCATTAAAAAAAAAGGAGATATGTTAAGAACAAAGTGTTCTGCAGTGCGAGGATGTGTGTTGTGTGCCTGCACAGCCGTGCTGCCCTGCAGTGCTGCGGGGAGCCGCAGGGCCCCCGAGGGCTCCCTCTTCTCCTCCGGAGCCGCGGGCAGGGGCCCATGGACCGGCACGCTGGGCAGCCTTGTTGTGCTGGGCGCCTGCACAGGCAGACCCGGAGAGGACTAAGGCACGGAGGCATCAGCATAGGGAAGCCACCAAGGCAGCTACCAGACAATGTACTAGCATGTAATGCCGTAGAGTAAAACCCTGCCTTGATTAACATCAACGAGAGATTTGGGTTCAGCTTTATAGGGGCCCCGAGCCCATCCCAGATGCAGCAAGGGCGTCCCCAGCCTGCAGAGGGCCGAGCGATTCCTTGCAGCAGTCCCCGCGTGCGCCGGGCTCCCGTGTGGCACGTGCATGTCCTGGCACGAAGCGCAAGCCGCAGCAGGACCCGGTACAGATGCACGACACACTGAGAAAACGTGCAGGCAACGGGGCCTTTTGCAGCTTGCACAACACTCCCGGGTAAAAGCTTTTCAGGGAAATGGGAGTGGGAAAGGGAGCTGAGTATCATCTGTGACGGTCCTGCAGTGGTGTCCGTGTGGCTTCATGACCCCGCTCGGGATGAGCGCTCCCGACACACGCGCCGTGCGGGGCTCCCACGGCAGCTCCCACGCTCCGCTCCGGGCCCTGCACGGGCACGAGCGGGTGGTCGCTGGCTGCAGCCAAGCAGCTCATCCGGAGCAGACAAATCGCTCTCCCCTCACTATCCAGAGCGCAACACGGTGCTGCTTCTGTGGGATTTCAACACTCAGATTTTGTGCTGCTCCCTCCTTATCAGGGTCGCAGGCTCCATACCATCCCTGTGACTAACACTGAGAAAACAGCAGAGCCTCACAAACCATTTTTCCCAGGAGAGAAGGAGAGAGAGATACGGATTCTGCTTTATTCTAATCAGAACTTGCTTATTTGTGTGGAAATAGGAGTCCTGGGAGAACTGCCTCCAGGCCCACAGCGTGTGGGTTGCCTCCTTGCCCAGCTGTGCACGTAGGTCTGGTATCCCTATGCATCCCAGGTATCCCTGGGATCCCTACCAGGGATCCCATCCCTGGCAGCCCTCCTCTCACTGCAGCATTTTCTCCAGATACAGACATCAAGGCCAAGCTTCTCTCTCTGTGGCTCCTCTCAGAACCACCCATAGAACAAAACTGGTCACAGTCTAGTGTTAGTTCGATGACTAAAGCCTGGCCTGCATATGGAAAAGAGCAGTCACCATCTGGAGACTTTGGTCTGTTCCGAGACATCTGTAAACAGATACGTGTAACTTGTAGTCACCTCATCGTCCTGCAAAGCTTCCTTGCAAGCCTGAGCTTGCAAAGCTGATTCCATAATTTCCCCGTGTTTTTCATGTGCTCCGGCTGAAGCCGTGAGATACAGACCACTCAGTGTGAGTAGCTGGGCAAGGCTGGCAAGCGCCGTGCCAGCCTCCCATGCCCACGGATAACTGGAGTGAGAGCGACGCACCAGATCAGCTCCGCAGCCTCCAGGCAGATGTCCTGGAGAAAGGACGAGGGAGCGTTGGTGGAACACAGCACACAGGGCCGAAGATGTGGTTCTCCTTTCCCCAGAGGAGACAACATGCAGACTGGAGCAAAACTCGGCACGTGGCGCCAGCGGTTATCACGGTGAGATGGAGACCACAATGTTTGAATTCCTGGGCTCGGGAATGGCCTCGTCTCCTCCTCCGCCTCCAATCTTAGTGTCTCAGCCCACTCAAGGTGCAACACAGCCCAAGCTATTGCTATCAAGGCCTATTTCCCACCCTCCTGGTCCTTCCCAGGGCCATCCCTTCCACCTGGAGGGCTCCCGGCAGCCTGGGCTGCTGCTGCCTCCCGCCCAGGGCTCCTGTGCTGATTTCCCGAGCTCTGACAATGTCTTTCATAAGGACACAGGAGCTCAGGCCATGCTGGTCTGTTGGAGGCCTGTCGCAAGCGACGGCACCCCTTTTTAAATTATTATTTTAAATGAGTAGACTAGAGATGACAAAACCCTGTTTGGAATAGGAATCACCAGGAAAGGAGAGGTGGGAGCCCACCTGGGGAGCGTGAGGCTGCAGGGACCTGCAGGACACAGACGGCTCTGGCTTCCCTCCCTCCTCACCCCAAGGAGCACCCCAATTTCTTTACTCCTGTTGAGCAGTAAGACAGATGCCAGATACAACTTTTTCCCACAAATGTATCAGGCCAGGAAAGCTTCCACGTCCCCTAAACCCACCCTCAGGTGCCTTTGAAGTGAGCTACTTGCTGCCCTGTGTTGTGTTGTCTGCTGCGTGTCTCCCTTCTCTCCCACCCTGACCACCACCTCTGTGACTCGGGAACTGCTGTTTTGCCTCCCCTTTGCATGGGGATGGGGCACAGAAACATCTGAAGATCTCTACAGATCCCTGCAGCTCCACTAGCTCCCATGGGGAAAACAGACACTTCTACAGCTCCAGTCATCTGGCCTGCTTTCCATGCTTGCTTTTAGAGGAGAGCTAAACGTTTCTCCATTTAAACTCCGGACTGATGATGCTCAAGTGCTGGAAAATCCTCAGATCCCAGTGGTTAAATTTGCAGGACTGGTCCAAAAAGAATCCAGAAGTTAAAGGAGTTGAAGTTGCTTTGCTGGATGCTGGCTCTCACAGACAAGCCAGCAGAAAACTGGGCGGCGCAAATAAATCCCGTATTAATGTAATTAGATGACAAATACGTCTGTGCATGTATGTAAGTGCCGGTACAGCACAGGGATTGCTTTGCAGCATCAGGGGAAGAATCAAGGCGCTTCTCTAGGTGGGACTGTTCCTGCACTTGCTGTGTCTTTGCATTGACCTACTTGGAGATGTGAGGGATGTCCAAGGAGACAGACCCCTTCAGGACACATCACAGCGGTGCTCCTGGGCACCCCAAAGGAAAGCCTGGGACCAAAGGAGCAAAGGGCAGGGGGTGCTGGGAACAGGGAGAGCGGCTGCACGTGTCCCTCCTCCGAGCTACGGCCGGGCTCTCGCACACAGGGCTTTAATGATGCAGACATCTGCAGCAGGACCTGCTGCCAGAGGCCCCGTAGCCAAAGCATGTGCCAAGGAGACTCTGCCAACGTCTCCTTCACTGTGAGCAGGGCACTGACGTGACTTCACGTGGCAGCAACGTGAAGAGCCGCGAGGCGGCGCGGGGCAGCCCTCGGTGCGAGGCGCAGGGCTCGGCACGAGGAGCTCTGCCCTGAGGCTCCCCAGCACCGACATGGGGCTCCCCAGTCGCTGTCCCAGGGCTCCCCAGTCGCTGACATGGGGCTCCCCAGTCGCTGTCCCGGGGCTCCTGCCCTCCCACGGGCCGGATCCCCTGCGCGGGCCTGGCGGCCGGCCCTGCAGCCTCTGTCCAGCTCTGCTGGGCGGCCGCTGCTTCGGGAAGGGCTCTGCTAGCGCTGCCTGCATGAGGTCCCTCCCTTATCCTTTACCTAGCAGAAGCTGCAGCTTAATCCAGCTCCCCGCTTCCTCCCTGTGCTCTTCCTTCAGGAATACCTCTCCATGGCCAGGAGATGTGCGCCCGCCGGGATGCTGGAAGACGGGATCCAGCCCCGCACGCCTTGCAGGGGATGAAGTCACCGAGATGTGACGCCTGTTTCCAATCTCCAGCTGCTGGTAGGAGGCCCCATTACCAACCGTCTGAGCATTTCAGGCTGTTGGAAAATGCACGAGGAGGGCCAACACCACGAATGTGCACAGACCGGCATTCAGGCAGGTTTTTACAGCAATACACTGAAATCTGATGATTCTGTAAACACCTGTGTGAAGCTCATTAAACAGAGAGCCCGTCGGGGCAGCCAAGGGTTTGCACATAGTGACAGATGTGCTGCCTTAACCCGCTGCAGGAGCTACAAGCCCTGCCAAGAGCAGACCCCGCTGAAACCATCAGTGCCATGGGGGGTGAGAAGCAGCAGCCGCCTCCGCTCATGCAGGGGGACAGGATGCTCCTCTGGAGGATCCTTATGTTGGCAACACGCGGCTTTGTGACCCTGCTGCCATCCTGCTGCCATTCCCTCCTCCCAAACACACTGTCACCTGCCACCATGACATGGGAAACCCATCACAGCGACAAGCAGCAACGCTGTCCACCCACGGTCACCCGCAGTGTCATCAGCAGCAGCTTCCTATGGCTGCTGGAATCACAACCTGGGCCTCTTCAAACATGCAGAAATGTCTTAAAATAAGAACTGGAACTTACTTCAGCTGCAGTTTACCACTGTATAAGATTTCACTGCTGAAGGAGTTAATGTTTGTTAAAAGGAAATGGTTTGTTGCTGCTCTTAGGAAAAAAAAAGTGGTTCTACTCTATTCAGCATCTCTGCCACTTTCTTTCAAATCAGCTCAGTTACTATTTTTCCAACAGATCAGCAAATGATCCAAATAGGGGAGAAGTAAGGAGGGATTTGGAAAATAATTTGGAAACTTCCCTTCCGTGGAACATTTCATGGTGGGCTGGCTCGCATCCACAAATCCACCCCGTGGACCCAGGCAGGAGAACCAGGCAGCCCTGCTGTCAGTGAGAGCCGCAAGGTACTCGCGCGAACTTTTGAACCGAGGCTTGACGTTAAACCCAGAGCACTTTTAGTGCTCCCTGTGGCGGAGCGAAACCACAGCAAATAGAGGATTTAAATCACCGCTCTGGCCTAGGAAAGCTCTGCATCAGTTAAGCTGGAAGAATTGGCCGGGTCATGTTTGCGCCTACGGAATTTGTGCCGGTTACATCACGTCTGTCTCCGCTGCCGCGCTGAGCCCCGCAAGGCAACGCGGCTCCTCCTGGAGCCCCGGAGCCCCGCGACCTGCAGCGCAGTCGCCCCGCAGGCTCCGTCCCAGAGAGCCCTCGCAGCCCCACGCTGGGGCCTGGCGCCTCGGGGGCCAAAACCACACGAGGTCTCCGGGACGAGGTCCTGCCCCGCGCGAGGGAGCCCGGGCGGCAGCACCTAGGCGGGCGATTCCCCCTCACAGCGCAGGGGTCTCTGCCGCATCCGAGGTCAGTCTCCTTCAGCCCTTCTCTGCCTCTTGCTTGTGTGAAGGCTGCCACTGGTGTGGAGGACCCAAGGCGCCCTGGTTGGCCTGGCACGAGCCGAGCCCTGCCTAGAGACAAGGCCGGGCTGCACAACCCGCTCCCTTGTCACGACAGCAGCTCCCCCGTGTACCTGTTGGGTCTCCACTCTCACTGCGGATCCTTCTTCCCGCTCGCTCCAGGCTGACGTCCCTGATGCCAAAGGCCCCATCCGGCAGCTCTCATGCTGGCACATGGCACACACACAGCAACGAGGTTTTATTTAGCTCTGAAACACTCACAGCAGTGAAATCCCACACCATCCACCTCCTCTCCCCAGGCAGACATCCACTGCTCTGGAAAACTCACAAAATGTGATGTGGGCTTTAAAGCTGAATTACAGCTCCACACAGTGATGCAGCATCTGCCAAGTGATTCCCAGCCAGCTTTTCTGCTGGCTCTCTTGGTTGCTCCGCCTGGGGGACTGTGGTTTACTGCAGCATATGGCAGCTTGGCCTTCCTTTGGCTTGGCTGTCCTGTGCTGACGTGCAGGACATCATCGCCGCTTTGTTGAACAGCTTGAGGAACGGCAGAAGGGAAGCCCGGCAGGGCTTTCTGCCTTCACGGAATCGCTCTGCACATCCAGCTTGGGGAACTACTTGCTCCTTACCTCAATGCATGGGGTACCTGAAGAAACTGTCTGGCAACACCTTTTTTTATCCCAAATCTCCTGTTTCTGTGGTAAGCCAACTCCAGAGGAATGGCAACTACTGATGCTTTCAGCCTTTAAGAAAACAGACTATACAGATAAGAACTTACCACAAGCATCTGCATGGGGATTAAAGATCATTTTCATCTTCTTGCATAAGACACCTTGGACCTGTGAGCGGGAAATACCCACAGCAGTAATGAGGAATATGCACACACCAGTTCCTTACCAGGGCGAAGGAACAAGAGCAGATGGTTTCTGAAGGGAGGACAACCAGCTAAAAAATACCATGTTGTTCTGCTGGTGTGGGACTCGTCTAGGCAGCCAGGCTCACCCAGAAGGGTCAGCGAACCTTGAGCTCATGCTTTGGCTACAGGCCATCACATGCAGGCCACAACAAGAACCTGCAAACAGCAACATCCTCCAGTGTTTGGAGTTTCTTCCCATGTTTGGCCTGTAGAGCAATAAGCACAGTGCTTTGCAGAGCTAGTAGACATGCCAAGTCCTGGTGAATGGGAAGGTGGCCTGGAGACCGTGTATTTTGCCTGCAAATGGGGGCTGAATTATGGTGGAAAGCACACAACAGCATTTCACTGACTGCAGGAGGCACATGGGGCTTCACTCACCTTCCCAGACCAGCATATTATGGCCATGGACATCTTCCTGTGGCAATGCAGCATCCATCCAAACTCCTGCACCACATCCTTGTCCATCATTTTCTCATGCCCACCTGTCTGGCAAAAGACATCTGTGACAGCTAAGGGAGCAACACCTGCTCACAGGGATTAACACTTTCTCCAGCACAACAAAGAAAAAAGGTGATCTTCAGCACTGATCTGAATGGATAATATTTCCTCCTGAATCTCAGTTCTCTCAAGTCTTCTGCCACCATTCATCACTATTCTCACATATCTTTGTAAAAAGGGGAAGGTCAAACTGAGTTTCTGTTTGTTCAACCAGATCAAATACACTCTGTTATGTGTGAACTGTTGACAGTGACTTCAATGATGAGAGCATCGTTCCTCCGCAGTACTTGTATGCTTAGGAAATAAATGCAGCTGTGAAAAACGCTGCCCAGGATAGCATCCATGCTGCTGTCACGGTGCAGGCAGGAGACCAGAACTAAACGTCTACCAGACTTGCAGTGCCCAGGAAGCAGTTCCATGTGAACGCAACAGCAAGCAACTTTGAAGGTAAAAAGGCAGGACCACCATGATTTGCCCCCAAAATACCCCCGGCTGCAGGATTGCTGGCAAGCAGCCCTCCACATGGAAAACAAATGGCAATTCAGACAGGGGATAGTAGCTCAGCAGGCCCATGCCTGTGGTGGCACAAAACAGCCATTCTGTGGTCTTATTAATCCATCAGCAACTGCTAGTGATAAAATCCTTAACCCACAATTTGAAGTGACTCAGCTCTACCCTACCAGGTGATCTCACCAGACACAGATTTCCCACACCAGTTTGTCAATAGACATCTTCGAAAGAAATCCCATTCCAAGCAGCTTCCAGAAACTTTTTACAGGAGGCTAAAAGCTACTGACTGGCAGGATGTCGCCAAAAGGGGTGCAATTCTCACCAGGAATGTGTTCTGCCCTGAAACAGAAAGGCTTCAGCAAACAAGTGACTAAAAACTGGCTTTTAAAATAAAACTCAGGGGAGTGAGGGAGGATAAAAGGCAATGGGACTATATAAGTAATTCACACTTTAGAGAGGAGTACATATATGTATATACATGCACACATATATATGTACACACACATGTATAGACACTGTCACTGTAGTTCTCTGTGCATGAGGTGAAGTGCTGAGTACTGAAGAGCTGCAGGTCTGGGAAACGTGGGGCCACCCCATCCGTGGTGCTGGACTGTGATGGTTGAAACTTCGCTGAAATGCACCCCCTGATGCATGGAAAACTCCGTTATTTCTAGCAAAATGTCCACTTGAGAAATGGCCCTGGATTTATTAGACACATGGCATGACTGGCAAAACTGGTTACACAGGATTTAGAGCGGTTCTATTCCAGCCGTCAGATCAAGAAAGTTAAAAAACAAGTTCCAACTTTGGGGAGAAAGACTTCCTACACTTGAGGTAGTAACCTGAACACAGGATACAGAACATACTTGAGCCACACTAAAACAACGGAACAAGACTTCCCTTCATGCAAACCAAAACTGAATGTACAAAGAGAACACAGATGAAAAAAATGCAAATAGTTTATTTGCTGCATAAGGAAACTTCCTGTAAATTACATATAAAGAAACTTGCTATGCTGTAGTGTATAATTTTCAATATTCCACAAATATAATTGTAATAAATATACAAACCAAAACAAAGTAGAAGACTAAATCCATCAGGCAACCTACAAAATGGTTCATCAAGTTTCATACTTTGCAGCATTAGCATGCTTACAATTTTGTTGTTTTAAGTGCTGCAGCAAAATTCTTTTCACATTTCTTTGGAGCATTTTCAAAACCATCTAACTATAAAATACTGTTCATAATTAGCAGGCATTAGTTAAACCACCCAAGAAAAGTAACACCAAAGTCTAACTGACGCAAAGACATATTTCTTGTTTGCATTTTAAAAATCCATTTCATTTTTTTCCAGGGTTAGGAATTATCTAAGTGCACTATGAGTCCAGTCAGCTCGAGGCACTGCTGACTCTTGTCATATTATGACTCTATACAAACTTCATAGATTACATAGCCCTGGAGATTTCTCTATTAGAGACATATTTGCTAAAAGGAATGAAACAAATAACATAGTGAAGCTACAAGCTAATTAGAATGGTTGCAGCATGTACTTAGAAATATTCTCCCACAGTTTTATACTAAACCACATTAGGCATTTCTTTTTCGACCTTTAAATTTTAAAGCGCTGACAAAGGCTCTATCGATGCCCATGGCCTCTAGAAGGAACACGTACAAATTCTTGACACCTTTTGTTGTTCTCTACCAATCGTTTCTACACGTGCGGAAACAGAGGGCTGAATTGTATTTTGCACTTCACTGCCCTGGGCCATGTTGACAGACAGATCTATTACTCGGTACAGAGTTTTTCAAGCCGAAAGCACTTCACTATGCTTCACTATTACCAAATACTTGGGGGTATAAAAAGAAACTCTCTAAAACATAGTTACCTAAAAATATTTGTTAATAAGCTTAATGCAAACATTATGTAGAAAAAAATGGTTTAGTTACAAAAGAATTCATTAGAGGGCCGATAAAAATATACTGAAGAGGAGATCTTTACAAAAGTGAGGTTAGGAAGTTCGAGGCATTGACGTTCACTGTAAACATCCTGTGTTCACTAGAATCCCTTGTCTGAAGTATATGTTCTGGTTTTGTTCCTGAGCTTCATGGCCAACACTTGCATAGATAGCTAAACCTATCAGAAAGGGTGGTTTTTACAAACTTTTCTGTACTGCTTTGTACAGAACTTCGATAAACTAATGATTTTACCTTGTGAAATAGTTCGGTTCTGCTACAGGCAGTTCAGGGAAACTATGAAGCATGGTATGATTCTGCATACTCAGTGCATTGGATGGACTGGGACAGCTACCTTACTAATCTTAAATAATATAACATGTAGCTGCTTGATGTTCTGGCTCACCATAAGCATCTACCTCTGCTCATTGCTGCAAGGCTGCCCAAACTCTGCTCTGCCAAAGACTGAATATAGCAAAATGTCAGGAATCTGAGTCCCATAACACCTAACAAACTCCCCAGTAATAAGATGCGGCTTATAAGTAGTACAGGAGACCTCATGGAGAATTTCACCTTTACCCAGACGATATGAGTGCTTGCATCCAGATTAGCCTTCCACTCTTGGAGGAAGCTACAAAGTACTTTCAGGATCAACATGACATGGAGTGGCCTAGGTAACAAGTTTGAAGAAGATACTTGTAATGTGGATACAAAAAGCAGGCATGTTTTTGTTATTGCACATGCAAATGCACATGGAAAGTGGCAGAGAGAGATAAATCCACCTTGCAAACAGCACAACAAAAAGAAAAAGCAGCAAATTGTCATTGTAAATCTTACATTAAGGCAAATCTAGATAAACACCCATATCGGGATTAATAAAAATGGGGAGTTGTGTTTCGTTTTTGTTTACTTTTTCTGTGATTGGCTTTTGCACATTGATAAAATTTGTTTAAGCACTTTCTGGACATCTTCATCCATTTGACCCTAGACAAGGGGAGAAAGAAAAAAAGAATTAAATTCAAACATCTCTCTACTCCTTAAGAAGATTTACTCTTTTTAAGGTATATTAGTATAGCAGTTTCCCAAGGGAAAGCTGCTTTAAATTTATGCTTAAATAGTCACACTATCAAGGGATATTCTTAATATCTGCAGAAGAAACATATTTCACTACAACATCAATACTGCCTATCTGACAACAGAGTCATACCTGCACGGCATAGAGAAGATGCATCCGGTAAACTGAGACAATTTCCTGATGTTGTTTCTTCGTTTCCTAGAAAATAGTTAAGCAGAAAGTCATGGAGCATTCAGAATCACTCACTGCAAAACACTACAACTAGATTTAAGGAGCCCAAGGAAATTGCAAGGGATAAAATAGCCTGTTATGCACATACAGAGAACCAGCTCAAAGACAGTGCTGTGTTTCTGGCCATCCCAAACACAGCCTGTTGGGAAGCCTAGCACACTGAAATCTTGTAATTCCACCCATCCTAGGGAACCAGACACTGAGCTGACATGGAAGCCCCGGGCTGCAAAAACATGGAAGGAAATCTTCACTATGGCAGAAACCCAGTGCAGGGAATGTGCAAGTCTTCATCACTAAATCTTGGACTAGTAACTACACATTCAAACAAGGGAAGAATTTCCTTTCCTATATCACAACCTGCCATTCTTGAAAGCCACCTCTCTGCACAGACACAAAGCTGTGTGGAAAGCTAGCCTAGCAAAAGGAAAGAACTGAACACTCCTGGTGTAAATCCTACCCACTTTGCTAACACCCTGCGTGGCTTTGCATTTCACACCACTTTGCTTGTCCTTGAGCAGTGGGAGCTGGAAGCACCTTACACACTTTGTGGGTTGGCATAAGAAAAAGCCATGGGCTTTACACCAGCAGGACACAGTGTTTAACTGTCTACTTATTTGTTTCTTTCCTCCCACTTGCAAGGGAATTTTACTGGCCTGTATGACCATTAAATCCTTTGTCTGTTGGGGAGGGGAGGAAAGCAGACACCATGAAAGCCATTCAGCACACGAGGCTGGGAATTTTCCTTTCAGAGTAACTCAAGAGCTCTCAACAAAGGCTCCTGGTGGGAAGTACCTCCTTTTCACTTTCTGCAGTGCATTAAAATGCTTCTTTAGACAGGCAAGCTTTTGCAAATAGCTATTATGGGTGAGCCCTGCTTGAAAGACGGGGCCTTTTATGCATAAACAACTAGCTTAGAACACTATGTAGTTTAGAAATCCAGAGAATAAAATGTGCTTCCTCTAAAACAGATGGACCTGTTTTACTTGACATTTCATGCCTTCAATGTCTATTTTCTTTCAAGTCAAAATTATTTTTGTTTAAGAAACAAACAAAAAAATCCCTTTAGCTTATGATTAAATCTACGTGTTTTTGAGAAAAACACACAAATCCAATGCTTCTATTCACTGTATCCACAAAGCCACTGGCTGTATATTTCACCAATCTGGGACCCAGCAGTAGGTCTGGCCACCACACTCTCCCTCAAGCACATTAACATTAACTACTGATCTGAAGGAATACATTGGGGACAGTATCTTTCTTCAGTTAAACTTTATTTCTTAACAACAATTCTGAAATAACACGTAGCTTCTTTAAAAATGTCTCAGACCACTACAGAATTTCTGGATAAAACTTCCTTTGCTTGGAATTGCTCAAGTTTAAAAAGGGTGCAGTCAGGAAAGCCCCGCATCTCTCACAAGAACTGGAAATAATGGTGGTTTTACAAATGATGACACTTACAGCGAGTTGGTTTTGCAACTGCTTCACTTGTTGCTGCAAGGTCTCCAGCTGCTGGCTTTGTCTTTTGGGGGCACTGGTGGAGTAGGAAAGCTGAGAAAGGCTGTTCAATGCTTCTTTTAACTTGGTAATCTCCTTGGACATCTCATTGATCTAGGGAGGGGAAAAACAGGTTCTCATGAGAAGCTACAAGACACACTGTATTCCCTCTCGCAGGTGTCATCTGGGGCAATTTGTGACTTATCTCTGAGAGTGGGAAAAGGACAAAAAGATGAAAACTCAGTAACCAAGCAAGGACACTATGTGAGAAAAGGGTTACAGTGCTCCTCTTCACTTGTTGCAATCCACTGTTCATTCAAGAGATGCACAGGAACAATCCTGGCTCTGCAGAGCCTTCCTCCAACCTAGAAGGCCTCACACTTCTCCCCAAGCAGCAGCTCACAGGTCTGGCTTCTCACAAGAGCAGGGATGTCTGCAGGTAAACTGCACCTCCCACTAATGAAGGAAATTCCTGGCCCAAAGATCTCCTGATCACTCCCTCCCAGCACAGGTCTTTGCTGCCCACTTTCCTCTCTGCCCCAGCCCTGTCATTCAAAGTGGATTCTGTGTTCTGAAGCCATCTCTATTTACAAACAAGGATTGTATTTACTGACACCGGTTCTGAACACAGGATGAACATGACGAATCTAGGTCAGTTCAACACAGCCACCACAATACACAGCTTTTGTAAAAGAAATTCGTATTAACAGACTTGCAGGCAGATGTTGAGGTGCTTTAGTAAACCCAGAAGGGTGAATTTTTGCTCCTTTCTAATGCTTTATTTTTACCTGTCTCCTTATGAACCTCCCTGTGCTGCAAATCCTCAGTTGCCTGAATACTGTGAAACCAAACTGAGCTGATTTTAAAAGAGAAAAAATGAAAGATCATGTATATCTCTACCGGAGAAGAAAGTAAGCATAAAGTCAAATAAGCTGAATAAAATCCTTGGTTTTAAGAAGTGAAAGACAGGACTATGGCATCTGAATTGTTAGAGGGGCAAACAAACTCAAAAATTACTTCATTCTGTGGCATTTCACCCAATATGGGGCACTACATCACCTATTCGCCATCCAAATTGTCTTGCAGTCTGAATTCACACGACTCCTCTGTAGTGAAACACTAACCTTTTTATCTTTATCCTCTTCTGTTTTTGATGAGCTTTTCATTTCAAGAAGCTCCTCTTGAGCTTGATGGTACTTTTGCTGAAGCCCAGTTACCTCCCGCTCCTTTGCTGCAAGCAGAGTATGCATACCTTCCTTCTCTCCTTTCAAATGCAGAACTTCATTTCTCAGCTGTATGACATCTAAGGACACATTTTCCTTCTCCTTGATTACCTCCTTCAGTTTGGATGACAAAACACTAACTTCGCCTTCTAATGAAGACTGGAGTTTTTCATAGGTAGACCTGGGTACCATTGCTTCATTAATTGCAGCCTTTTCTTCCAGCAGTTCCTTCTGCAGGTGTCTTACTTCATTTTCCTTGCTGGTAACTAGTCCTTTGAGCTCATTTACTTCTTCCTCCATTTCCTTTAAAGTAATTCTGAGTGCATTTATCATTTGATGGTGTTCAGTAATTGGCATGGAGTTCTGTTTCTGAGTGTCTATCAGTTGCTTTAGTTCTTCTGCTTCGTCTAGTACTTTTGTGTACTGTGATTTCATTTCTGATAACTCATTCTCAGCTTTGTATTTCAAAGAATTTGTTATCTGCATCAGTTTCTCATGCTCTTCTCTAGGAATGTAGTCCAAAGCTATATCATCTAGAGTTTTTCTCTTCTTATAATCTTCAAGTTCAGTTTGTGCTTCTCTGTACAACTCAGATAACTCACTAAGTTGTCTGTTGAGCTCATCTACCATTTTGCTCATGGCCTCCTTCTTTTCTCCAGCTTCGGCATTAGATTCCAACTGTGTCTGATTTGCCAGCTTATCCTGCAGCCTTTTAATTTCCTCTTGCCCTTCTTTGTATCTCTCAATCAACAACGCCTTCTCCTGGTTAATGTTGTCAATAACCGAACAATATGTATTCTTTATCTCCTCACATTCTTCCACAGACATTGGCACATTCTGCTCTCTTTCTTCAAACTTTTTCTGCAGCTCTCTCACTTTCTCTTTTTGTCTTTCATTTTCCTCCAAAGCTCTCTTCAACTCTTGCTTAAGCATTTCAAATTCTTCGCATGTAACCTTCAACCTACTCAGGTCAGAACTCATTTCTTCACTTTCAGAAGAAGCAAGACCCAGTTTCATTTGCCTTTGTACATTCAAAACCTCATTCACTGCTTCTTCATACCTGCTCTGAGTTTCTTGGAGCTTTAGGTTAAGATCAGAGCCATTTTCTGAAATGCCCGTGCTATTTAAATGATCTGTGTCTGGGACTCTAGACTGGACCTGAGCCTCTAAGTGCCTTCTTTTGGCTTCAGAGGTCTCTAATTTCCTCTGCACATCCTTTAAATCTTCCTGGAGGTATTTTATTTTTATTTCACTGGGACTTGCTGGCTTTTCTTGAATTTGGGTGGCATTTAATGAAGACTTCAGCTCCTGAGCTGAAAGCTCACTTTGTCTATCTGCTGTTTGATCAAACTCTGTTTGGGTTGAATGAAAAGAATCTATGGTAGAATCTGCTTCTTTAGGCGTTCTTTCCTGTATAAAAAGAAATTCAAACGATTGCACGATATATGTATAAATGTATGCATTTATACATATGCATGATACATGTATAAATGTATGATCATAATTGTTTCAAGAGAAATAAGCAAGGAACTCTCACAACATCGGACAGAGAAGAGCAATTGAAGCACCATAGGATAATTTTTTAGAATAACTCAGAATCCAGCTGCTCCCATTGAGACATCTACAGTCGAAGAAGGCAGTAAATGTCAAGCTCCTTTGAAAGCCTGGGCTTACCTCCATAAGCTAATAATCAAAGCTATGCAAATTAAAATTCTGCTAACACAACTGTTAACAACAAGCTTAAGGATGTGGTTATCATAATAAAGAAAGATATTCAATATTTTATGGGGAAAGCGAGATCAAAACACTCATTTAATACTCTGGAGCAGAGTGTTTCCATGATTTTTTATTTTTACTAATACAAGCTCTTTAATTTTCTTCACAGCACATCTCTTTAAAATGGTAAGCAGTTGTCTGTTCTACTAACAGTCTAACAGATGACTACAACAACACAAAAATACAACACCTGTAATTTGTCCTGTAGCTCCTTATTGTGTAATGTCAGAGAAGCGATTTTTGCTTGCATCAACATGAGTAGATCTTGCTGGTCAGTGTCAGAACTTACATCCAACAAACTATCAGCACCTTGTGGAGAAAAAACAAGAAATTCAAAACCTGAATTGATCCCATAGTTTGCTATATATTCTGATTTATCAAATTAAGCCTTTAATTTCTATGGCCATTTAGTGCAGTGAAGAGGAGAACTATTCTTAGATGTGTTTTCCCCCAAAATGTGTAAACTTGCCTACAGAAGTGGGAGATTTTGGCGGAGACCCATGAGTGAAATTACAAAAAGTTACTCCCTATAGTTTTTGTGCCTCACATTCTAAGTGGAAAAACGGAGCAGATTTCTGACTGCTTTTCAATTTTTCATACTACAAAATTTGAAAATAAGGATGAAGATTATTGTTTACTTCACCTGTTGTGCTGTCACTCAGCCTGTCTTTGTTATTCAGGGGACTGAATTCTTCCTGTTGAGACACCAGGAGACAACATGTTCACAGGAGATAAGAACAGAGCTGCATGAAGCATGTGGCCAGTGCTTCCGAACCTGCTAAACGCTTTCAGCTGGGCAGTTCTCATTAAATGTCCATGAAACTGGGGCAACTACCCACAGACAGTTTGGAATGCTGCTGTTTTGTGATAAGAAACTGCAATATGCTGTTTTCATTTAAAAAGGTGAAATCTTCAATACCATGAGATAAAGATGAGACAGAACATGCACAGCTATTTTCTTGATGTCTTTTGGAGAAAGTTTCTTTATGTTTTTTATCACACAACGCCATTTGATTCACCGCCATGAGGTAATGAACTCTCATAACATTAATGCATTCACAATTAAGCTAAGTACTAGTTTATGACTAATTCTACTATGTACTTACTAAATATAAATGTAATTTACAAAGCAAGTGAGGACTGCTTCATTACTTGCTTGTGAAATAGATTTTGATTCCTTTTTAATCCTCAAAATATTCATTCACTAATGAATTCACTGCAGATTCTGCACTCAGCAAAATAGATTATTAAGGAACTATATTTTCCAGGAACACCTGGAATACCTTGTATACTTGGTCAGCAAAGAAAGTCTGTCCTTTTCCAGTCATGGGAGTTGAAGTTGATGAGCGTGGGGAGGACAAATCACTAAGCTGTAAAAGATTTTATATAAATAAGTATATGTATGTATCATGTGTGCACATATAACTACTGCTGACATATGCCCACATATATACTACTTTTTCTTGTGCTACAATAAGTCACAACTCTGGGTTAGTATCAAAGAGCAGGTCTAATTATTCAGTGCTCTTCTGAGCCAGTAGTACATACAGTGTAACTGTTATATGGGTAACATTATGTTTAACCTTAAACACATTTGTTATGCTCATTTTTATACTGTATCTCTTCATGTATTTTATTTTCTTTTATATTTATACACATGTACATAATCTACATGTGTATACATATGTATATTTAAACCACACATATTTACTTATGGGAGTCAGCAAAACCAAGAGACCTTTAACTTTCAATGGAAGATGCATCTATACAGTAATTTATATGCTGTATTTTAGATGATACCCTATTTCAAGCAATTTTCACTCTAACCAATGACTGTCTTTATGGTGTCATCCCAAAGTCAGAGAAAACACTCACATCAGGTTAGGTGTAGAACAGGATAATGATAGAGCAATACAGGCTACATCATTCACATAACGCTCACAATATTTCTTACCCCTGAAAGCATCTCAAAATTGTTTTTTTCTTTACCTGAACAGGACTGATAGGAGGAGGTGGGGCTTTGCGTTTTTTTGGAGTTCCACTTCTTTCTGAACTTAATTTAGAGCCTTGATCATGCTGAAAGTTTCACCAGCCACAGAAGGTAGGTTTGTTAGTTTGGTTAGTAAAGTCCGAGCAAGTTGTTTTATGAAAAAAAAAAAGTATAGATAAAATCCCACATTAATATCAATCCTAGTAGCTCATGCAGTGTCTCACTTTTTCTCTTCCCCTATGTAAAGACTGTATCTCAACTAAAACAGAGATATTAAACATGCCTGACAATGAGACTCTGCCCCTTGGAATACATGCTTCAGTGAAAACAAACAAGATTTAGTGAAAAAAGCACAAGCCGACAATCGGTTTAGCACCAGTGACCTTAAATTCTTCCATTCTTTCATAGCCCAGTCATGCCAATATTAATGGTACTATCTTTCCCTCAACTTCTGCTTAGTCTGCCTGAAAAACCCACTTCTCCACCCAAAGGAGGAATGACTCTCTGCACTGCTACCAGCGGGACAGGATACTTGTGCTCCAAGATACCCCACCACTAAATGGGACATGAAAGACACGTGTCGAGACATCTATTTAGCTGGCTAAACCTGCAGAGATTCTCATAAACATGGGTCTCTAGGAAGACGTAACTGGAGATAAAGTTCAGTTATCCCTTTTGGAAGTGCAGAGACTTTTTCTTCATTTCCTCTTTATTTTGAAGAGACAGGGAGTCCTAGAGCCAAATTCCTGCAGTTACTCACAAAAAATGGGGGAAATTCCTCCCCGCATAGATGTGCATGTGCACACACACACATTTTACCCTCTCTTCCTGTTCTCACCTTGGGGGCTGCTGTCACTGCTGGCTATTACAGCAGGAAGTTAAATTTAAAAGTGATGTTTATGATACTTATTCCTAAAGTGAAAACAAAAACCGTTCACATTGCAAAATACAGTTACTGGTAGCACATCCCACTGTGGCATTCACTAGTGCTTGTAGGCATGTCAAATACCAGTTTCTCATAAAGTTACAAGCCCATATATAGTCAGATTATTTTTAAACAGAAAAGGACAAATACCTGCTTTGCTTTAGTTGGTGACTTTGTATCTGTAATGCAGAAAAGAAGTGGTGTTAAGAACGGCTATCAAGAAAAAAGTTAGCTGCCATTCCTAACTGAACTCCCAGCTCCACTTCCCATACCATAAATGCTTTGCTTGGTTTTTGAATTCCTCTTGGAAATCTGAGCAATATATATTAATTTTCATGTCCTATCTTAACTACTTACTTTCTACAATTCTTTTTTGTTTCATATTGAGATTGTGACACTTCTGCCCCTGCTATGGTCTATCAGCATTTTTTCACATTAGGCTCCTGCTTTGGATAATCTTTTTTGTTTGACCATGAAGCCCTCCCTCTACATTTCTTTCTTCTCTAAATCCCCTACCAAGAAGCTAAAATGTTGTCTTTAGACCTTCACATAACAACAGAGGATCTATTCCAAACTGCAAGCAAGACTTCTCTATCTACACTATTTCAGCTTACCTTTTCTTTCTCCAAAATACCTCTTTCTGCTCAGCTCTTTATCTCATGCTAGTTGTTACTGTGTAAGCTTTTTATGGCTTCTGAAATATTTTTCAAGCTGCTTTACAAAGTAAATTTGCTTACTGCTAAACATACAGCTAGCCAATTCAAAGTGATAAACTGCAGATCACCATCTCTTACATACCCGCATCCTGAGAGATCTTTGATGACAGGAGATTCTGGATCCCTGTATTCTCGGAGAGTTTGGAGTAATGTAGGGCATTCTGTCCAAAGACATCTACTAAACTGACATCTGCACCTTTTCTAAGCAAGGTTTCCACAATGTTAAGGCTACCAGCTTCACAAGCCACCATCAAAGCAGTTCTGGGCAAAACAAACAGGGCATAAAAATGTTAAGACAGTGTTTTTTAAGGAGCAGATCTTTCTTTTTTGGGAGGAGTACTACAGTTACTGAGCAATTAAATCCATTTTTTTTTATCCACATAAATACTGACACATACCTGTAACTGTAATTTCTCCTTACAACCACCTGCTCTGCACCTCCTCCCCTTCCCTATGCTTCCCAGCCTGACCTTCCATAATGACCTGCCATGTTTTGCAGCAATATCCCAACATCTCTGAAAATGTGTTCCCCAGCCTCAGCACAGGGAAGCTGTGGCAGATCCCAGAATTAGGGCAGCCTGCAGAGAGGGAATGCTACATTATCTGTGTTTTGGTAAGTGACTTGCAGTGATTATCAGAGATACAATTATAAACAAACAGAAGATTCTACCTCCCAAGCCTGCTCTAGCATCCCTACCTGGCACTGACAGCCTCATCCCAACCTGAAAACATGCCAATAGTTTGGACAAGTCCACTGGCAAACACATTCCTCAGCACAGTTAAAAAACAGAAAGGCTGCTATGGTGGTACAGCTTGCAAGGCATCAGGACGACCATTTCCCTGATAAATTAAACACCCATGCTAAGTGTGGCCAAGCAGCAAGGCCTGTGCAGGTGATGTCTGTTGTACTGCTGTGCTAAAAAGTAGTGCAAGTGAAAACCTGGACAACATTGACACAGTCATAGACACGCTTTCAGATGACCAAAATGATTAGTGTTGTTTGAACAAGACAGGAAGTTGGACATGCCATTTTCAAACATTCCCCCCCTTCTTCCACTCAAAAACATGAACAACAGTGTGAACAGGAGATGCAAGGCTAATCTCCTTAGCAGAAGGACAGGGGAAAAGGTAAATTCCACGTTGTATCGTTTTCTTTGCTTCTATACATAGCACTAAAAAGAAGAACTCCCAGTACTGTCGTATCTATGACAGAAAGGTTTTCATTCAAGCTAGCAACATCTTAACGCTGTTGATTAAACACTAATTAGTGACAGGAAGGCAGGGGTCCTGGAGTGGCCAGCGCCTTAAGTTCAAAGCACCGAAGAGGCAGTTCAAAGCAACCAAGGGGATAAAAGGGTTTCCTTTAGAAAGTTTAAAAGAAAGACCGCTCTAATAAACTTTGGACTGATATAATCCAAGTTAAGGCTCAATCTTACTAGCCTAGGTGTTGCCAAAGAACAATATGGTCATTGTATCTTATATATAGCAGTCTAGATTGCAATCGCTTGTAAGTGCCAAGTTATCTCAGCAATTTGCTTTAATTTTGCAGTTTTAGTAACTGTTTATAAAAGGCCAGAATTTTCAAAGACTGCTGAATTTGGTCATTACCATCATCATCAAAACAAGAGCATTTATTTCACTACAGGGTGTTCCTGAACATAATACTATGATGTGTTATGAGACTGAGTGAACTGAGCCTGTTTTCTCTGGAGAAGAGAAGGCTGAGAGGGGATTAACATGTGTAGGTTCAGGAAGGGAGAATAAAGGGAGGAAGAGGCCAAGCTCTTTTCATTGGTGGCCAGTGATAGGACAAAGGGTAATGGGCATAAGCTGAAACACAGGAAGTTCCGTCTGCAGGTGAGGAGGAACTTCTTCACTGTGAGGGTGACAGAGCCCTGGAACAGGCTGCCCAGGGGGGTTGTGGAGTCTCCTTCTCTGGAGGTCTTCAAAACCCGCCTGGATGCCACCCTGTGCCACATGCTCTAGGTGTGCCTGCTGGAGCAGGAGCGTTGGACTAGATGATCTCTAGAGGTCCCTTCCAACCTTGAACATTCTGTGATTCTGTGATGTGTTAGATGTCTACTGATGCAACAGATCTGTATACGTTCCCCCTCTGAGAAGACAGCATCTCCACTCTCAATGTTGCATTGTATTTTTCCCTGCTGCTATCTTGCAACTGCAGCAGCATTACAGTAGAGAAAAGAGCCCCCACGGCTGTTGCTCTCAAGTAATACAGCTTTAGGATTAATGTTAGAGACACTATTGCATGTTAAGAACAGAGTAGCATTTAAAATTGGGACATTTACAACGTCATGTGCATGTAAGTGCTAACAACCCGATTCCTGAATGAAGGATTTACAAATGGTGTTTACACTGCCCTGGTAGCCCAAGGAAATTCTTACAACGCATCTAATTCTAGTTATCTAGTTTCTTTTTCACATTTCCCTTTAGCCAGAACTCTGTGAAGTCTCAATAATCAGGGTATGTTCTCTGATAAAGAGGGCATGAATTCACCCAACAACAACTTGGGAAGGATTCAGGAAGACAGGTTCATTTGAGAGTCAGCCTTGGGAAAGAGTTCACCTGGAGATGTTTGCCGTACCTTCCATTTTTGTCCCTAGTGTTGACATCTGCTCCATGATCCACAAGGTATTTGCAGATTTCTGTGTGACCATTTTGTACTGCAAGCAGCAGAGGTATGTTCCCATCCTAAGAATACACAACAGAGCAACAATAAACTCCAATCCATTCACTTACAAATATCACTATAAGATTGAAATTTCTGCTATGAACTTTCCCTCTACACAGCAAGGCACTATTAATATATTTTTCTTGCATTGCATAAATGTAGCTGGGCTTCCTTTTAACTCCCCATTGCAATGCTGAGGATGGTATCACACATCACAGCATTAAGAACAGAAATACTTTTGATCTTTGTAAATCTTTTGTTATTTGCTTAAAGCTATAAAATGATGATTTTTGCAACTGCAATACCTTCAAATAGCTTCACAACAAAACTGAGAATTTTAATTGAGCACAAGACAAAAATACAACATTTCATAGAATCACAGAATAGCTATAGCTTGGAAAACACCAAGAGAGGTCACTCTGGGGTGTGCCCGTCAACTCGAAGGATGACAAGCTTCAAGTTGGTTTATTTTGTTCAGGACTTCAGTAAGTCAAGTTTTAAGCAACTCTAGGCACAGAGATGTCCTGACCCCTTGGGGTCTCAGTTCCAATGGGTAACCACCTTCATGGTGAGAAATCTTCTTTCCTACGACCAATCTGGAATTTCCCAGTTTGGTCCACTGCCCAACTTGCAATTGTTGCTTGTCATCCTTTCTCTGTGCACTTTCAAAGGGGTCTTGCTTCACCTTCCCTTTAACCATCCATGATGTATTTTTAAGTTTATACTTGGTGACAGATCCTTTACCAGAAATGTCAGGTAGAAATGAGATAGATCAGATTTAAAAAAAAAAAAAAAAAAAAAAAAAAAAAAAAAAAAAAAAAAAAAAAAAAAAAAAAAAAAAAAAAAAAAAAAAAAGCTGAAGCTGTTTTTAATGCACAGTATTTCGCCTGAAATCTGTCAGGTCCCCTCCCATTATCTTCAGGGCATTTTACAACAGGAAATTGCATAATTCCCCAAGATAGACCTGACTGTTTGTTGACACTTCATAATGCTCAAGGTAATGACTCTGTTCTGTTAGCCTACATCAAATATATTTTTTTGCTTAGATCTATCATATTTTGGCTGAGCTTTATCAGCAATTCACAGGACTTGGCCACATAATGGACCTTCTCGAAAGCCAGTGAAGTCAATGGGAAGGCTTTTATCTAAATGTATATTAGATTTTGAATATAGAAGAATGGATTCTAGCTACTTGTACCAACCCCTCAATTACTGAACAACAAATCCTGCCTTTATCGTATTAGAGGGCGATATACTTCTGCATCTCTGCTATGGCAAGCCACGAAAGGAAATCTTCCCTGGTAGAGAAATCCAAGATAAAATACAAGAGTGGTACTGCTTGGAACAGCTGTATTTGGGACTGACACGAGTTGGGGGTGGTAAAACTGCTTTAAACTGCAATGGGAGATGTACATACCAAGTCTTTGACATTAACTGGACATTTGTGCTCACACAGAAGTTGAACTACCTGAAGACAACCACATGCAGCTAAAAAACAAAAACAAAAAGCACAAACATGAAAGTCCATTAAATCACATTTTTGAAATCTGCATTCAATGCTTCCAGCTTGCAGTATTGCAGCGTTAGAGAAGGGTATGAGGAAAACATTCCAGTACATTCCTCTGTTTTTAAGAAAGAAGAGAAAGACTAAGAGGATTAACAGCAAGCTTTATGCAAAAATAAAGCTCATATCTTTTAATGTTATTTCAAACCATGAAACTTAATACTGTAAAATCAGAATCAATTTAATCCTAAGTACACCAACTGCTCTGCATGTGCAAGAGTGAACTGTATGTTATCTCGAAATTCATATTCACAGTGCTTATCTAGACAATATCTGAAAATTGTTAGGTATCAGAATGGACATGCATCACAGCTCCTTTTTCATTAGTCAATGATATCTTAAATTTAAAAAGGGGAACAAGACATGACAGACTAGAAATAAATTCATCTTTAACATAGCTTGCCATGGTGTCAACTGTTTTTCCAATCAGCAGGAGGTGATATGCCAGATTTATACAATTAGAACCCAGAAAGCAATCAGGGGCTGAAGAGCTGGATACAGCAAATACCAAAACACATAACACAAGCTTTCAATAAAGAAGTTACCTGCATAATGTAAAGCTGTTTTCCCAGCGTTGTCAGTGCTGTCCGCTGGGCATTTACACTACAGAGTACGGAAAGAAGAAGAAAAAAAAGGAATTAGAGAATCATCAAGACAATAAAACATGTATTTGCTGTTAAGGACAGAATGCTGAACGCGTTTGACAACAGTTCTCTAAGCTACTTCAGAAAAAAAACAGTGAAACAAAATACTGATAAAAGGAACATTTTTCCTCTCCACCAGTCTCGTCTCTCCTGTCTTGGTAACAGCTTATACTGAACTTAAAGAAAGATCTCTTAAAGAGGAAGATATTCTTAAAAAAAAAAAAAAGTTATAATAAGTTTTAGGACATTTTATATCAGGAAATCATAACGTAAAGAATCTCCTCCAGAAAAGCTTCATGTTTTACATTACAATAAGACCTAACCACGCTCTAAGGCAATTAGTCTGAGCTAGTTCAAGCTTTTGTCACAGGAAATAACATTTCATTTGTAAAACTAATGCCTCTATTACTCAGTTATACTTTGCAGTATTTTTTAGCTAACAGATGCCAATAATCAATCTAGATTTTGAAATAATACAAAAATACCCAGTTATTAATCTTTATCAAGACTTGCGTTGGTAAAGAAGATTTTAGTTTCAGCTTACAGTAAATAAAAAAGACACCATCCTGAAATAAAAGCTTTCTAGAAGACAAATATTGGAGTTTGTGCTTTCATATGCAGCACTTACTCTTGTAAAATTTCTAGGTAATCTGGTTCAAGAATATTACCATACTTTATATAAAAATGACAATATTCTGCCTATATAATAGTAGAGCCTTTTTAAGTTCAGTTTTATCATCTTAAACTTAGACATTCCTCACACGTATAAACAGCTTACATCACATAAAGCCAATCCACAGAAGTGATAAATGATGCAAAGGGTATGAATACATTGGAGACTGTTACCAATTGTTTGGCACAACAACATGAACATTTCTAAATATATTTGCAATGAAATCAACAAAATATTTGTAGCTGTTAAGTGAATGGATAACAAACACTTGGTATTAAAAGCACCTATTCACATTAGCTGCACAAAGAGTTGATGCTGCTGCTGCTTGCGATACAGTCAGCGACAGCTTGATGTCACTGTTTATGCTGTAAATGAAACCCATTTAGGTTTAGAACTGTTGCATTTTTATTAAGAAATTGCAAGGAGGGGAGTCCTAGTGGTTAATAATGACCCCCTTCCAAGGGTGCAGGAAAAGGGAGGCAGCTCACAGTGAGTCTGCAGGGCGAAGACTGGACCCTGCATGGTCAGAGACCTTGACACAGGTTACAGGAGAGCGCAGAGAGCCCTGCAGTCACTGGAAAATAGGAACTTGCAGGTTAAGATATAGGAACTATTCTCTTTATCACTGTGCTCAATGGTACTGCTATTTTGTGTGTTCTTTAGTTTGTCCACAGTCTCATGAATAACTCCAAACTCCATTGCCCTGATGACCTCCATCACCAAAACTCACCTGGTTGTCTGAAAGGGAAGAGAGATTGTCTCAGATGGACAGTATCTCTGCTTGTTTGCTAGTGTACATCTTCAGCCTCACTGTCACTGAAATCTTCTCTCCATCTCCTCTTTATTTTTCTTTTCCTTTTCCATCCTTTCTACTCTCCTTCTAAGCTCTCACTGTCCCTTGTCTCACTTCACTGAGTATTCAAGCAGATATGGTATTTTCCGTATTTTATCATCTCAGCTATTTCAGTTTCTTCTCTCTTTGACTCTGAACATGAAAGACACTTCTATAGTCAAGAATTGATTCTTTTAAAATACAGACAGAAAACATTCCAGTAGATCAATGTCAAAGCCCCAATACAAACGAAAAATGGTTTCCTCATATACTTCTTAACCCACTTGCTCCCAAAGCACCCAACCACACAGACAAAAGATAGGAAATTAGACAGGAGTTGCTTGAATTCAACCCTGCTATGTCAGATCAGAGGGAAAAACAATTTTGCTGGCCGCTCAGCAAACTCAGACACCACACTGCTCTCTGTCCCCCTTTCACATTCACACAGTGCTGTGAAGATCTTAAAAGCAAGCATCTTTCTTAATTGTAAGGAGAGAGAGAGCAACAAATAGGACTTTTGTTTAGATTATTAGGAGAAAACATATATTTTAAGAGGAATTGAAGAAAATTTTCAAGATTAAAATGAATTTAACTTCTACTTTACCTGAAGAAGCCGCTTAACACAATCAGGGTGACTGTTCTTTGCTGCAAGATGTAAAGCGCTGTGCCCTAAGTTAATAAAAACAAAGCAAATTAAGCATTCAATCACTCCAAACCACATAAACTCTTCTGTGACAAGGGTAAAATTTTGTCTATCTTGTTCCTATCAAAGCACCAGAAAAGTAAAGATAGATAAAATAAGTTCCAACATCAAACAGAGTATCATTATAACCAACTGCTGTTCCAGGAGGTGCCTTCACTAGCTACCCCCAAAACACACCCTCCTCATCCATGGACTGCACATGCAAGAGCACATCTTGCAGACTCCCTTTTCTGTTAATTTACTCAACTCTTGTGAGCTCCTAGTATTACATATTGCCATGTAATAGAGCAATCTACTGACTATGGATTTATGATGAAATATTGCGATATCTCTTCTAGTTTCATCTACAGAGCAACTGCAAGTTAAAGAGCAGATTATCCATGAAAGGAAGAAAGAAGAAGCCGAGGTTTAGTGCTTGATACAGGCAGTAGAGCCACTTGTGACAGTAGAATTGTATAGAAAATGATGGGACTATTACAGAAAAGACTTTTCCTAAGGAACAAAACACTGGGGTGGCACTTCCAGGAAAGAGATAGCAGCCTGTTATTATCTCAACAAAGAATTAACAAAACCTGAGGTAAAATTAAGTATGAATTCTGGTTAATAGTCTATAACAAAGTGCATATATTCTCTTATCATTATATGTAGATTCTGAATAATTCTTCCAGCATCTCAAGCATTCTGTGTGGAGGCAAATCCTTTCACTCTGTGAAGGAAATTCCTCAAGGCAGCCATGGTGGCCAAAAGAGATGCAGCAAACCCAGCATTTAGACCTCATTAGCAGAGACAGGATGTTGGTAAGGTGACTGAGCTCACCTGAGCAAACACAGGTAGGGTTTCTACAGATGTGTCAACTGAAATCTAGTAAGACGAGTCTGTGTCAAAAACGGCATTTATCATTCTCCTAATGGAGTAGTAATTAAGGCATAGGACTTCTGAGGGCTGGAATTGCACACTTAAAAGCTCTTAGCTCTACTTTACCCTGTATCAGCTCTTTTCACTATGTCATAATCCAGAGGAAACATCTACTTGCAATTCCTGTACAGTTAATGGGGTTAATAGCTTGGATATACATAAAAGCAACACATTAAGGTCTTGATTAAATCTATGCAAAGCCCCAAATGAAATTAACAAAAATATTTTTAATGTAGAATAATCAAGTGACTATTTCGCAACTGCTCTCCAGTGCAATGCTGACATTTATACTGTTAAGGCAAAAGTTTGCAAGGGCTTAGGACCTGCAGTCTTCACTGGGAAAACCAGGTACATCTGCACCTGCCAACGGTACAGCTGCTCTTCCTATGCTGGGAAGGAAGAAGCAGTGCTGTTATCTGCACAACCAGGAGCTAGACAGGCTCATTTGTACCGTGTTACACGTGTGGAGAGGTCCAGAGAGACGTACCTGCCCCGTCCTGGGCTGTCACGTCGGCACCGTGTGTCACCATGATCCTGAGGCATTCTGCATGCCCTTTGGTGGCTGCCAGGTGAAAACTGGAAAACAAAATCCATATGTCACTTTTATTAAGACTTCATTTCTCCTTCATTCACAAAGTGCTGGCAAGTTCTCTCCTCCTTGCCCTTAGATCTTCTGGCACCCCTCCACCACCTCCCACAAAGAAAATAGCTCTGAAAGTGAGAAGGCAAACTCAAAAAGCTTTTATATTCTTACTTTTTACACAGGTTGCTGTTTCCCTAAGTGATCCCATATACCTTATGTGCTTCTAGTTTCACCCTATTTCTACACCAAGGGCCCTAGAGATGTAATATATCCCTAGAGAAAGCCGGAGCTTGGGGAATTAAGAAAGGAACATTCACAAAGACTGACTAGGGCTTAGCTGGTTTACTCAGCCTGATCTCCCTCTCTCTATGGATAAAAATCTGGTTTCTCTGAAGGTTTCTACATTTGATTTCTAAATTAACCTACAACAATTTCTGCTTCTGAACTGTTCTTTACAGAGCCAATCTTTCTTCATTGTAGATAGAAAAATCAGTGTTCGTGAATATCCCCAGAGGAACCAAAGCTACTGGATATTTGTGAGACTATGATAGAGATGTGTGTTTTTTAGCTTTAGCTCTGGCTTTCACTGCAAGCATCTGCTTGTTTGAACAGCACAAAATTGTACAGGTTACACCACAGCAGGACCCACACAAAAGCACCAATTACTAAAGGTTTAATTACAGAACAGACCCACAAAACTATCCTGTCTTTAAGCCTTTTTTACAGCTGAAGGTTCATCTTTGAACTCTTTGGCACCTCAGGTCCCATACATGTGCTGTCGACTTGCATTAAGACGACAAGCAAAGATGAAAAAACTTTTTAAAATAGAAAAGTTTGTATCACCATGATGCATATGGTGCCTACTCAGGCGAGTTTAAAGACATGAACGCAATATAGAAGGGCATGTTACTCCCCATGGTTCTAACAGGAAACAGCTCTGCAGATCAGATTGATCTCAGTGGAAATTGTGTATAAAAACAAATTATAGACAAAACACTTTCCATTACTATTAAATTGTGTATAAAGAGTTTAGACCTTCATGAATAGACCCAAAACTATAAAACACAGTATTCCAGGGACATTTTCTAGTCTTATGCAAGAAATGGTCATTTTTACCATGCGGTATCACTGATAAACATTTTTTTCCCTAGAATCTTGAGGGAGTGTAACAAATCACGCAGACACACCAAACACTGTATTTAAGAGTTCATATTTTAAACAACTGTTTCCTTTAAATGTTAAAAACCTCACACCAAAAACTCAGCCTGTGACGCTGGGACTGAGAGGCCTGGCTTAGTTTCTGGCACAGAGCAGGCCAGCTGAAACACTTGCTTTCTCTAAGCTGTAGGGAATTCTCTGGCACCCTCTTGAAAGCCCAGCAGAGAAGATAACCTGCAGAGAAGATCGGGGATAAAGCGATGAGTGAAGGCAAACAGAGGAGCATCTGCCTGGGCTGCTGCTGGAGTCTGCGGGAGCAGAGACCTCTGCCAAGCAGAGCAAGCGCCTTGTTTCCTCCAGGAGCCCCAGCATCAGCAGTGCTCAGGCTTTGAGCCATTCACTGCACATACGAAAATACCCTGCGTGCTCATCCTCACCCTTGCTCCTGCAATAAACAAACTGCAGAGTTAACACTTCTGAGGACATAACAAAGCACTGCTGCTGGTGGATCTCTAGGCATTGAAAAACAAAACTTTTCTGTACTTGGTGACCAATGCAAAGTTGTATAAACATTTTCCTTTAGAAGAGGAGGTTTCTCAGGGTCTGGGGAAATGGCTGGATTCTGACAAATTCCAACACCTCTAATTTAATCAGCACAACATACCAGCAAATGCTGGCCTGTTGAGGTACATCTGCATAGACATGTACTACAATCAAAGTCACTTAAAGACTCAGAAGACTACGAAGTACACACTTGGCTCGCTTACATTTTGACAATGTTCGCAAGAAAAATACACCAGTAATAATTACTGGCTAAATCGGGGACATTAAGGTTTTACAGACAGACTGTTTGTATAAGATGGTGCCAAATGCAACAGAAGTACGCAAGTGCAAAAGTTTTATTTAGGTAAAACCAGACTGCCAAGAAAGCATCAAAGAGAGAAGAAAAAGTTAACTCATTTCAGGCTCTGCACACATGAATACAACAGTCTCACCAATACAAAGGATTCCCATGGCAACTCTCATCATATGCAGGTGCTTGGTTTCAGGCTGCCAGAATTTTTGCAGGTAAGAGAAGACTGGTTAAAAATACAGCATCTCTCAGATAGATGGATGAAAGAAAACATCACCTTCAAGCAGCATGCGCTCCATAAAAGACGACAGAAAGATGGAAGGATGTAACAAGCTCAAAAATACAGCAACTGTCTGGAGACTCCCATGAGAAGAGAGGACGATAGGGTTTAACTCAGGGTCAGTTATGAAGAAGCCTAGATGAAATTGTGTTGGGCTGCTACAGCTCCCTCCCATCACTTGCTGTGCACTCCCTCCTTCCTTGCACTGCTACCATTTCTCATGCTAGCTGAGTTTAGAGCTAATAGTCCCTGCCTTTTCTTCTTCCTCCTCCTCCTCCTCCTCTTCATCTTCTCCTTTTCAAATCTCAGCAGTGGATACTGAGGGCTGCTGTGTAGCAAGGGAGGCTCTCAAAATAAAGTTGTCTGTAGATGTTTATTTCAGTACAGAGTAATTCTTTACCAGCTAAATAAACTTTCCTAAAATATTCGGGGCAAGCACTGCAGGTTTCCAAATGCTGCATTTCTCACCATCTGGAAGCCTTGGGCCGGGGTGCATTTTACTTGCATCTTACATGAATAAACTTCCTTTTAAATGAAAGCAAACAAGTCTTCCTCTCTCTTCCTGGTTGGGCAATGACTTAAGCAAACAAAAATAAACATGTAAGGCTTGATTTGGAGCAAGGGCCGCACTGAAGGGTAGAGTCTTACTCAGCCTAAAATCCCATTCCAGCGCAGTGCATTTTCCCTTCACAAAGGAGAAGCCTGTTGCTACTGCTTACAGGCACACCTGTTGATAACCTAGGCTGAACTGGGCCAATTGGTTGAGGTAGATTATTTCATTGCTTCAAAACATTTCTAGGCTTTTCATTTATCAGGTCTTTTAGTCTGTCTCCAGACCTTTCAATGCAAGAGAGTGGCAGCTGCTCTTCCCAATGGTTTCCAACTGGATCCAGTTAGAAAGTCTGCACTGGAAACCTACCTGCCTGCAGCCAACAATGATCAGTCATTTGATACCGCTTTTATCCCACTGGGAACGTATTGGTACCAGAACCACTCAGTCCCTACCAAGACTCAATGAAAAATGGCATTCTTCAGGAAGAACATAAAATCCAGATGGAGAGAACAGACATGAGAGTAAAAAGGAACAGCAAAATTTCATTTGATTTGGGGTCAACTGGAAATCTCAATTTTTTCTCCTGGCCAACTCAATTTTTCCTCAGTCAAACAACATTTTCAAGAGCACTGATCGAGAGGTGGCATTTACACACACTTGGTGACGAAGGGAACGTACAGCTGCTTTTGACATCTCCAAACTAGTTGCAAACACCAGATTTCTGACAAATAGGAGATAGCAACTGGCAAAGCGCTTACTCCTAAATAAGCCCGTCCCTTTTTCAGGGCAAAGGATATTTCCCATGTTTTAGTTACAAAGTCAAGCTAGCAAAGGAGAAGAGACTTCCTCACTGCCTGATAGAGCACAAGAGTTCAGATAAAGCTGGTCTTTGCTAAGAGGCTGAGAGTGAGTGTTTCCAGAAATTATTCAAATGCCAGACAGCCTAACTCACGAGTAGGAAAGCACTGTCATTTTCACTACTTAGCTCATATCAAGCGTTTCTCGATAGCGAGGGGAACTGAATTGATCCACATTTAAAGGTTAGTCATGTAAAAATGGGGTTAACTGTCCTTGTGGAGGTAAAGTCAGCAAGAAAATACAGGTCTGCTGAAACTGCGCGCTCTGCTTAACCATTTACAGAGCTGCACCCTGCGTAGCTGATCCCAATCCTCTCACCGAATGTTATTTTGACAGCTGGCTTAAAACAAGTGGGTGGTCCTTAGAGCTAGGGAAAATACCACAGAAGTCGGGTGGAACATGATGGAATGAGAATCAATAAATACGAAAGCTTAATTTAAAACACTAACCTTCTAACATCAGGAAATTTCTATTTGTACAAAGAAAAAAAATGAAAAAAAAAACCCAGAAAATTATCATGGGCTCCATCTTTGCTGGCAGGGTCATACTCAAGAGATGCTTTGGGGAACAATTAGTGATCTCGTCTGCAAAGAATTGCTCTGTGGCCTGAAAGCAGGGTATTTACCAAAACCTAAATCAAATAAAGAATGTGACTGTATTATGAATGAATAGAAAATGGCAGATACAGCATTATAACAAACGTAAGGCAAAGTCAAACTCACATACAAGCCACATGCTGAAACATACTCTCTTTCTCTGCCATTTTAACCTGAGTGCTCTAAAAATATTTTAAGTGCAGGAATGTTTGAAATACGCTATGAACTCACATACACTCATCGTCAAAGTTTATTTTGAGTAAAAACAGCCCTCACCAAAGCCGATCATTCTTAATTTTCTAACGTACGTCAACTCTTTTGTTGCATTTTACAAAGCTGTACTTGTCTGCCAAGAGTTTCATGATTTACGGTTTCCTGACTGACCGATACCTCCCCACAAACAAACAACACAGATAAAATAAAGACACAGAGCTGCCCTGATGCTGACTAAAAAAAAATACTGAAGTGGAAGAGTTTCAACTTCTGCTACCAGGCCAGACAGGCAAGTGATTTGCCAAACTATCTCAGTCAGGAAGAGACTCACGGATAATCTGGCTGCTTTTCTGCACTGAGTTGAACTTTTACACATTTTGGAGGAGGCAACATCTGGTTTGCAACTGTGGTGATTTCACAGACACCGTTATCCCTCAAACTACACTCCAGGCCGGTCAAAGCCTCAATTTCCACTTCAGTAACACCAGCAGAAATAAAGATATTTGACGGTATCTGGCTCTTGATTGCTTTCCAACACAGGCCGTGCAGCAGGAGTGCCAGAGTGAGCTGACACGGGCGAGACATGGCCATGAGAACGACTTGGGCAGCCTTTCTGTGCACAACAAGTGCCTGCAAGAGCTCCGCAGCAACTTCAACACAGGCTCCTCTGTCATGTGGCAAAATGGCCCATAATTAGAGAGGAACAGTATCTATTTATCCATTATTTTTTATTTATTTAATATATTTATCTATTTACCGAGGAGGAAAAATAGTTGAAATCAAAAGCAACGTTTCCCCCGTTTCCTCACAGTGTCACAGGAACAGCCCTGCCAGGGCAGGGGAAGCAACAGGGCTGTCACAGCCGAAGTGGCATTTCAACTTAAAACTAAGAACCACCATTAAACCTGAGGCATTTCCCTGTGAAGGTCACTGAATCCTTATCTTTCCCTGATTGCATTAGTAAGAGAGCGCCTTTCATTTCAGAATATATATGTCTTAGGAACAGCCAGTTATTCAACATATTTTAGGATATGTTACACATCTTTAACCCAAGAGGGAGGAAATAAAAGGTCCTGCCTCGTTATTAATGGAGTCCTTCCTCATCCTTTCTACCTGCGCACTAACCACAGTGGCAGATTTCACGAGGACCAGCTTAAGTTACTCACGTGCTCTCATCCCTCCCTCGTTGCTCTCGTCCCTCTACCTGCGCTGCTCCCGTTTCAAAGCCTGCTCAGCTGCAGTAAAGCATTAAGACAGGACAGTAACTTCCACTGCAGGGGCTTATGTCCAATTTGCACCCTTTTAGGTACTGTCTTTGCTCGAGAACTTCAGTTTAATGTCAACTTCAGCTGCACAATGTACCAGGGTGTGCAATAAGGATTCACTGAGGATGGAAATTTGGACAGGAGGAGGCACTCATAAAAAAAAAATCAGAAAATAAATCACCACAGGAGAGTAAACCTAGATCATGCTGAAACTGCTCCTTAAATTGGAAAATGAATGGTGGTTTATTCTTTCAAAACAAGACAAACATGTAGGCTAGTATATACAATTTGTCTTAAAAAACACCAACCAACTTGATCTAAAATCTCTGCAAAAGTGAAAAACGGCCTGGGCTCCTGGGCAATCTGCATGCCTAGCATCCATGCTCTCCCCTGAAAATGCCAACTTAAAGAAAGAAAGACCGGCCTCTGGAAACACAGGTGAAGGTTGCCAGCTTACACTGCTATCTGTGCACAGAGGCACAAGAAGCAAACAGACTCGCAACTCAGAATGTGAACCTCCTTAGACACCCTGAGAACAGCGTGTCTTTTGGATGAGAAACCAGGGCAAAAGTATTGTTACTGACTGAAAGGATCTTTAAGAAAAATCTGTGTGAGTTACAATGCGTGCTGCCCTTGTACAATCAGTTGTTAAGATTACTGAGTGCTCAGATTCTTGCTAAGAGCAGAGGGCCACTAGATAGCAAGCAAGAAACATGGGCCAGGACAAAGAGCGGACTAATACTGAGCACTAAGCATTTCAGGTTTAGTCCAACCCCTTACATGAGAATGAGGTTTTTCTGGGAGGCCAAATCTGCAAGAAAAAAACAATAACAAACAAAAAAATCCACTGACTTCTTCCCAGCTACTTCTGCTGCTGCTGCTGAGAGTGCTCTGCAATAGAGAAGACTACAAAGACATACTTGGCCACTCAGCTGCTTTCATCAGGAACACAGAAACATTGTCTGCTGGTTCAGCTCTGAGCCATCTATAAAGACATGCAGTTAAAGGAAACTTCCCCTCAGAGATACAAAACGCAGGGAGCAAACAGAGTCTCAGACCAGCAGATGTAACTGCTTGGTCCCCTCATCAGCCTCTTCCTAGATGTGCAAAGGAGCTGCTCCTCACATCTTCTGGAATGCAGGTGGCCAAGATGTTTGGAAGGAAGGTGACACAAGCAGGTGTGAATTTATCTGCAGCTGTGGGAGTTTTTTCACCTCTCTGCCCCTTACCACGAGCCCCTGTAAAGCAAAGCAATGCACACAGCCTGTGTCCTCCCCTCTACCATGTAAGCTGGAGGCTGCATCTGCTCCCAGGACACACAAAACTCACTAGCAAGTCCCCATGTGCCTCTTTTCCGTTAGCATATACACTGGAACAGCTTTCAAGAAAATACTGTTTTCATATAAAGCTTCCAGCCTTGCCTCATAGCTGGAGGAATCTTGTTTCCATCACACACACCTCAAGGCTCAGGCATTAATAAAAGGCAAGCCGTCTGAACGGCTGCTTTCTTAATAGGCAGGAGGCAATTGCATCATACAGCACAGGAGCTGGCAAGCTGCAGACTCCTGACTTTAGCCTTCAAACTCAGCAAAACATCTACCCAGCTGCTCTTCAGAGAGATTTTTGGGATCCCCAGAAGCCTTATATTTTTCATTCTCAGGTTCTGTTCCAGCAGTTCCATTTTCATAGGCAGTTTTCTTTGGCAAACTCTACCACCACATTACAAACTCCCACTTCAAGTCTGAAACATATAGCCTTTTCTCCCATCTACCATTAATTGTAAACCTAAGAGCTCACAATTTCAATTTGTTATATTAAGTTTCCCGCAGAGTACCCATTTTTAAAGGCCCTCAACAGCTGCCATCAGCAAATCGTGACACAGAACTGCCAAGGGACAGCTTCACAGCACTCCTTGGTCTTGACAGAAGGCCCAAGAGTTTTGAAATGATGCTTTTATTTTGAGTGTTACAGGGTAGGATGATGGAGGAAGTGCAAGAAATAGTGAGGCTGAAGACCACTCAGAAAAATCTGAAGAACCTAGAAACAAGTGCAGTGTCACCTGTGCCACTAAAGCCAAGCCTGAGGGGTGAAGAACAATTCCTGCTGTTTCCTCAAAGAGACAGTCTACAGAGAAAGCCCAAAGGGAGCTCGTTTGGCTTTTTGAAATATATGCTTTCTCATGGCTTCTCATCATAGGATGAAACGGAAACCCCAAGCGCAAATGATTTTCATCATTTTCTCCTCAGGTTAGGTAAAACCAGCTTCGCTCAACCCCTCTGCTGCCCTTAGGTGTTGCCTGCAAGGGCATATAAAAATAGAAGTTAAAATTAAGCTAAGCAATGGGAGCAAAACCTCGACCTCCCTCCCTCAACACAGTCTATGTGGTACTGCTGCCCATGTGCCAGCAAAAGCCAATAACCACAAGAAAAGTCATGAAATTCATCCCACTTCACAAAGAAATGAAAATTGAAGTGCAATAATATGTGCCTGTATAGCAGAACTTCCATGTACTGATGACATGGCATTGCTCATTCTCCAAGACTACAGTTTAGAGGACCTCTTAAAATTTGTTTTATAAGCTCTTTAAATGATTAAAGCAATATATTTTTATTTAGTATTTCAGAGTAACTCTACTACAGGAGTTTT
>VZSG01000027.1:2471518-2520686 GCA_013398315.1 Nothoprocta pentlandii
AAAAAAAAAAAAAAAAAAAAAAGAAGAGCTATATAGCCAGATAATAACAGCCAGTTAAATAAGCAGCCATCAGCAGAGTCTGTTGTGTTGGTCTTCAATTTAGAGCTAAAAGCAAATTCAACATTTGCATGCTGCTCTGTTTTGGCTCCTCTTCTCAGATTACATTTTTTTTAGCTAGTACCTGCCAGTTGGTGTAATTAAAACCTACATGCACAGCTCATTTGGTTGCATAAGTCTTTGAAAAACACGTAAACCAACTGCAGCCCATTATGTAGATGTAAATCCGTACAAACAAGCGCCGCTCCGGTGCCGTCCCAAGGCTTCCACCGGCCCTGCTGCCTCCCGCGAGCCCAAGGGCTGCGGCTGCAGGGCAAGCGCGCAGAAACCTACAGTCCTCCGCGTTATGCTCTAATTCGAGCAAGTGGTGAACGTCCTGAAACGTGGCCGGGTCTGGTAAAACCTGGGTGTTTGTCAAGGCTGTGAATGGAGGTGCTTTAGAGGGACTTCTGCCAGGTGCATTTGTCCCTTCAGGCCCATCCTGCCCTTGGGAAGAAATGAGAGACTTGGGCTGCCAAGGGGGACTTGCAGAGACCCTTCACAAGGCACCTTGCTTTCTTCTGGGATAACAGCCCTACTGATTGATAACGAACTGGAGCAGATTATTAGGAACAGCTGTCCTGCTACAGCCTCTGAAAAACAAAACAGGAGATGCAAGCTGGTTGCCAGCAGAAATAGTGACGGGTTGTTTTCTACTTGAGCTCTAAACATCACCTGTGGGAAGTGCTGTGCATGGATGTACATCCATGGGGGTGCTTCTGACAGCTCAAAGCCATTTACATGAAATACGGATTTTTTCTTTAGGTAACACTTGGGATGTATATTATAAAACATAATACATGAAAGAATGTGAAAAACTTCAGTTTCTCAAAAGTGAAGATCAGGATTTTTTAACTGATATCAAACATTAAAGCTCTAATTTCTCTAAGGAAGATAGTCTGTCCAATTAATTTTTTGTTTGTTTGTTTTTAACATCAAGGCACAAAATTATTCAAATGTCTTATAAATATTCTAACTTTTAAAAAAAGCATTCTACAGAACTTAAATGTTTATAATTCTGACAGGGATATAGCTAGAAACTAAAATCTGTGCCACAGTGTGTCCTAAAGTCTCAGCAAGGGCTTATATACTCCAGCTCTGAGCAAATGGTCTTTATATTGTTGCAGTCAAGAGGCAGGAACACACCACTTGCATGAAGTCTACTCTTTGACTCTCATTTAAAAGCTTTGCACAAGGTATGATTGTCAATACAGTAATGTTTGTACAGAACAAGGAATTTTTCATGTATCACCAAATTATAAAATGAGAGTTAAATATAGCTCTTTCCTGAAGATATGTACATTTCCCCTTTCCTCTTGTATTAACAGTTTGCTCATGCTGCATGTAACAGTTAATTAGTCTGATTTTCCATCCTGGCAGAGGATATCTGCCATATTTATCCAACCTGGCTCAGATATTTCATTAGCTTTTCTAAGAGTTAAACTAAAGCAGAAAGTAACATTTCAGGAAATTTAATATCAACAGCTTGACTAAATTCAATCTTTAGGGGACGAGGAGGGAAAAGGGACAATACAGATCTGAAAACTTCAGGAAAGTTTTAAGGATACAAACGCTTTCATATCCAAGCCTCCCAAGAAACTTAACTTATAAGAAAGGTAGGAGTAAAACATAGATTACAGCTATCACTTGACTAGATATAAAGTACAGGTGGAGATCACTGTTGTCTTCTTTAAGTTGTGCATACTGAGAAACCTAGACATTGATGTTACCATCTGGGCTATTTTAAGTTAATTATGATAAAAGTAAGTCAAAAATTAAACTGCGAATAATTTTGGGTCACTGGAACATCTACAGATTCCACTCCAGCAGAAATGATAATCCTCAAATCCTGAGCAGTAAACCTTTCATGCAGCACCCATTCTGACAAATTTTTCAGAAACTGAGGTCATTTTCCACTAAAGTACTTGGATACATTTAAGAGATGACAAAAAAAGGCTGGGCAAAAGATACATCTTGCAGAACATGGTGTGAGACTGAGTATTTTCAGCTCGCACACAAGACAGCCATGAGGAGACTGGCTGGATTGCAAAGGTCTTCTCGAGGCGCTATTTATAGTATTTCAGAAGTGACATGGGGAGGGTGTTGCAATTTTAAAATTCCTAGGAACCAGTCTCCCTGAGAAAATATTTCTCTCAATTCCATGTCACATCTATCTAAACTATTTTCTGTGCTTTTCTTTTCTCAACTAGTGATAAGTCTACATATTCATTCAAAAGCTCCCTTTTAGGTTACTTTAAAGGAAAGGCTCCCTCTCAAAAGGTATTTAAATCCTGACTTACTTTTTCAGACAGTGGTGTCCTTCATGGCACTTACAAAACAAAACCCAAAGTGAGGCAAAGAAAAGGAATACTATGTACAAGACAAACACAAAAGAACTATGTACAAGATAAACAGATAAGATACAGGATAGGAATATGCTCCAAAAATTTATTTTCAGCTTAGCCTTGGAGGCGTGAACATTCGGTTCAAATGAAATTATCTCATCCTTACTGAGGGACGTTGACAATAGCTTTGTGAAAGAGTCCTTGAAAAAGTGCGTTTGTGGAGGTTTCTAAAGCTTTTTTTGTGCCATTGTCCAGCTCATTTTATTAAACAACAGCTGATGCAATTGCAGTTAAAAAATTCACAGGGCCCTATTGTTTCATGTAATAGCCATAAGCATTTAATTCTTGTTCAGTACCTTGTAGAAACATGCAAACATGGCAGCGATGCACTGGCATGCAGACAAAATAACTTTAGGACAAGAAAGTGCTGCCATTTATACGCTGTGAATCATTTCCAAATATTTTTTTCAAGAATAGCTGCAGCTTCTTTAAATAACAACTCATTTGAACACTTGCTCTTGTGGAAAGAGCAGCAATGAATGAATTCTATCCCCTCGTGAAAAGGCCCTCTTTCAAAAGCCTTTTTCTGTTAGTTTAAGTGGGATTTAAATGATCAACTTCCAAATTGGAAAGAATTGTTTTGTTGTTTAAGGAAGCTAGACAAAAAAAACTATCTGGCAGAATAGGACTACAATGGCAGAGTCAGATTTCCAGATAGGTTCTGTTACAAATGTGCTTGGCAGCAGTTTGTCTAGTGTAAGAGGGAGCAACAATGGGGCTGTGTCAACTTATGCCAAGGGTGGATTTGCTCCACAGCCTTAAAACTGATTTATTGTTTAGAGAAAGGACTGAGTCAGAGGCAGGGTGGTGGTGGGGAATGTCAGGCAAGCCTTTAAAAACCCAGCTTCATTAGTTTGACATTTTTTTTTTAAGGTAGTGAAGACTTACAATCCCTAATGAAAATTTGGAAATATTACCGCAGGGAATTTATTAGCACCTAGCAGTTCATTAGTTTAAGCATCTATGTTTCATCCCACACAGGCAAGCCATAAAGAAATGGATCCATAAGAAAGAGGCAAGAGAGGATACAGGCAAAATTTAGGAATTACATCCAAAATTGAACCGGACCTAGAGCACATTGGATGCACACAATATTCAATGGGGGAGAGGCTTCTGATCTCCATTCTTCTCAGTTCAAACATTTTAAACACTTTACATCAAGAAGCCATTTAAACATAAAACAAAATAAAAGCCTATAAACACTCCCGTGGGCAGGAAAAGTTACAGTCCTCTACACCCCTTGTTAAAATCAGGATACTACATCAAATACTTTGCTTGAAAAAAAAGGTCTGAGCACTACCAGACCTTTTGTTGTTGTGGGTGGTTTACTTGTAAAAGGAACGAAAACAAAAGCTTTCAGTAGAAACACATCACACCTTGAGGGAAAGGAGAGTGACAGGCCAAACAAAACTGCAATATTTGTTTCTCCTTTTGTGCTTTCAAGCACATTCCATCACAGCAAAGTATTTAATCCTGCTAGGCAAGGCATTATATAATTGAATCCATTCTGCTCTTGGGTCACCTTCAGCCTGATGATGCAAACCAGTGCATCAGCCCATGCCCACCACGATCAATGGATGGCTCCATGTGTCCCTGTGTCCCTCCTGCCCTGGAAATAGAGGAGAAACGAGCTGGCTGCTATGGACTGGTGGCTGCACCTCACTTGGCAGTCGAGAACATGGCTTGTGCAGCAGTATTTTGGCTTTGGAGCCAGTGAGTGTATGCGCGTGTCTATGCTGCGTATATAAACACACAGAGGCATCAGACACATCCACAGACACTGAAAAAAAAGAAGGAAGGACTCTCAAGTGGGAAAAACGCAAACAAGACAGCTGCCTGATAGGAATAAAGCACACCAGAGTACATTTCTGGGTCATGATGCTCCTTGGTACAATGTGTCTCTCCAGATCAGTGTCATGGTTCCTACACCTGTCAGTCTCTATCTTCTAAACCTGGAAAAGAAATAACCTGAGCAGGTCTGCAAAATTTCACAAGGCACTAGGAACAGAATCAGTTGACTTGTTGTCTTTCTGCATCTCAGAAATGTTATTTTACTTTATTTGAGTGCTTTTTTCAAGCTTTTTTTGAAACCACTGCGAAGAAATAGTTTATAATTAAATGGTAATCAAATGAGCATACTGAACTAGCAAAATTAGAGCTCTTCATAGCAGTAATACATATTTGCTCCAAGCAATTAAAAAGTAACCATATCTGTGAAAGATGTAATGATCAAATCTTGTTTTTATTTGCAGATACAAGGAAACTTTGTAGTGCAGCCCTCAAAGGCTGAGAAACATCGCACCAGATCCCTAGAGTAACAACAATCTCATTCCTTAAAAATCAAAAAGCTTGTGTATTTTTATAGATAATTCCAATCTTTACTCATTCCCTAGACAAATCTGTGATGCCCAATTACATATGAAACTTGCAAAATAGGAGCTACACTGGGTATCACACAGCTGAAGAATCAAGCTCTGAAATTATTTTGAGTATAAAAACGTGAGAAGCTAGACATAGCTGTAATTCAGAAGATTCCATAGAAGTCATGCTTTAATTATGTCCCTTCTCCATTTCAAAAGAAAAACATGCACATGCAGCTTTTTAAAATTAAAACCATATTAAAGTATGGAGAAAGCCCACTTGAAGTAATTAGAGGACTTGGACTTGGGCAGTAAGAAGTTGCAGGTCAGTATGAGTCACTGCCGTCATTCAATTGCCTCAGATGCAAAACAGAAATAGAGCAGATGGAGGGAACCAAAACAGACCAAGCAAGAAGCAGAGCGTGACAATAATAAATACAACCCAGAGGTAATTCATTAGAACTCGTTATTTGGTATAAACTGCCTTGTGCTGCTTCTCCCAGTATAGGAACTGTTTTCCTTTCTCGCCATCTATCCACACTTTTATAAAGGGCCTGGTTTTTCCAAGGAATGTCTAACTTAACCACTTAATCATCTCTCCATTCTGCAAGAGAGAGACAAAAAGTTAAAGGACAGCATTCATTAGTTGTAATTTTCTTACTGGAAACTTTAACTTCCTCCGCAAGTCAGAAAGTTCACAGGATAATTGAAAAGGAAGACTGGAAGAGGAAACTGCTATATTTGAGACACATATTCAGACTGCAAATGGAGTCCCTTTCATACAAAATTCTTTTGCTGCCAAATTCCAATCAAAGCAAGGAACAGTCCCAAGAATCATTAGCATGTGCAAGATTTTAAAATTCAATTTCCATAGTTTCAGTGCAAATTAATCTATTTAAAAGAAAATTTATCTTCAGTTCTATGTCATTAAACTGATGTCCATGGGAAAAAAATAGCTCCAATATTAATGCTTTTTCAGAGTTTTCAGTCTGCAGTGTGACATGAAATTACTAAGGCCCCAAATAACTTGTCCTAAAAGGACACCGATCAGCCCAGCAATCCAACTTCAAGTCACCTCAATGGATTCACGATTCTGAAACGGAATTCTATATGAAGGATTACAAATACAGACCCTCAGACAGAAGGCTTCCAGAATATCCTGTGCTTCAGGTGAAAAGGAAACTGCATTTCACAGAATCACAGAATCACAGAATATTAAGGTTGGAAGGGACCTCTAGAGATCATCTAGTCCAACGCTCCTGCTCCAGCAGGGACACCTAGAGCATGTGGCACAGGGTGGCATCCAGGCGGGTTTTGAAGACCTCCAGAGAAGGAGACTCCACAACCCCCCTGCGCAGCCTGTTCCAGGGCTCTGTCACCCTCACAGTAAAGAAGTTCCTCCTCACCTGCAGACGGAACTTCCTGTGCTCTAGGATCATTTCACACTGATCTATTTTGGTTCTGGTTCCTGCAAGGGACGTGTACAGCCCATGCTGTTTCAGTGCTCACTTAGGCTCAGTTCCCAAGTTTAACGATGGACTTACGCAGTTTTGCCCTCGCTGTCCTGTTTGGTGGCATTGGCTCCCTTTTTGCCCAGCAGCGAAGCCACTTTCTCAGGATCGCCGTTCTCCACCGCCTGCAGCAGCCGGTCGTCATTCTTATTCCACTCATTGGTCTGGAGTAAAAGAAAAAGAAGAAATAAATATTAGTACCTGCACTAAGTCCAGGCTTCTCTGAACGATATCACAAACACTTAGCACAGAAAGCTGAAACAAAAATGCAACCCAAAGATATGGCAGAAATAAATCCACTTGTTCTTATTGTGATTAAACAAGTTCTTCCTCACTTGTCTAGTCCTGATTTCTATCGTGGAGCTGCTCTGGCTCCATGAGATCATCGTATACAACATGTGCACAGGCACTAGCTGTCTCAGCCGATTCCCACCCCACCAACATAGGCTGGCCAAAACTCTCCTTGTTTAAAGCTTTCCCCAACTGACATGTCAAAAGAGACTAATAAGTTCAGAGATCGTCTTTCCCAGGCTAACTGGTTTTACTAAACTTTTATCTTATATGGCAAATTATGCCATACTTGTGACAAACAAATCAACCCATCAATAGCCCACAAACCCCGAGCACTGCTGAAAGCAAAAGATGCTCAAGTTTTTCCTAACATAATCCACTAAATTGTTTTGCCCATCCTTGTCAGCTGGATGAATAAAAGGACACTTTCATCTAATATGCCGATTCCTCCTTCCCTTCAGTATTTTCAGGACCTGGCCTATTCCACCTGCCAAGCCTCCAAGCTGGGTCTGACAAGAAAAGACAGGATTTGTAACCTCTCCCTATCCTATAAGATGACAGAAGAAAAAAGAAAAAGATTCTGGAAAGGAGTGAGAACTGTATGCATGTCTTCTCTGGAGTGACAAGGGAACCCAACCTTCCAAAGAGCATCTGGAATGAAACCTACACTTGGCCGAGCCCTGTATCCTGCTCTCCTCAGAAGACCGCGGCCTTCTCCTTGCCTGCCACCGTGGCTGCCTATTTACCAGCACTGGATTTCTGCACAAGCTTGGCAAGGCTTGAATTCATATTCATATGCTCCTTGAGCAGAGCTGAGGCAAAGGCAGCCCGGGGTGCTCACTGGTACGCACGCACACCCAGCAAGCTGGGCTCTCTCCTCTTACAGAGCATTCGACTCCAGAGCATCAGTCACATCAGCAAAAAGAAAAGATGTTTCTCTTTGCCATATTTAGCCTCCATGCCAATGAGTGCCCTGCCAAGCAGCAGTCTCCAGCTAAAATGCAACTTTGTTGAATATTCTTCGTTGGGGGAATTTTGTGCTTTTAAAGGGAGCCTATTATTAAAAGCAGATGTTTAAAATTTTTTCTTACTTGTAAATAAAATCCCTTAAAATTAACACAGTTTTTGACAGCATGTTATGTCTTTTCTTCTGGAGTTAATCCTGTTTTTATTCACCACTCATGCACGAGAAAGGTATTTAAATAGAGGCTATTTGATGAATCAACTTTACCCACAAGCCTCCAGGATGACTGCAAAGCGTTGGCAGCCCCTTCCTCCCGCACTTCTTTTTTTTTAATAAATCTTGGGAAGGGAACGGGGAGACTGCAAGCAATATGATAATCTACACACGTACTTCTAACAAAATACCAACCTGTACTTCAAAAAACAACAAAAAAAGAAATGCAAGAATTTAAGATCTTATGACCTGAAATAACCTCTTTACTTTAGAAATACGAAACAGAGTAAGCTACAGGAAAATGTTAAGATTAAGGCTTCTTACTGAAAAACCTTGGCAGAATGGATTTCAGCATGGCTATAAGAGCATGCAGCTTTATAGTATAAGTGTAGCCGAGTCTTCCAGCAGCGTGGATATTTAATATTCAGCTCTTAAATGGAAAAATTAGTGGTATATATCCCAATAACCCACTTAGCAGTACTCTGACATAAGCAAGCAAGCACACAAGCGCCAGCCCTGAAACTTAAGAAAGACCCAAGCTCAACAGCCAATTCCCCTTGCAGGGGTTGCTGTGATAACTATCACTCTCACTGTAATTACGCTGATAATTAACATCCCAAGCCCAAGAGAAGCCAACACAGCTGGATCTCAAGTTATACCTCAGTACTTACTGGTGTGAAGCTGTACCTGGGAGATTTAGACACTGAATTGGGGGAGCCTGGAGTGCCCTAACAGCAGCTCTTTCCTGGTGCAGAACAACACTGAGTTTCGGGTAACACTAAAATGCACTGGCCTATGGTACTAGCCTCTAAATGTGGTTTTCAACCACACCTTTTCTGATAACCAAAATACATGTTCCTGCATTTACAGCTGAACTAAGACTTCACAGAGCATCATTTCAACGCCATCTTCCCGTTCATCAGTTAAACAGCACCAGCTTCAGACAAGCTGTAATTAATGTAATTGCTAACCTGGGCTGCTCTGGAAATACTCAGTTCCATCAGATTCATCATGCTAATTCAGGCTTTCAGGGTACATCTCCTCATTTTTCATGCAAAGCTGGTAACTCCTTTTCCCTCTCAGAGAAGGCTGAAGGCCAGAATAGGAAGCTCTATATTTGGTTATCATCTCAGATCCCCATTTTCAGGACACTAGTCCCAGTAGCTAATTAGTGTCTTTTCTTCTAAGCACCTCCTCAGAGTTGCTAAAGGAACGAGTAATTTCGTAGCGACTGCCACATCCCTAATCAGCTAACATTAGTTCTTCCAATTGCATGTTTTCAGATTTTCTCTTAGTGATGCTATAAAAGCTTTAGCACCACTGTACCAGCTCCATCAGAGATGTGCTCATTTAAAAATTAAAACAGCTGTATTCCATGCAAGAGGCTTACAAGCCAAGTTTCTGTATTGTGCTTATAAAAACTACATATTTTCGCATAAAGCAATGACAATTCTGTTCCAGGGCAGCAACAAGATGTTGCTATAGTTAGTTTTACACTCACGCTACTTCAAAATTATACACTTACCTACAAGGCAAGTTACATAAATCTATTTACAAATCTCATGTTCTATTTGCAAAATGCAATGAGCATTTTGGTATTATGTTATTCTGCAATCAGTTTGTCCACAGAGATGACCCAACTAGGCAGACATCAGTGGTTACTGAAGAGTCCTCGGCCACTACTGAGCTGTTTTTACTCTTCTGCTGCATTCAAATCACAAAATGGGGGCCAAAAGGTAAAGATACAACAAAAATATAAAACAAATGGAATGACTTGGACTCTAAAAACAAAACGTTTCAAGGGGGAATTTTAGCCCTATTACTCATTCTCTTTCTGGGGAAAAAAAAAAAGAAATAGGAAAAAAGAGAATCCAAATGACAGCCAGAAAGCTGAGGTGCCAGGAGCTGGCCAGGAGTCGCAGCCCCTTGGGTCTCACACGGTCTCCTGTAACTACCAGCCGCGCCGCAAGGCCCCGGGACAGAGCACAACCCTCCGAGCCAAGGCAGCGGCTGCTGCAGGAGGCAGCGTCTGACGCTGCTGTGACACCAGCCCGCCTGCCACACCTGCGCCCAGGTGGCTGCTAGCATCTCTGGAGTCACCTTGCTGAAAACACAGGTGCTCCCAGGCCTGGCTGCTCATTTCTGCATCTCAGTGTGCTGGGCTTGAGGGCTTGCAGGGCCCCACACCACACCACGCGTTCCTGCCAGCCTCTCCCTGGAGCTGCTCCGGGCCGCACGCTGCCTCCGTGAGGAGCCGGCTCCCGCAGGGACCACGGCGGCTGGGCCACCTGACTCCGCTTCCCCAGCGCCACCCTCCACACGGAAGCTCTGGATCTGCCCCTGCCCCTCTTTGGGGCAGTGCAAATATAGGTTTCCTGTTATGTTGGAGATGCCGGGACATGTATTATTAGGAGCAAACTAGCGGAGGCCACTGCAAGCTCCAGCTTAGTGCTCAGCAGCAGGATATCTCCAGAGAAATCTCTTATCAAGCATAGCACCACAGCAATAAAACTTTCACACTCAGGGTGTTAAACGGATCCCTTTCATCAGCAATAAAGCTAAAGAATTTTTTAAGAGTGTTATAAATATGCAAATATTATAGTGTTATAAATATGGAGCACTGCATGCAAATACACACGGAACACCGGAGCAGCTCCGTGTAAAGGCAACCACTGCGTATAACACTGGCAATGTCAGAGCCCGGAAAAGACAGCAATGTATGTGAGGGTTATTCCTCCCAATAAACAGATCCCTCTTCTCTTCCGCAGGCCACATGCCAAACAGGGGGCATTCAACCCACTGACGTTCTGCAAGGACAATAATTTGTGAACACAGGAAAACTCAACTGATGAAACACATCCGAGCGCATTTTACACAGTGCATCTTCAGACCAATTAGAAAAAAAACCTCTCCTGTACAGTCGAGGCAATGATACTAAAATTAATGGGCATGACTTATCAGGAAACAAGGCAATACTCACTAGCACACGGACACAGTCTCACTGAAACTTAATATCCCTCTCAAGGAGAGTCTTTATCCTTAGATTTCATTCTCCAGGCGAGGAAGTGCCCTGCATGGCAGGGCCCAGGAGCATCTCTCCCATAAGCACTAAGTGCTTTCCACGTTTAACCGTTTAAGACCGTGCAAAGGGCAGCAGGGAGGAGAGGGCCAGGCCGGGGGTGGAAAGTCATCCCCGTGGGAGGCCGAGGTTAATGGAGGCCAGGGACAGGGAAGAAATGATGCACTCAATCTACCCCATCAATTTATGAGTAGTCACTAAAAAGGGCACTCAAGATTTTTACTAAATCCTTTGCAATACCCCTTTCTAATATATTTTTACTCACCACAACTATCACATCAGGATGTTTAACCCTGTTGTCTTGATATTTCCTGCGTATGTCATGCAAGAAATGACAACATATATCAAGAGAAGGCAGCACTGCTGCTCAGCGCTTGCCCGCAGCGTTTTCCATGCACAAAGAGCTGAACAAACACGAACTGGACAAGGGTGTTTCTTTATCTTTGGCAGGCAGCCTACAGGAGATGATTTCAGTGACCTTGCATTGTTGCAAATCGACTGGAGACAGATTATGTTATCTCCACTGAAATCAGAACTGCAGGGAAGCTGAGGAGCACATTGAAATTCCTGGTATTTTCAAACTCAGCAGCTCCCTGTCTGAAAAGGAAAGAAATACTTAGAGCCCGGCCTGGAACAATCGTGTGGCAAAGACGCTGGACGTCACCACATCACGAGGTCACCCCGAGCCCCCCACGCGCTGGGCTTCCCAGGAGAGCCTTAAAAACAACAGCTCTGTTGTGGGGAAGGCGGTCGCCAGAGGAAACATCCCTCAAAGTTAAGACAACAAAGGACGGCCTTTCTCTAAAGAATGGCTTATCTGAAAACATTATAGTCCAGGAGACAGTGGGATAAGCAGCTGATACCTTTCCCAGCCCTCCGGTCCGGTTTGCCCTCAGTGGCAAACCAGAGCAGCAGAGGCAGGTGGTGAGGATGATGATGGTGATCAGCAGCGCCTGGTCCAGTCTGCGGCAGCAGCTCCCAGAACATTCAGCACCCAGTGGATACGACAGGCTGCTGTCTCTGGGGACCATTTCCATTCCCATTTCCACTTCTGGAGCACCAGTCCTGTTCCATACCATTCCACATCTGCCTATGGGCCACGTAGGACACCAGCGCCTCGGCGAGCCAACCTCTGCTGCACTTGGCCACCACTGCACACTGCATTCTGGATGTCATTAACCTCACTGCAAGCAAGGGCCTGACCTCTACTTAACAACGTGTCAAAAAAGCTACCAGGACAAGCTGTGCGACAACAGCTTTGGAAGTAATTCACAGTGATACCATCTATACATCACTGTCTAATTGCTACACTAGGAATAGTCTTTTCCAGCTTCACCTGGTCACCTTCGCTCCCTCTTTAAAGTGGCTGATGGCTACTACTTAATATTTACATAACAGGACAAAGCATTTACAGCTCACAGCTTTTCTTCGAAGGAGTGGCAAAACAAGTTATCCGTGACTATCTCACAAGCAAAAATGTGCAGGTGTCACCTCTCTTCCGCCTCTTGTTACCTGTGCCAGGCTGGGGTAAGGGGCTCTACAACGCGACAGCCGGTGCTGCCTCTGTGTCAGACCACGAGTTCCACAGGATAAATCCACCGTGCAGATGGCAGGGAATGAACAAGGAACGGTGACAAAAGGCTAAGGGTAGATTGCCACTAAACCTTGATAATTACTCACTCATTGGGCAGTTTCTGTGGATAAAGAAGTGATTATTACTCAAGCAAACCATTTTTTCCTGCGGAACCCTGGAATAGCACAGCTGAACGGCAAGGTCCTCAGCAGGGCACTTCTGTGGCCAGTGGCACTGCCTGGAAGGTCTCTGGCAAGCGGGGAAGGGAAGGGACCTCTCAGCAGCAGCGAAGGGGAAAGACGACGGGCCTGAAACCCTGAAACTGCCACCTGAGACCACAAGGTCTTGGGCAGAAAAAAAAGAAAGTTGCAGGAAAAACTTTGCCGAAAAAAAAGCAGTTTTTGCTTAAATAATCTCTGGAATTCACAGCAGGCTGTGAGTTGAATACCCAGGAGGGCAGTGAAAATGGGAAAAGTGCATTTAAAGAGCTTGCTTCTTCACTGCGATATTTATGCTTCTTGTTAGTAAAAGGCAATTATTATTTTCCTGACAAACCTGGGCAATTTTGATTGAGCTTTAAATGCAAGGGACCCATAAAGCCAGTGTGTCAGGAATGCACATAGTTAATAGAGGGGAGCTCAGCTGCCTCTTCATAATTCAGCTGTGAGGCTTCATTTCTATAAAGAAATAGGAGAATAAAGGAAAAAGCTGAGGCCAAAAGTCTTCACAGGAGGACAAGACGTCCACTCAGACCAAGGAAAATGCCTCAACCATTGTGCTCGGAGGGACGCAGTGGAGCTGTTGCTGACACACAGCTAGAAATGCTTCCCACTTCCCTTCCCAGTAAAGGCCATGATGCACTTTTGTTTCTAATGCTGCTTTTTAGCCTTTTTTTTTTTTTCCAAGATAAAGGAAATTAATTTCTGCATTTGAGGAACAGCAGGATTTCCTGTTAACATCAGGAAGCACTGCACGCAGATACTTTAAGGCTTCTATTTTCTTGTTAGCAATTAGTGTTGTTTTCAAGTAACTAATTTATTTCCAGTGGAGATGAAAGAAAGTGGGGAGCACAAAGCTCACCACATGCTAAGCTTTAGAACAAAATAAGAAAAATGACATCAAATCACTAGTAGCGTGCAGCCAGAGCATTGGCAATATGTCAAACTACTGCCCATTATTTATCACCTCCCAAAACACTGAGGAACTTTCAATGAAGAAACTGGGGGGTCAGAACACACATTTTAACTAAAAACAAACAGCAAAGTCCCTCACAAACAGTGATCCAAGGACCATCTAGAATCCTTACTTCTAACTCATAAAAATATAAGAAGTATTTATAAAAACAAAATGACAAAAATATATTTTGAAAAAACATTAGAAATAAGATGCTGAACTTCAGCATTAGAGGACTGGAAAAGAATTGCTTTCTAACGGATTTTTAAGATTGAGGAACTACTCACATAAAGGACATTTGGCCTTTCAAGTCTTCAGGATTTCTGATACACACTTAATGTTCAGTTGGGGAAAAAAGAATTCAAGAGAAATTTGAAGAAATTTGAAGAAATACAGGCTGCAAAATCCAATCTCATCCTTTATCTCGTACGTAGTTTTTTCGGTGAAAAACAGACCGTAAGACACAGGGACACTGCCAACTAGGCAAGCAAAATTTGTGTGTTCAGCTCTCGGTCGAGTGTCCTGCATCCTGCAATTCTGTGCTGGGGACAACAGTCTCTGAGGAGCAGAGTGTGCCCTGATGACCAGGGGACACTGGCTTTACGCTTGCAGTGCTGTACTCACTTCCCAAGCACAATCTTCCTATTTGCTGATGTGAGTCTTTGAGCTTACTCTGTCTACCCTTGAACAACACATTCTTGGTTCTGCTGATTAGTAAATTTAGTCAGAGACCATCAATGTTTGATCGATCTTCCTGCTCCTAGCTGAGTGGATGGCTGTGGCTCCGAACCCACTTCATCTAACACTAGATTTTGCCCTTAGAGCTCCAGTCTCCTGTGTCACACTGCAGGTTTTGCCACTTCTGCACAGTAAATTTGTTTTTCATTAGTTTTGGAGCAGTTGCGATTTTTTTCCCCGACATTATTCTGTAGATGTAAGAAGACACAAAGGCTAATTATGAATTCTACCGATAAGAAAAAAAAAAAACTTCAACAATAAACAGCAACCAGTTCTGACCATACCAACTGATCACTATCACTAGTGCTTCAAGATGCACTCATATAGTACCAGACACCATGGTACCTTATGTTACAAATACCTGCATGGTATCACAGCTCATGTAATGAAAGTTGTTGTAAGAGGGGGGTAGAGGGTGCTTCTAACTAGCAGAGATTGCATTGGTTACTTGACAAAGCTCTACCATCTTATTATTCTCCAGAGGACTCAAAAAAGGCCTTAGTTATGGTTATTTTTATAAAGGTATTATTTTGTATTATTTTTATACCTACTAGATTGCCGTGCTAGGAAGCAATCCGATTTCAAAATTTCTAACAACAACAAAAAAAATCTATTATCAGAGTCTCAGAACTATTCAGAGTATGAAAACAGTCTATTTATAGTGGAATTTGTCATTCTTGTAAAGGACATACTCACTGTTCCTGGGGCATAGCCTTCTATTCTGAAACCTGTGTCATGGCCAAACAAAACATAGTGCACACAAAGAGACAAAACCCTATTCCAAGAAATGGTTTTGTTTGGAGTCTTTAAGTGCTCGGCTCAATCTCTAAAAGTGCTTTAAGACTACAAAAGAAGGCAAAATAAGTTCCACTATGTCTGATTTTCGTGAGGCCACTGACGGATGTTTGTGCTATGGATTATAATTGCTGGATCTAAGACTTGTCTGACTCCAAATCAAATATTACAGCTAAGCTTAGCTTGCTGTTTCAAATTCCATCAGTGCAATGAAAGATAAGCCAAGCATCACAGGAAAGCTACACCTAAGATGCATTCCTGGTAGCAGCAGAGAAGAGCGCATGAGATTTCTGAACAGGCATCTTCCCACGTTATTTATCCTCCTCGTCACACACACTGAGAATCAGACGAGTCTTCTGTGCGCCAGACTTGGTAGATAACTGCCCCCACACAGCCGGCAGTGCAGAAAAGCAGCAGAAGAGCAAGTGAACATCCACCCTGGTGCCTCTCTCAGGCCCACGTCCTTCCCTACTGCAGGAGGCCTCCGCTCCTCTCCAAGGAGGAACAATAACACCCATTGTGTAGACTTTCCATCCCACCAGGCACAGATGGCCTCAACCTTCCACGTGACCAGGGCCACAGCTGGGGCACCATCCTTCAGGAACCCTTTGTTATTTGCCCCAAGACAGTGGTGAGGTTTAACCCCTTCCTGTTTGAGCAGTGGTGGAGCCTCTGCCTCCTGGTTGCCTTAGCTCTGTTAGCACTGACCAGGTGACATACACAGAACCCTCCTCTTCTCATCTGTGCATTCCTTATCCACACACAAGTTGCCAGAGCACTAGGCTTCCTCACCACACTGCTCTTGCTCCCTTGGATCCCCTGCATCTGACCAAACATGCAAGGATTATTCATACAAGATGAGAGAAGAAACAGACATGACTCCTCCTTTTCTTTTTATAATCCATGCAAATCCTTCTAGTTGCTCCTCAGGATCATCAAGTTACTCTTCACATATCACTGATGAGAGCTGCCCACGGCTTTGGCATCTGGTCTTCTTCTTCACTGTGAGGGATCCTACTGCTGCCACCCTGAGAAACCCTCCTTACCGTTACCTGGTCTATATTCTCACTGCTTTGCAAGATCCATGCACAGTTTCTATAATAAAAGAGTTTAGCAGCTAATCACCGCCAAGTAATTTTCACTTTCCCGGTACAAAGTCACTGCTAATAAAAAAGTGACAATGAAAAGAAACATAGGACGCAAAACCCTGAAGGGCAGCACAGTCCACCGGGGGACACAAAGCCATGCAAAGCAGCCCTGTTGTGCTACCAACTGCTTTCCTGTCATCCAGAATCACCCTGTTAGAGTCACAGGCTCTTTGTTACAGCCTATGGAGGGGCTAACGTGAGGAAGAAATGCCAGCTGATAATATAAACTTATAAAATATTTACCTAAAGACACTTTCCCTTGGACGCTTACAAGCTGGGAGACCAGATAAATATCCCATTATATTTTCTCCCTATCACATCCTGTTTACCCTACACACCCTTCCAAGACTGAGACTGTGCTTTGGGGCTATGCTGGACTATGGAGTGCATCTAATGCAGCAGCTACGAGTAACTGCTGAATTCAAACCATTGCCAGGAGCAAATGGCCATTCAGGGGCTAGTTAATTCTCATCCTTTCCAAAATACGCTTTTCTTTTCAGTAATTTATGTTGAGGAAGGGTAGCAAGGGAGAGGAAGGGAGAGTAAAGATTTGTAACAGGCATTAAGTCTTCAAGGAAGAAGAGATAACCCCTCAGAGCTTGAGAGGGCATGGCAAAAATGCACAGAGCTTGTATTTTGTAATTATCTGCATTGCATATCTTTGGAGTTTCCTTCCATCTCATGAAGTACAAAACTCAAGTAACAAGCATCTTTTTGTATCCTGCAATGCATCTTTACCAGGTTCAGTTCATAACTGGTGAAAATTGATAGTTTTCATTGCCAGAAAGAGCAGAAGTTTCCCTAGTTTTATGGGTTAAAAAAGCTAATAAATATAATAGTCTTTTGAAGATGCTGGTGTAATATTTCCAGATCTGAAGAGAACAGATGACTCAAGCATATGGCCGAGTTCCATTAAAATTCTGTCTTGTAATCATAAAAAATGATGTAATGTAGTGTGGTCCCAGGAGAAGGAAAGGCGTAAGACATATGTGACATGCACAAGCGTTCTCTGGATCCATCTGGTCGGCTGTTTTAACAAGGTATTACACAAGTATGCAGCTTAAAAAAAATAAAAGTCTCCAGGATAAATATTCTTAAGTCTTTTCTTGGAAAAGCAAGGGCCATTGCTCTTAAAAACTACAATTAATGCATCAGCCATTATTGTTATAAACACTGCTCAGCTAAGCATGGGTAAGACAAACAACTTCCTCGCTACACCTTCCTGCAGCAATGCCTCTGTACAAGAACTAAACTCTTCTTAAATTTGAAGGCAATCTGGGGTTTATTACTACTTCACTTTTACTGAACAAGAAAAATCAAGTGGGGAAAAGAAAAAACTTAAAGGACATTTTGCCAATCAAAGGAAGTTTCCATTTAGAAAAATAATGAAGGGAAGGGGAAAGAATCTACACTAACAACACTTCAGCTGGCAAATAATATTATTTTCTGTATTATGTGAAGTTTGAGTGAAACGGAATTACTGAGAAGGATATCAGAGCCATGAGTCTGGCAGGTAAAATACTTTTCAGTTCATTAATTACCTAAATAGGCACAGCAGAAATAAAATGTTCTACAACACTGGAATGAAGAGCATTTGACATAACCATTCAGTACAGAGTTATCAGTAAGATCCTCATTATATTTAGGGCTCCATCTAAGAAGGTATGCACAGATGTCTTAACTAAACACGCAAGGTCTAACAGAGTTTATGAAAAACTCTGCTTTTTATTGTAAATAGTTTTAAACCACCCACAATTCAAGTCAAGCTACCAGAAAAATAAACTGAATCCAGTGAGAAAAGTAAGGAGAAGAGGCAAATTGCATTAGGTTCACTTCTCACAATGACAAAACTATCAACAGTACTTTGCTCCCCAGTGTCAGATGGTCCAAGCTGCCACTGTAAGAACATCCCCATATCCTTTCCCTAGGGGCAAACACACCTAACTACATCGACTTCAAAAGTGCAAGGTGATTAGAAATATGAAATGGGTTCTTTAGGATGGGTGATTAGGCTAGGATGCCTCAGCCTCAAAGACAGACAAGCTAAGGGGAATATAAAATCATCAGTAATATGGAGTAAGCGGTTAGGGATCAACTTTTTCAGTGTCTTTTCCATTACTACAAGGAACCATCAAATGAAAGTAGTGAGACCAAGTTTGGTTCAAAACCAAACAAGAAGTCAATAGCAGACTTGAGGAACTCTGCCAAAGGACAAGGCAAATGCAAGACATTTACAAGGGTTCAAGGAGGGACCAACCAAAGGGATTCATTAGAGATTTGGAAGAGACATTTGTTCAAACCACAAAAGGTTCAGGAAATTGCTTGGGCTGAAAATAGTCAGCAGCTAGGAAACCTCTACAAATCAATGTCATAAACACTTACTCTATGCTTGCTCTTCCTAGATACATCCCGACAGTCACTGTCAAAGCCAGAAGCCTGGAAAACTAGGCTAGAGGGGCCTTTGATCCGAACCAGTAATCGTCAATTCGCTCCTACCAGCAATCAGACCAGACCCACTGTTTTTTCTATCACAGCTCTTATTCCCTCTCCTGCTTTGGAGAAGGAAACCAACAGTAGACAGACTGGTGTGTAGGGCCTCAGGGGCATCAGTACTGAGCCATGCTAGACCCATTGCCCTAGAGAAGAAGATAGTTACATGTGATGCCACTGCTTTCATCCTTCCAGAATAGTGAGATGGAGAGCAAAGGGGTAAAAAAAGCAACAAATCAACCAACCAGAAAAAGAGAAATCACAAGAAATCACTTCCAAGACTGGAAGTACAAACTGAAGAGGAAGCTGAAGCCACACTTGCAAATCAGGGATTGAATAAAAAGCTACGGCTGGATAAACAGTCCTTCAGATAGAGGCTGAGGTCGCATCTTGACTACAGAACTTACAACATAGTAGACTACACTTTTACAGAAAGTAACTATTTTAAATGTGTTATACTATGCAAGTACAGGAAAACTGGATATTGGTTGAATGCACAGGCATTTTTAAAGTTAAATACCCTATTCATACATCTAAATATGTTTTTGAAACAGAAGCTGTCAAGAATTGAGCCTGAAAGTTTGCAAAATTATTTTTAACATCAATTACAGATAACAATCTTGTTTTATTCTTTTAAAAAGCTTCACTGCACTCAGAAATAGAGGAGTTAAAATTGGAAAACTTCACAGTGTGTATTTCACCGCTGTCTTGCAATTCTCAGAAATCAGCTTTTAAAGATTTTGGCCTGATATGCTGTTTGCATAGGAAGAGACAAAGGAAGGAAAGCAAAATTAACCTGTTACTTCACCAGAACAAGCAAAGGTGACCATGCTGCTATTAGCTCTTACTGCAGCGACTGCTGCAGTTACACTGAAGTGGGAACAGCCAAATCTTCCACAATCTCACCACAAAGCATTGCCATCTGCTCGAGAGAAACCAAACTGCGCCTTCACATCCCCCAGGAACCCTGCGATGCCTAATGACTATCCACTGAAAACTGCCTCCTCGGGAGCGAGCAAAGTCTTGGCACGGGCTCCACAGCATCACCATAAAGGAGCCCTCTGTGCTGCAGCTGCCCACGGCTTCGTTCGCAGCCCAACACGACACGTCCCTCCAGGCTGCTCCAGCCACCCAACAGGTTCTCCTATGTCCCCCTGTGCAAACCTCTTTGGAAAACAGAAGTTGGAGGTGAATTGAACTTCATGGGGAGCTGGCCACTTCCTTAGCTTTGTTTTATTTTGGAATGCGTCATTCATTTCTCTCTACGCCTATGCGAGAAGTTTTCCAAACATTTGATGTCAGACAGGAAAACTGAAGTGGAAAGTGGATGACAGCCAGTCTAGCTGAGCTTTATCAACTCACTCCATACATCCTGACACGCTACATAGTCTCTGAATTACTGCTAGCAACATACCCAGTTGTGCCACTGCTATTTTAAGAGGTGTCATATTTTGCAAATAGAAACTAGAGAATTTTAATGTAAAGTCCAAAATCCAAACAATGTGCTGTGCCGTTTCATGATCCATATGTTCCTTATATTAGACTGCAACACACAATAAAAAGGGCAATAAAAGAAGCCTTGCATGTCAGTAGACCTAGAAAAATTAGGTGCTGCCGTATTTTAATTATTTTTAAGCTAAAAGAAATGACTATATTCAAGAAATATTTGTATTTATTTTTACAAAAACCTGAAAAATAGTGGGTTGACTTCAAGTTTCTTGTACTCAGTTGGCTCCACATGCACCTCCCACCAGAGGCAGCCAGCGCCGTCCTCCTGTCTCGCTGAGGGAGGAATCGCTGGGGAAACAGGTACCAAAAGGTACCTCAAAGGTACTCAACGCCGAAGCTGAGCACTCTTCAACACTGGGTTTCTTCTGGCCCAAGGAGGGCTGGGGAGGTCACAGGTGCCTTTGTGACTGGACTCTGATCCTTCCAGGATGGCAGAGCCTCGCACAGACAGGCTCGAAATAAAACACAGGTTCACGAGCACAGGGCTAATTACTCGCGTCTAATCAAAAATAGATATTTCTTGCTACCGCACCAACGCAGTCGCCACCGTCGCCTAGTGAGTTAAGGCAGGAAAAGCCCGTTTCCCTGGCGACCATTCCCAGACCCAACTCACAAGACAGATTTCACCAAAAAGGATCTTTCTTCATTGAACTGAGTCAGTCAACTCCTATATGTTTGAGCAGAACTCAATGACACAAAAGACAGTTGCCATCAAAGCAGCATTCCCGCTGTTCCCAGACTAGCTGGAATTTCAACATCAGGACAAAGGGAAATAGCTGAGTTCAGGCCCTAGTGTAGATGGGGATATTGAGGCTTCGCTGCAAACCACAGCCTGCTATATGCAATTAGGTGTGCTTTTTTGTTAGACACTGCGCAGATCAGCAGGTATTAACAAAGTTTATATAGGATGGTTTCCTCCCTACCAAATGTAGCAAAAATACCAATCGTCTGCTTGGTTTAATACTTATAATCTCTTAGGGAGACGGAGATCTATTTAGGGACAGATGCTGGAACGAATGCTCATGTTTATTTTAAAAAGGACAGTACTGCAGGCTCATCTTGAAATGCTCCCTCCCCTAAACTAATCCATGGAAGGGAGGCATTCGTATCTTGGAATATGCTGTGCAGCCCGGAGCTTTAAGGAACTATCCATTATAAACACAAGGTCACACAAGAACTTAGAAGAGCTATGAAAAGGAGACTGACACATCTACAGTGATGCATAGTGTTCAAAAATACTTCTATGCATGAGAACAGCACAAAAGGGCTGTTGTACCAACAGCCAAAAAGGGTAAAAGATCGGGTTGACACAGGTGATACACTTGATTACTACAGTTAAACCCTATGAGCTTCATTAGCTTTGTATATATGGATGCAATGTGGTTCTGTGGCAACCTGTTCCTCAGTCAGGTTTTCACTGGACTTACTGCATTATCTGTATTCTCCACTGGCGGTCTTGAAAAAGGCGAGCTGTAAAGGTTCGTTTTAATTTAAACTTTCACTCAACATTTACTTCTTTACAAAAACAGGCAAAGAACATCACAAGCACCCAATTTAAAATCGTCCGTGTGCACATTCTGAAATCTCATGCAAGATGAAGCTACATGGATCTTTGCACATATCTGAGTTATTAATCAATAACCTGGGGTAACTAGCTCAACAGAAGCTACTTGCTCGCAATCATCTGCTTACAATTCCCCACATTGATTTTACAGCTTCCTCTGATTTCAGCGCTTCTGCTGGAGTTAGCAGAAGACAACATGGATCCAGATTTAAACTGTACCTTTTCTTACTGCATCAGTATAGCTTCCCTACTCATAAATCAAAACACAGTAGATACTTGCACATTTTTGTTGCCTTTTATTTTTTTAGCAAAGGAATCTTTACCATGAGCATCTACTGCTGTCAGAGGTGAATTCCAGCACAGTCAGGCTCTGGGAAAACAGCTGCCCTCGCTGCACTAATGCTGCATAGGGCATTCCCAAACTGAGCTCCTAGCATCGCCTCCGAGGAGGGATGTGTCCCTTCCTACACCGGTGGCTGCTGCAGCACGATTCCCTCCTGAGCCTGAGGCTGCACGAGAGGCAGCATGACCTGCACCGTCCCTCTGCCCCGGCGTAGGACGTGGTTCCAGTAACCTGTACCTCAGAGCAGAGATGCTTTTGCAAAAACTGGAAGCCCCTCTTCTTGGGGGAAGCCAAGCAGTCATTTCCAACAGCCCTAAAGGTCAATCCTTTATAACAGTTCAACCTCTTCAGCAGCCTTTATCCATCTTTTTCACCAAATTCCCCTCCCTCTCGTTTTTCCAACAGCACGGCCCCATTTACTCCTTTGCAACTCCAGCAGCCACCTCTGGAGCTGCTCAGGCCCGAGCTACACAAAGCTGTGACTAGAAGGCACCAGCCAGAACTGCGTATCCCATTAGGGAAACTGCTCGGCTTCTGCTTGGAACAGGGCCAGCCGAGTAGCGAGCAACGGATAGAGCAGAAGCAGCAGTGAAGCAGCTCGACAGCACACACACAACTTGCAGACAAGATGCTTTACAAGGCGTGAAGAATTTCACAGCGTTTGCAGTGGAAAACACTGATTGCGGAAGAAAGTACTCCTTCATCTAGACAGAAATATCAAAGCGAAGCAAGATATGGGCAGTTATCCTCGCCCATTATACATAATTATGAGTCTATTTTCAGACCTCAGACAGAGATATGTTTTTCCTCCGTTTAAATACTGCAAAGGGTATACAAAGATAAGATGGCTTTTAACCTACAAATTAAATTCCAAAAGCAAAAACTGCCATTAAATCCTTCTCGAGATAAATATGATTTCAAAATCCTTTCTGCTTTTAATTTCTTTCATTAAGAAGCTCTAAGGAATACAGGGTTGGGAAATATTTCTGTTCATAGTTTCGGAGTTAACCCTCCCCGTGCTCAAACTTTCACCCCTTCATAAAAGTTCATGTCTGTTGGAAATCAGGAGGTCTGCAATGCAGGATGGACCATTATAATTCAACACATGCTGCTTTGGTGGGGAAAAGGCATGTTTCTGGAATAGTGCTGCTACAGGTCAGGAATGTAAAGCAGAGTTCATATTTCAGATGAAAATGGGAACCAGAACTTATACTTGCAAGCCCAACTCTGCTTTTCAGTAACAAAAGTAAATGAAGTCTATGCATCAAAGTCTCCTGTAGCACATCTGCCTCTCAGGAGCACGAATGAAGCAACAAATTAATTCTTGTGTTCTACGAAATTCAGAATTGCGAGTCCTGCTTTTACCCAGTGTGAATTTCTGATACTTGCTTTAGGACATACTCCCCGGCTCTGATGTTTGCAGTGCCACAGAGGAACCAGCAGGCAAACGTGTGCTGTACATCATCCCAAAGAGCTTCCCAGCCTCACAAAGCAACTCCACTACTGAAACACCTCAAGTAGAAACAGCACATCTCAGACATACTGTATATATCTTATACATCTCTCTCTATAAATATATATATATTTGCTCAGAGATAGCATCACAGCTCTGTGCTCCACTCCTCAAAACGATGCAAGCTGTGATTTGCATTGCACTGTGCTGCACTTTACTACAAGTAGCAACACCTCCTCGCAGCAGAGTGCAATATCCCTTTGCACCTAACTGTAACTGCTTTGTTTTCTCTCTACTCTAACCCAACTTTTCTTGGAGTTTCTTGAATTTAGACTCATGCATGAGCTTGAGAAAGGTTATGAAAGTCACTAGATCGGTGCAAGATCAGTATCAATATCCCTGCAATGGAGCATCTTGCCTGCTGGTCTGCCCTGGGGAGGGATGGGGTGATTCGGGAAGAAAAACAAGATCAGGAAAAGCTCCTTCTCATCAGAAGCGCGACTCCTGACCTATCCACCAGAACTGCAGCTGAATCCTTTCATCCCTCACCTTTTCATCTAATATTCAGGAATCAATCTGACAAACTTGCAAAAAGGGTAATATATTGGGCTGTTCACTGGCATCTTGTCCACATAGCAGGCATGGGGGAAAAGATCCTGGGGAAGCCAGCAGCTTGTTACGTCCATGCAGAACATGCATGTTTTACATGTGAGCCTCCTGATCACTGCCTGTAGGTGGGACAATCCATTTCCAATCCCTTCCTCTCCCTCCCACCATCCTTGCTGCTCTAACAGGCTGGGGGAGCATCAACAGCCAGGACAGAGGTGACATCAGGCAGCCAACACAGCACACCCCTACCTCGCAGGCTGATACACAGGGAAAAGCTGTTAGAGCCTAAGAAGCAACAGTCAGCAATCTCCATCGCTGGGGGTGAAGCAGGATTATAACAATGATCGAACACCCTGTTCTTTCATTTCTTGCTTGCATCAGCAGTGCAAAAGTTGCAAGAATGAGGATGCAAGACGCGTCATTTACGTTCTCAAACCAAGGGCAGCAACTTGATATGATCGTACACTTTGGGTAGAAGGGACACCATGAACCATATCCATGCAAGACGTGGGCAGAAACAAAAATACTTCTGTATAATAAAAGACTGGAATTTATTTATTTTACAAGGAACTCTACAGCTAGATGCAGGGCAGAGTTCATATTATCCTAAGGTTTCAGGGCCCCAGTTGTGGCTGAAGATGCCACTGCACAAAGCCCTAGGAAAAACAATCTGCCCTTGATTACTCTAAAAGCACAAGGGCAGCCAGAGGCTTGCAGAAATAAAGACCGTCTACACAACAGCTCTATTACTTTTATTAAAAGTACTGTTGCGCTACACCCAGTGTAGAGCTCTATCTACTTTACAGTGGAATCAGATCTCCTTGCAAGTTTACTTAGCACAGATAGAAACCACATCCTATTCTTGAGCATACATTGTCATTTGGTAATTGTCATTGTTGGTAACTGGTATAAATTTAGAACCCAGTTCTAACTGGCAGCTTTCTGCTAGCAATGCCAGAACTCATGACTAATGTCAGGAAAACTCACCGCCCTTGGTATGGCCAGTTTCAGCAAGCTCAGCAGCACAGGTTTGAAGGTCCTGTTCTTGTTCCAAAATTATTTTTGAATATTACACATTATAAATTTAATTAGACATCTAGTTTTAAACAGCTTTTTTTCTGGTGCTGTTCCCTCCTTGCCTCTGAAAACAAAGAGGTTTATGCAGTCATTCTAATGTCCTTCTGAACGTGCTCCAAAGTTGCTGCTAGCGGGGAAGCAGCCTCCTAGATGAACGGGGCTGGACAAGTTTCACGAAAAGCACCGGTTGTGCAGACCGGGATGGCAGAGCGCTCCCAGCGAGAGCTGCAGTACCAACTGGGCTGCTCCCTGGAGGTGCCGAATGCTCCAGGAGGAGCCGCAGCAGGCGCTGCCGAGCGCCTGCGGGCACACGGGGACACGCAGGGCAGCTTCTCCACGTGCACCTCATGGGGAGGGCAGAAGGGGCAGAGGACCAGAGCAGGGAACCTGCAGGTACCGTGATGACGTGAGGGACAAAGACAAGGGAAACCACCCAGGGAGGCCAGGCTGCACTAGCCCTGCTGCTCACAAAGAAATAAATACATGCATAAAACCTGCCCAAGCTCAAGAAACACTGCAAAAGTCATAGGACGTTTCTTAAAAAGGCTTTATTTTCTTTCAGCTTTTACAGAATACACAGTTACATTTACAACATAAATGAGGTAAACTCTTTACCGAGACAGGAGGTCTAATCTGGTGAGCAAGGAGACAGGAAAGGGAGATCTCTGAAGGAAGGTGTTTTGCACTCCAGCAGGAACACTGTAGGTTCTTGCATATAAAAATCAGTGAATTACGCCCTTACAAACACCGTCTCTGTTGAGTTGCTGAAGATGGAGAATTGCATGAACACTACGCAGTTGAACACACTGCTTTCAACTACTGGAAATGAGATCCTCTTCCCGTCATTCTCCCCCACAGAAATTATGTTTTCTCCAGCAACTGCAGTGCACGGCAGGTCTGGCAAGAGACCCAGACAGCGAAGAAGAGACAAATTAACATCGACTCGGCGCTCTGCAGCACGGGGTGCCTTGTCCCAGAGGCAGCGACCGCTATAATTAACTTTGCTCGTGAAACGCCGCGCTCCAAAGCGGGGCCTAATTAGATGCCCTGCAGCTCTAATGCCCGCAGCGGCAACGCGCGTCCTCCGCCAGCCTCGGCCGCTGCGACTCATTAGCGCGCCCGGCCCGGCCACGTAGCCGGCCCCTTTTGCCCGACAACCCTTTAAAAGCGCCCGGGGCCGCCTTTAGGTACAAGGAGTTTCTCTCCCATTTGAGGGGGAAATTAGGGTTCATTTTAGAGTAAAACTTTACCAGAGCAAAATGCCTCCCACTGCCAGGGCACGAGGGACAATAAAAATAAGAGAACGAAGCGCAGCAGGCCCTCAGCAGGACGGGCCCATCCTGAGCCTTTGGGAAGCAGCAGCGGGTTATGGAGGGAGAAGCTCAGGGGGAAGCTGCTTTTCATTAGAGCAGCAACAAGAGCTTGGAGCTCCTGGCAGGCGTGAGGCTCGCAGGCAGTGCCAGGGAAGCCACAGGAAGGAGCACCAGGAACATCCTCCAGCCGCCCGAGGACAGCGGCGGCCCCGGCACCTCGGACCCGTCTCTCAACTCGCGGCTTCAGAAACCAGCCTCGTTTCAAACCACCCACTACAGGCTGAACACCAAGCAAGGAATAAAACACAGAGAAAAATTTATGCCAAGTGCAAACTCCTATTTCCCCATTTTAAATAAAACGCAGGCTCCATGTTGATTGATGGCTTTCTTTTCCTCAGGCTTTTCTTTTTCTGTTTGTTTGCTTCCCTTCCAAGGAAGGAGCTTTCTGCCAGGGCACAGCATGGCAGGCAAACTCAAACATCCCAACCCTCTTCCCACATAAAAATGAATAAATAAACAACTGAAATGACCTCCCCTCCTCTGTAGGGGGTAAACGATGTTAAAGAGCCAGTTAAGGTCTCAAATACAGACTTTTTCCAGAGCAGTCCCAAAGTAGAAGAGAGAAAAGAGCCTACAGTATTTGTTCTCCCCTACCACATGAGCCCAGGAAGAAGCAAAACAGAGCTGCAGGGGCCAGGGGAAGACAACACACATCCTGTCTAATATTGAGAATCTCCCTATACGCCTCAAAGTTACATCAAATGACAAAATTTCATTAAGGATTAATTGTATGCATATCTGATTAAGTCTAGTATTACAATCAGCGTCAGAGACACTTAAAAGGACCCTGTAATTTCATTACTAGGTCCTGCCCACAGGCCTAATGAGCTACAGTATTCAACAACTAATTGTAGATTCTCAGTGTATCGCAGGCCTTTCACCCAACCATACAGTGCTAATTATTGTTATAGGTGGTGGATTTCATAACCAGAGCTCCTAGGTCTTTTTAATAATTACTGTTGTGTAAATACTTCTGACTTCTGTAAACACTGTTGCAAGAGATCATCTTTGCAGGCAAAGATACTGAACTCTGAAAAACCAACTCCTTGTGCCCAACAGCTTTTCTTTTATATGAAACCACGACTGTGTCTTCTGAATGAGACAGGGACAAAATATTTGCAACTTTAAACTCCTGATCGTGTCCCACCACTCCTTACTCAGCTTATCTAGTGCTCTCATACTTCAGACAGCTTGGGTCAATACCCAAGTTCAAAAAAGTACAGGATAATGTCTAATGTGACTACTGAAGGATATTTTAAGAGCAGCAGCAGGTTGGTTTCGGAACTTCGACTTGTGTGTATGTGTTAGAAATGACTCATGAAGAGACAAGACTCTAGAAATTCCACACACGCCGAAGGAATTCAGCGCACTGCTACTGCAGCCCTGCAAGCTCTGCACGGCCACACTCTGGGGAAGGCAGCGAGTATCTGCAGGGTTTGCTAGAGTAACAGGGCAAGAGGTACTTCATCACTCACACAGCTCACAAACAGCCACCGTGGCTATGAAGAGATTTATGAGCTTTCAGATCAGAAGCCAGGTGTTTGGGCAACGTTCCTTACAGCAGTTCAATGCCTCAGAAAGGGGTGTCTTGCTCTAGCCAGTGACCTTCCCATCAGAGCAAGAGGCAACAGGGAACATCAGCAAATCCCAGATTAAACTGCTTACAAGTCACTGCACCTCCTGAAAGGTTTCCCAACAGCTCTTTGGAACCGTAACATCCAAGTCCTCTTTTCTATAGGGAGATGTTTCCCTGTTTCCAGTTGTGTCACAACTGGATTCTCAGGATAATAAACAAAGACAGCAAGGAGATAAGTACACTCTTAACCATCTCAATATATTATAGGGAAACACTTCATAAAGAAAACACATGTACACACACAGAGCTCAAATATATGCCAAATCTATGCATTTACATTTAATTTTCAATTTGCTAGACCTTTTTTTTTTTTTTTCCTCTCTCTCCTCTCTCCATACTAACATTCTTGTGTCTCTACTCTGGGCAAGTTTACAGTTCAGAGTATTTAAAATCCACTCAATTTTCTTCTTTAAATTTCATGCAAAAGAGCTTGGGTGATACAAGTTAAGAACACATTAAAACCCTCCTTGTTCTTCAGCCCAGAAATGCTCACGATGGCTGAAGCTTTCAGTATGAAATAAAGCTGACTGAAAGAAGACAAGGGAATTGGTTAGGGAATAGGGGCTTCTTGGCATTCCTTTAAACCATTTCCTGTTCACTCTCGTAGAGTGTAATATAGCCCTAAGAAAATATATCTGACCTCACTCTTTTCAGCTGCATTAAAAAAGTTAAACATAATTTAAATATCAGATTGCACATTCATAAACTAAAATAAATAAATAAATGTATTGTTGTCTTTGTCTCCAACTACAAAAAACTGCAATCCTGATTTTCTTCTTTTCTGTAATTTAATGAGAGCTTTGATTTTCCCTGGGAGACGAGGTCAACAGACTAGGGCATTTCCTGTCTGCAGCGATGCTGGGCGCTTATGCAGACATGAGTCTTTTGACAAACAACCCATTTTTTTTTTCAAAGGGGGGTCATTATAATCATAGCATATAGCAGGATCGCATTCTTTCCTACTTGCTTTGCTTAATCACTATGGATTACTCAAGCATACTTGAAAAAAGGATGTATTTCAGCTGTGTGTGAAAATTGAAAATTCATCCAAAATCCCACACACGCTGAAAACAGAGGAAGAGGCACATCTTAATCCAGACTGATCACGTGTTGATGAAAGCTGGGAGCAAATGTATGAGAACAACTAAGCTGTAAAGAAAATCTGATCCTACAAGATCAGATCTGAGCACCTTCCTACCAGTAACAAAGATCCCCCACCTTACACAAAGGGGACCACCACGAGGGCCCCTTAAAGCTCCTACATTTAAAATGATCCCTCTGAACCTTGCCCCCTGTTCTTCTAAGGGAGCTGTACTCAGTTTGTCTCTTCCCCTTCTATGCACTCACAACCTACTTACAATTGTTCAATGGTTTTTCCTACGTGAAAGATCTTAACTTCATAACTGTTTGTTGCATGAACAGAGAGCCCACTGAGGCAACACTACATTCATTAAGCTAAAGCTACTAAATAACAAATAGAAAGTTTACAGAACAAGGATGCAGGTATGATTAAAAAGTGAGAACCACAACTATTAGCATTAAAAAATAAAAGGCTAAAACAAAGAAAATGAAAAAGCTGCCTTGAATGCAGTCATTAAATCTAGGAGAGTTGTCCAAGAGCTGAGAAAGGCGAAAGAGTGCAAGAATTACTACTGCAGAAGAGCAGGAAGTCATCTGTCATCAGGTAATATCTATGTTTGGTTTTAGGTAGCAGACTTCTTTTCTGTTGGCTTATTGATGGACAAAACTTCAGTCACCGTTACAGGAAACGGGCAACATAGCATTTAAAAAAATGAATTACAGAGTGACTTGATCAGGATACATTAGAAAAAAACAAAGCTGATTATAAATCTAAATTCCAGGCATGGAAACTCCCTTGTATGGATTGGGAAAAATACACCATGGCAGAACAATTACATTCCTGTGCTACCAAAAGAAAAACACTAAAAGATGCCAAGTACATTTCAGCTACATGCTAACTCACAAAACTTGCCTTCCTGGTCCCTGGGGAGCACTTACCTACTCTTCTTCCATTTCATCTCGCATCAGAAGATGGGGTTTTGTGCCTGCAAAACCTTGGACATCTGCACGAAGTAGATGCTACCCATTTTGCAGGCAGAAACAACAGCTACAGTTGCTTGTTTGCCCTGAACTGTGCAGTCAGTCAGGGAATGACGAGATTCTAGACTTCTATGTGCACAAGATAATCCTGTTCTCCCTCCTGGTACCCCCCAAAGCAACTGTAATGAAGCAGGTTTGGTGGTTACAGCTATCCACACCCAAAAATGTATAAATAACCCCAAAATGTATTACCCCAAAGCACTAAAAAATGTAACAGAAACTGAGAGTTGCACTTAACAGGCCTGAAAAACTTTACCTGGAGCTGCTGCCTCACACAATGCTTGTGCCTGCAGCATCCCACTCACTGCATCAGGTTACAGCAAGCATTACACAAACCTACTTCCACCCTCAAATGATCCCCTAAGAAAAGCAACGCTGCTCACAAACACTGGACAACAAAACCCAGCCTCTTCCCAAGTTTGTGCCTCTTACCATCATGCGGATAAACGGAGGTAGTTGAAGGGTGCCACGGCAGCAAAGTCTCAAGACACCTTTACTGCCATCAATGCCGTGAGTTGACGGTCCTCAGGAGCACATGGAGCACACAGCCTCTCTCGAGGGAGCGCGACACGCTAACTAACGAGGGCAGCAAGGCAGCTGCAGCGAGACCTGGCTTGCCAGCAAGGCACCTACCCCAACAGCAACAAACCAAAACACCCCGCGCGACTGCAAGTTTACAAGCAAACAGCACGGGCACTAACAAGTGGTATTTGCTGCTGCTGGAGGAGCTGCCCAGCACCAGCTCCTTGCTGCACACACAAGCACCGGCTGCAACGCCTCTTCCAAGGGATCCACAAGGATCCCTTGCTTTGTTGCATTTGGAATCACATACTGATGGGCAACGTGAGGCACCATGAGATAGACTAAGCATATTAGGAAGGCCTTTAAGAATTAACCTCCAAATTGAGTATACGTTTACAGATTAAACAGTTCCTAAACTTCTTTTCACAAATCAATATATCCTACCAACCCCATCTTATCAAAGTGGCTGTAAAGAGATTTACAATTCTTATTTCATTACCACCCTGGACAGTATCTCTCCCTGAGAAGCGCATTTCAAGAAGCAACCAAGGCAAAGCAACGAAGAGACGACTCCCACGGCACAGCAGCCTCTCCTCGCTGAGCCACCATAGAGGTTTTCTTGATGATTAACGTGGTGCTTGTGCATGACTCTGCTTCCTCCACTTTGAAACATTCAGCTGTTTGCACTTGGTGTGCGCAACCAAACTGCTCGCAAGCTCTCAGGTCACGAGCGCCAGGGACGGGCTGGGTTGCCATTGCTCCCGCTGCAGAGTCACGGCACGTCAGCCCGCAACCACTGCTCCAGGCCCTCATCCCCCCAAATAAATAAATAAATAAATAAATAAATAAAGCACACAAAGCCCAAAAGAGTAGATGCTACTGGATAACTACCAATAACAAACTGAGCAACTCCAATTGCTACATGTACTTTTGTGCCAGATTTAGTGAAATTTAAGTCAACTGAAGCTCTGCCATTTGCCTGTGAAGCTAGGATTTTATTTTGGTTTCAAAGCTCAGTTCAGGAGACCAAAGTCTTTCCTCAGACTTCAAAGGGCATCCTTTCAGCCTCTGGATAAGCAGGCAGGTTACCCAAGTTTACAAAACTCCGAAGAGATTTCCATCACACACAGCAAAAGCAGCAAAGATGAAAGAAAAGGATGCACCTGCAAGCAGGGCAGAACGGGTAGGCCACATACATACACACGCACTGCAACCACATTATTTGCAAAGCTATGCAAACACCTTTGCTCCGTCACCATCCTAATCACTCACCTTCTGCAGGAGTTCTGGACAGCCAACTATATAGCCCACCTGAGCCACGTACCTGTAAGCATACCTATAGACTGAGACTTCTCGGACTGTTACATAGCAGTAAGACCAGCCTGAGAGTCAGATTATTCATATCACCTCCCTAAACCCAAACAGGATCAAGCAGCCCTAGTGTCCGGTGCCACACAAGACTAGCACTCAAGGAGGTTCCTACACAAAAATCTTCTAATTCTAATTAAACTATAAAGTCCATGCAGCAAGCAAAAGCAGGAAAAGAAGAACACCTGTAATAGGAGTAAATAGGAATAACGAGATGCAAGTCTACAGCATGAAGATGCCCTGCAAGTTGTGGTTAAAAGATACTCAACCTCACTAGCTTTTCCCAGCTGTTGGTACTAAGCAATAGTATTTTCTAAAGTTGCAGACCATGACTACTTTTGGAAAACCTAGACCTAGAATTAGGAAAATAGCTCATTAAACAGCTTGTCACACATGGAGTGGCCACACAAGTCCAGGTAGCTGCGTAACTTGGACATGGACAATGACAGCACAGCTTGTCCTGGGGCGAGCCTCAAGTTCCTCTTGTGTAGCTAAGAGCCAGGTAGGACAACATACCTTCCTCCCACCTCTTAAGGAACATTTTGCATCTTTTCCAACTATGAACATAATTACAAGTTTTAGAAAACGTATGTTTCCAGATACCAATCTTTGTACAAAATCACACAAAAATAGTTGAGTTTGGAAGAGCCCTTCTGAGACTGCCTCATTCATCTGTCCTAAGTACCTTGTCCAGCTGAGTTTTGAATATTTACACAACCAGATTAGAGTAAAATATGAATGGCTAGTGCAGTTTTGCTGCCACTTACAACAAAGTGGTATATGAAAAATAGGTACTACTTCAAGATTTATTAGAATTAGATGGCCTGTTAATAAATGTTGAGCACTTGTTCCTAAAACATCTAGACCCCAGTTGCACGTAAACATACTTACTGTCCTAACAGGAAGACAAACATTGCAGCACTAAAGTTTTTTTCTCACTACTTAAAACATGGCTTGTTTTTAGCTTTCAGCTTTCTATGCATTCCAACTTTATATCTTTCCCTCCACAGCTCATAAGTTGTTAAACAGTCCCTTAATCAATGCAACTAACACAGTCAAGCAAAACATCAGCCATCAGTGTCACTTTGGCCAGCAGATCAGCCTTTGACCTCCAGAAAACCTGGGCTGAAAAAACAGCAGCTTTTTTACACAACTACAACCCAGGAATCCCTCTGTGCTCGCATCCCCTGCCTGCCCCACAGCGAGCCTCAGCAACCAGACCTTGGGACAAGGAAAACGGTGCCTTCAAAGCAGTGCTGCAAGTTCTGCATGGGATTCGCAACATCATGGATAGCTAGACGGCATCTTCCTGGGAAGAACTGCCAGTGTTGCCCTCCTCCTCAGTGCTTCTGCATCTTGGAGCCTCAGAAAAGGCATAACATGAAGCCCAAAGAGATGTAAATGGGCAAGTGAGGGAGTAGAAAACAGCTTGATGCATCCCTAACGCCAGGGCTGGCTGCTGGAATGAGACACACTCTGCATGTGCTTTAGCTTGCTGAACTCTTCAGTGTTTCCTTCTGCTTGTACCAAACATAGGGTCCCAAAATAAAAGCATGGGATGAAACTGTTCAAAACTCCAATAAAATAAAATGTAGAGATAATGTTTTAGTCTGTAGTTAGTATGACCATGCCTATCCACAGAGGTGTCTTTTTGCTCTTGGCAAAGACAAGAGGCCGCACTCTTCAAACACAGTGACCAGACTAGTCACCAAATCCCTTCCTTTGCATGTATTTTAACTGACAACTTTGACAGCTGGACAGAAAATTCTTTATTCTTTTTTTTAATCAGATAAAGACAAGTGGTGCCAAAAAGGAAGAGCAAGGACATACTGTACCACAATAAGAACCTAAACAGCTAATTTATTATATTTTTCATTTATTTCACTTTACATTTAAATCTTATTTAAGATAAGCAAATAACTGAAAAAAGTTACAAGTACTTTTTGCAGCTCTTCCAAACACGGGCCTTTGAACTTTTGTGCTCTATTTAAAGGGCCACAAAAGACATGTTTCTACACAACAAAAATTCCATTCTTGTTACCAATATATTTTAAAAAACTATCTTTTTTTTTTCCACTTTGTATAAGCCAATTTTGCCATTCTTTTCCCTGCCCAGTCTCGTTGTACACTACTTAGTCTTGGTACTTTATTGAGCAATGAATTGTAAACAAAGTAGATGCTTGCACATTCCAGTTCATCTGCATTCACTTATTTCACATGATTTTGTAAACTGCTGCCCTAGCACTATACCAGTAAAAAGTAACTAGTCCCCATGTAACTTGGGGCACAGAGTGGTTGGAGGCAGAGGCTACAGCAGTGCAGGAGCTGGGTGTCACCTCCTTAGGGCACGAGGCCAAAAGGCTTCCGAGCGGAAGCCAGGCTGGTGGGTAAAGCCCTCCAAGCAGAGAGGGGCACATGCAGGAGCAGGACACTTGTTCCAAGAGGAAGAGGGTTCATCCTCCTTCTCCTAAGGGAGGTGGCTGAGGACATTCTATATGTTCCAGAAAGAAATTCTTTAGCTACGTACGAGATAGCAAAAATCAAAACTATGACCAAGGGACACAGTAAATGGAAAGAAAGATAAGATGATGTCAATTCATTTCACATTTATTTAATTCAATTCCTGATAAAAAGCAAGACACCCAAATAAAAGCAAGTTTCAGCAGCTCACTTTCTAAATAACTGGATAAAGAGGTCAGGTTTGCTGTTTCACTTTAAAGTCACAACAAACTCTGTACACACTTCTTGTCATGATTAGCTTGACAGAAAATAGTACGTGCATGTGGACAGTGCAATGTAACAGTCTCATGTTTCCTTTCAGGATATTTGTGACTTTGAGTGGATAAAAGAATTTAAGAACTGTTGCACCCCGCTTTAAAAATAATAAAGCCGCCCCACCCAAGTTTTCTCTCCCACACGTTCACTCCCAGAGCACACGGGAACACGGTGATTTCACTGGAATGTAACCCAGCAATCTCTCCTTCCAGACCCCCACATCGCATCTTGTTCCTTAAAGCTGCTGAAGAGAAGCCTACTAGTCAGAAAGTCAGGCATTACAGTGTCCTAGCCTTAACTAGGACAGCCTCTAGATTAAAACTATTTTACACTACAAACATACCTAACTCCCCCATATTTTGAGATTTATGGGGCAATGACTACACTACAGACAAAAAAAAATGCAATTTTTCCCTCCCTCATTTGCTAGTAAAGGAATAGGCATTTCCAGAAATACCAGAAGTTTGAGCTGGCAATTAGCATTGGGAAATCCCTGCCTCCCTTGGCTCTACTTCTGACAAAAGCTGCTGCTCACACTGAACTGCCTAGTCAATTTTCAATTTTAAAGCCACTTGAATTTTATTAGTATTGAAAGTATTTGGAAACAAAACCCCATTCTAATCTTCCCTTATCCAGTCAACAGGATGGCCAAAAGGAAAGAAAAAAAAAGTTGCGTTTTCAAAATAAGAAGTTATGTTTATCAGCTGATCTGCAAGCATATCTAGATAATAGTCCCAAAACTTTTCCAGTTACTGCCCACAGATTTAAGGCCAAGAGCAAGGATTTAAGGCTGGGAGGGAGAAAATACTTCCATACTGTGGCCCTTTTCTAGAGGGATAAGGACACAGTTAAAAATAAGTCTACCTACACAGATCATCTTGGTACCTACCATACCTCAACAACAAGAAGCTCAATATTTAAATGTGTGTAGGTGCCTAAAAATGTAGGTGAACATTTTGTCATATGTAAAAAGCAGCCAGAACATGTTTAGACGGGTTTGATATTTTCATACATCTGAAAATCCACCCAGCACTCATCTGCATCTTTAGGTATCTAGATGTCTTTGAAGCCAAGCCACAAACATATTAGTTATTAGAGAAAGCATTCAGGTTTTTAAGTATTAATAACTACTAGAACTCAAGTATCATCAGAACTTCTTTTAATTATTTCAAATCTTACTTTTTCTAGCTAACACACTGAAGAATATTTCTTAGAGATCTAGAGATGCTCATTCTCTATCACGGAGATAAACTGTCCTTAAACAAACTGAAGTTCTAAACTGGTAGTTGCTACTATGATCATACCAAATTTTTCAAGCATAGCACACAACAACAAATAACAACTAAAATGATCATCCTGTCAGGTCACCAGGCACCAAGAGCAGATTAAGTTTCACCATGAAGAGCAAGATATAAGAAAAAAGGAGGAAAAAGTAAAGCCTCAAGGCAGAAAAGGAAACTGGATGTTCTCTTGAGAAGGAAGTGCAATTTCTATAGTTCTGTCTGTAAATGTTTGAAGTGTGTGCATCGAATCCCAAGCTCGCTGTCCCAACATTTGCCCCTTCCTGGGCATCCTGCTCACGTTCCCAGGCTACACACCCGCTCCCATGAGTGCACATCATGCCCTGCTCTGTTACAAGTAGGAATTGTCAGAACATCTCCCTCCTCCACTGCAAACACACGCGTTCACATGGCAACAGTCACCCCCAGGAAGGGTTTCACAGTGAATAAATGTGCCGGGGGAAACATTTTCTCTGTTAACAGGGCTGCTTGTGCACAGAGAGGGACTGAAGTAAGGCAAAGGGGAGCTGGGCAGCAAGAGCCTTCTCCTCTGTTTCGTTCCCCCCAGGTCATAGCGCGAAGTGGAGACACATTCCCATCCACCTCCGCTCTGGACTACACCACTTCTGTTCACTCTCAGAATTAGCAGCCTCATGTGTTCCCACATCACCATGACCACCCCAGGCTTTTCTGGCCACTAATCTGAGGGCAGGATTTGACTCCGCAGAGAAGCCAAGCGAGCAGCTGCAGCGAGGAAAGCCCTGCTGCTGCTCCTCCTCCACTCTCAGAGCAGACCCCACAGCGAGACAGCATAGGGAGTTAACCAGCTAAAACTAACCTCGCTAAATAGATTTCTGCTGCTTTACATCCCTGAACTGCCTTGCTGTGGGCTCAGACAAATACCCCCAGAGCCACAGTGCTGCACAGCTGCCCTGTCAGCACAGCAGGAGAAGAGCAAGCCGAGCCATTCATTTGGACTGCTGTAGACGGAGCACCAAATTAAACCCCCACAGCAAGAACACACAAATACACGCATGAATATCAGCAGTTGAGCCTCTTTTGAATTCAGCTACTCTAGAAAGGCCTAAAGAGCTTTAAGATATGGTTGAAGCGCTTATCTAGTCTTCATGTAGTTTTATGTTATGAGTCTTGCTGCTTGAGAAGTGTTTGAGTAATCCCTGCTTCCCACGCACGCCTTGAAGACTTATTCTCACTCTTTTTTTCTTTAATGCTAAGAGTGTGGCTAAAAAGAAGGATACATTCCCTCCCCCAAGACACCTTCCATTCTGCAAAATAAGACAATAAAGTTTTTCTCCAGAAAGCAACAGAGAAGTAAGGGTGGACGTGAAAAGAAAGATGCCCCCATCCTTACTAATCTTATCCTTATCCTCATCTGAAAAGCAGTTAATGTTTTATGCACCACAATACAAATGCAACTAATTCCAGTTTAAGTCATCTCCTTTTCCTCACAAATTATGGCAAATGGCAGCTTTTGGAAATTAGAGAAAAAGATAATCTTCCTTATCTTGCACAAAATGTAGAGCAGCTCCTGTTGGCTGCTTTGAATTATGCCCTTAAGGTTCGACTTCAACAAGGGCAAGGCAGACTAGGGTGAATCTGGATTGCTGTGCTCTTAGAGGTACACACCTGATCTTCAGATATCTGCAAAAATCTTTTGTGGTCAACTTTATCTCCAGCTTTTAGACTGCAGAACTAAAATCAAAGTGGTAAATGTTTTCAGCTGCCTTCTGATTTTGCAATGAGGTGTGAGGGAGTTAGGATAAGGATAAGTTAGGGATAAGCAATCCCATGCAATTCACAACCGTGGGTGGACTAGTTAGAGCAAGATCTGGTTGCGTCACGCGTGTCCCTCAGCCTTTGCTCTCCAGCAGCAGCCCAGCCAAAAGCATGACTGAAGCCTCACGGACACACTGGTACCCCTAGGCAGCACATGGGTTCACACCCTTGCCAAAGGACTCTTGTCTCTTTATTCAGATAGATGCCCATAAAATGTTTTAACGGTGTAGGGAGCCAGAACAGCTCTTGCTGATACTCAAGAACAGCAACATTTTCTGACTATGAAACAGGCAATTCTGGACTAAACTGAGTGGCATGTTGGGGTGAGATGTAATCAGAAGCTTGCAATGTTTCATTTTCATTGTTGTAAAGTGGCCTGAAGTATAAAGCAAAATTACACAGGATTTGACAGATTTATTTTCCACAGTCATTTTTTTCTATATCTAAGTCTGTTATTTACAGTTCTGTTCTCCACCCCAGAAAAAGCAGGAGGTTTTGGAAGCCTAGTGAAACATGCTACAGATGCACTAAAGATCTTTAAATGCTGGATAGCACAAAACACACTTTTGACGTAAGACTTTTTTCTTATCCTTTGGACTCCAGCAGTACAATGAACATGCTGTCTCAGCCTAGTGACTTGCAAAAGCCAAGCACTGCTGAAATCAGTGTGCTTCACTCACCTCTCAAAGGTTGGTTGACGTTTAGCTTGGTTGAAGAGCAAGGCTTTTTAGAAAGAGCTTTTGCTGAGTTGAAGAAATAGTTACCAGCAGTGCTGCTGCTAAGATGACAATACAGCATTTGCCTGCACCAATGCTAATCTGCAGCTCAAAAAACACTGAGCAGCAGTCAGCACATCTGCAAATCACGTTGCAAGTGTGTTACAGGCTGACCAAAAAGACACCTCTTTAATGGTGTACCTTGAGACCACCTTTACTTCAAAGCACAGTTGGAACTTATTGAGAATCGTGTAAAAGGATGTTCCCAAACATTAAAGCTCTGAAGAACCTCCATTCCAAACCTAATGCACCGTCACTAAGCACCACTGTTTCTGGGGGAATCTGACAGTGACAAATAACAATACATCACTTAATTCAAAGAAGCATGTAGATTTGCAGAAAGATGAAACATCCCATTCTTCAGGAATGACAGATTTGTTACTAATTCCCCCCCAAATCTGAGAAGTTAATCAAACACATCAAAGTAAACACATCAAAGTCATGTGTTTCACTGACTGCTTAGAGCACTATCAAGTGAGCATCTGCGTTAGCACAAGGCAAGAAGCTGCAATGAGCAGCTGGAGGAGAAAGGACAGGACTGCAACATCCCAAAGCTGCATCGGCTGCAGATGCAGCTCTTTCAGTTCATCTTCTTATAAGCTTATCTAGTTATGATGCAACATATAGCAACTCTTTTCTAGCAAGTGTTCAACAGAAGTGCATTCACTAACGTGCTTCCAAATGCTGCCATTCCCCCTGAAAGACGTGACAAGCAGCAATGAGGAGGATACTAAGAGCTGTGGAAGCCCCCGGCAGTCCCTCTGGTCCAAGGGAATTATGCCACTCCATAAATTCTACAAGGGGTCTCCACTGATCCTACCTTAGCAACAAAAGACGACGAACTGCAACACTGTGTCTCTCCGAATACCATTTTAATAGTTTGCTGTCAGATTGTCACACTTTTGTGTCTTGTGCTGACTGATCAAGCCTCCCTTCCACCTCTCCTGTCACACTGGAGCTGACAAGCTGCACATAAGCCCTAATTGCAGCCCTCATTCCTCAAGTCCTGCTAACAAAGGAACTGCCACAGCCCAGGGAGGCTCTTGGTAAGTGCTCAAACATCACACTGATAAGAACAGCACTACGCTTGGACAGAAACACGATCAGGCACTGAAGGCTTAACGCTGGACTTAACACTGCACCTGGAACAAAATTTCAGCCTGAGCAAGAGCACAATCTAGCAAAAGATCAGCAGACCCCAGACACATATGTGTGATTCAGCTATTTCTAAAGGGGCGCAGTGCTATTAGATTGCATAACAGAATTACATTCCAAAACAAGAAGGGCCCAGTGTATACTGCGCTCAGCCACCGCTTTGGTGCTTGGAAAAAGGTTTTCTCTGTAATTCATTAACCTACAACCTTATCAAGGTGGGAGTGAAGAACTTGTTTCCAGTATGCAAAGCAGCAGCCAAACCGAGCAGCAATACTTACGTCACTCTTCCTGAACTTTGCTTTTAAGCTCTTCATGTTGATCACATTCAACCTTCTAGATCTTTGAGGAACTTTTTATCCTTCTTCAATATCTAAACAAAAAAAAAAAAAGAAAGGAAAATAAGATTTCCACTTGATAACATGCAGTTCCCTGGGAGCAAAACCTGACTTCAATTTACAAACCTACGTGGCCCTTGGAAGTTTTAGCCCTCAAGTTCTAGAAAAGATTAAGACAAACAATAAGAGAAATTTTTTTTCCTTAATCTTAAAAGCATGTTGAAGTTCAAGTATGACCTGAGAAGAACAAAGTGAGGCTTTACCAAAAGTTGAGAAGCGCCCCATGTTATACTAGCTAGAAGTAGATCGGGGGCCCATTCATACACAGCGCAGCCCCCTTCCCAAACCACAGCCCGTTTCAGCAGTAGCTCAAGGGAATTGGCTTGTAAGGTGGGCAAAGTGGAAGCGCAGGCAAGTTGCCTCATTCAGCTACCTCTGCTGTGGGTCTGCACTGGGTAGCTGAAGAACCCACTGCTGTTTTATATGCAAAACACAACCAGACAACGGAGCAGACGGGCCATCTGAGCAAGGACAGAGGTTATCACCAGGAGGAGAGTTTCACTCTTCCGCCTAAGAAACCATACATGTATTGTCCGTCATGGCTGTTCTTAATTTGGCAGTGCACTAATCACAAGCTCCAGCCATGCTCCCCTTTCCTCCCTCGCCAAGGGAGAAAAGCAGCAGCTGCAGACACATACCTCGAGCTGCAGGAAAGCTGCAAGCTTACCCAGAGAACCGAGAAGACTCTATCTAGAGCAAAGCTTCCTCCAGAAAGTCCCCACGTACAAAGCATGACCAACCAAGACAAACGGGACAGGGAACAGAATAGGAGAAGCGTCTTTTTCTACAGCCTAATAGGAAAAACTGAAAGAGTCTCATTCCAATGTGTTCACTGGAATAGCTAGCCCCCTTTCCTTTGGTAGTTTTTTAGAGGCTATATAAGTTTCTACTGAAGGAATAGTTTGAAAGTTGCTGTGTTGTACATGATCACTCTACTATGAGCAAGGATTTCAAATGCTATTACGTAGTACTGCCTTGGTAGTATATATGAATGCTTCCAGCAACACAAAACTGAGCACCATTCAGGAACAGCAATTAGTGCTAAGTAAACATGTCATTTAAATGGTTGCCATATAACTATAGGGTTGAATTAACGCACATACAAGCAGGTTTCACCCTCAAAAGAGCCTCAAACAGAAAACTCCACACACCACATAGGGAGGAATAAGTTTCCCACAGAACAGAGACCTGCAGCGGATTTTCTGCATGGGAAAATTCTGTGGGTTGTTAAAATACCCCTGAATCTAAATTGAGGGCTCCAGGCCCAGTCATTCTGAGGTCATTTTGTTTTCCTCACTCCAGGTACACAGCCTCATTCAAAGTCCTCATTTGAAAAATGGGTTTGTGAGGTTTATACTTTTAATGCTAAATCATGAAAGAAAAAACACAACAACAACAAACTCCACAGAAGCTTTTGACTCCCTGGTTTACATGAAAACTTTTCTAGTTGTTGTCCTAGCTGAATAACTGGAGTAGCTGCAAAATAACAACCTCAAAGAATTGTGTAAGTTGTGGAGCACCTGGAAAGAAGGAATCATCATGGATGGCTCTGAGAGAAGCGAGTCACTTTATTTGCATTGCAGCTAATCACTCTTTGGAGGAAGGGTGAAACTGCACAAGAGCTGTTGGACCTTCACTGGAAGGGAGTGTGAGCCTCAGCAACAGCTCCATTCTCTGCCAGCTTGTTCTCTAGCAACACCCAGCACGATGAACGTTGGGAAGAGCAGAAATGCCAGGGTATGGACAAGACAAATGCCAGGGTATGGACAAGACAAATGCCAGTACACATATCCAGCCCTCTTTGCATACTACAGCTAGAGACAAAAAAGGCACATTGTTTTTAAGGCTCTTAGGAATAAAAAGGGGGAGAGCACACGAACCAAGAAACATCACATAATATTCCACAGTCCCCAAGAAAACACAGGGGTTTTTTATATTTTAAAGGTTAAACATATCTGACTTACAGGTAACCAGTATAATTAGTCTAGACCATTATAAGAGAAAAAAAAGGAAAAAAAAGATGAAAAAAATCCACAAACAAGCCTGTGCCCATAGAGAACTGCATGGAACTGAAAGTTAGATTTTTTTCCCCCCCAAATACAGGTTGCCAAAGAATTTTTTTTCTACAGGTTTTTTTTCCCCCCCCTGCTTCCCCCTGGCATTCTTGGCTCCTATGAATGAAATATTTGTTACAGCTCCCATGGAAGGTAAGTACCACACTACAGGTTTATGTGAGTGAAAACAATTCCTTGCAGATATACATACAGAACAGACATAAAAGTTAGACCGCCTAATATGAGGAATCTGTAGCACGATCTAATTAAAAGCTGTTGCAAGTACTTTTAATGCGTTATCATTTTCCCCTGCCTGGAAAGGCAGAAGGGAGGTGTGCTGTACTTCTGTCAGACGCCAATTTATTATTTCTCCCCACAAAATACTTCACCTCTTACCTAAGTGCATTTTTATACGCTAAATTCGAAACTTAAATCCGCAGCGTAATTAAAAAAGCATACACGAGCAGATCAAAACAGCACTCCTGGCTTTAGTGTGTGGGTCACATCTGTATCTTTTCCGTAAGAGATAGTGCAACACAAACATTAAGATTACAGTTTGCACATCGTAATGTGCACAATCCTCCAGCGGAGGAGACAGAAACCTGCGAGGCAGCAAGGGCTGCCTCCTCTTGGCACGGTTCCTAGAGGAGGAAGTCACCTCTCCAAGGGTGTGACTATTGGAATCCATGCAAGAGGAGGTCAGCATCCTGATTCAGCTGAGCTTTATGACAAGTGTTCGTTTGCCAGAGCAGGGAAAAGAGGAAGCAAGTAACACACTCCTCTTTTTATAGGATAGGAAACAACTACTAAGAATTCACTAGGGAGAATCAAAACATTTCAAAACAGCATTTCTGCAATGAATCACAGGTTCTAACAAGAAGTACTGTCTACCCATAGCGGCATTTCTCTCCTTTCAGAACACATGTTTTTTTAAAAAATACAGAGCATCATCACTTTGCAGCTGTGGCAAGCTAGCAGTGGAGAAGAGCTCAGCTTCAGAGCTGCTCAGCAGCTAATGCTGATGACATGATTGAACCATTAGCTCCAAAATTAAATATCTAGTCCTCCATCTCATCTCTCTTCAGCTTATTATTAAGAAACAGCTTTTGGGAGTACGAGCCACAGAAAACATCTTTAGGTAAGCCTATTTTGTTAGGACAAGAAGCACTGAAACGGTGCTAATCTTCAGCCTCAGTTTATTGAAAATGTGTTTTAATATATGGTACAATCTTTAGGTTTAAACAGAAGCAGCGGCTTAGGGCAATCTGCCCCCTGATTTATGGCAGTATTTGTGCAAACCACAGTAAACAGCCAGACTGGCACAGTTTTTTCCTTTCATTAAGTTGCATTAAAATCTGAGCAATGTCTTTTAGACAACACAATAATTAAATCCTTGAGCAACCAAAGATGCAGTGAAGCAACAGCAAAACCACCTCAGGATACGCTATACATGCTGCTCTTGCTGCTGACAGCCAGCCGTGAGCAGGGTAAGCTGAATTGGATTAGTTTTATGTGCCAAAGGTCTTACATCTCCTTCAGAACACACCGAGAAGCCTCCTGCTTGGACAAGGCTCTTCTGCAGCAAAGCAGTGTTCATAGCATCATGATTTCCCCTTCCTCCTTGTCTGTCTGTCTTCCCCAAACCACCTCAAACATTTTTTTCCCCATCTTATGGTCTTAAAAATAAGAGCAGGAGATTCAGATCTGGCAACTTTAAGGGGAAAGCTGCAGGAACACTATTGCTGCCACACATTCACATTTCCTTTGCGTGAATACACTTATGCATAGAGGAAAGCAAGGGTCTGCAGAGGTGTCTCCTCTCTCAGTACTACTTTATTATTTTCTGGATGATCATTTTCCTTCCAAATAGCAAGCCCTGCTCTGGCTCAAGAAAGTAAACTCTTGTGGCAGCTAGTGGGGCATACAGAGCAGAGACATCCACAGCCCTGATGCTACTTCTGCTCACCTTCACTGCCCAATGTGTCAAACGCTTCACACGCTGCAGCTCCCCTGACTTCCTAGCCAACCCAGGAGCACATTCAGCTCCTCTTCTGTGCCACTGCTGAGGCCACTGGGCCACGCGGAGGCATCAGCCTTTGCCCAGCACCTGAGCTGCTTGCACACGAACGCAGGGCACCCTGGAAAGGGCACCCAGCACATCACATTCGACCTCCTCCCTTCCACCCAGCTGAGCGTGTTTCGCCACCTCTCAGGCCAAAGCAGAGAGAGGCCTGACCAAGAGCAAGGGAAATGAGGGAACACTTCCCCACTCCATCGCCATAGCTCAGTTTTTCCATCATGAGCAACTTGTCCTCCTCTCACAGGGAAGATCGTATGAAACAAAACAGTTTAAAACTTAATACTCTCTATAAAGGCAAATAATTCTTGGCTTGGTTAATCTCCTGTGTGTTTTCAGTGTCTTTTCATAATTAAGTAACGGGCAATTAACCAAGTTCAAGTACTATAGAAGAATGATTTATGCACCGTTAATCTCTTTGGAAACAGCACGGGACATCAGACACCACAGGTAACCACAGCCTTGGGCAACTTAGTCCAACTGCTCCAGATACCCACAAATCACCAGTGAGGTGTGCTGAACTGCACAAATGTCAGACTGCCATAGACAGAGCATCACTATCAAATCTGCATGTTCCTACTGCTCCTTCCTCCAGCATCAGCGCTCTCTCCCTCATCACTTCCTCTTGATATTTAAAATTTGCAAAATATTAATCTTCATTTTAACAGATCCAGTTATAACAACAGTACAAGCCTCTGTGAACATCACAGACCTAACACAAACCTGTGCAATGCTGCTGATGCACAGATAGGTACAGCATGTTAAACAGTGTTTCCAAAACAGCCCTGGACAGGTAGGAGGGAGCTTGTATCAACAAGGCCTTAGACACGCTGAATTACAGGATAAGATTAGAGGAAAAGCAGCAAAATGTGACATTGCTCCAATTTGTTTACTTGGCATATAAGCCAGTGCTCCAGGCAAAACTCTAGTGAAGTCCAAGGAAATTTGTCATTCCCTCACTACACTTAAACTTTACTCTGTTCCTACTCCAGCTCTTTTGTCTGGAAGTGTCTGTCAACCACATTCAGCTCGCTGAAGAGCACAGTAAAAGAGCGAGACCGTCTGCGTGAGCGGGGACTTGCCGCTGTCTTCCTCTGCTTTCAATTTCCCATCTCTAAAACAAAAAGCCCCCTTTGGGTGCCCCTCAATTCTTAGCCCAGACTCTTGTGCGATTGCACATAAGATACAGCGCTGCTCTGAACACTTTTTCATGCTTAGTGCTTAGGCCAATGGCACTAGGCTGGAGCTGAAGCATCCGGCTGCAAACAGAAATAGAGGCAAAGTGACGCAGAGACTCACTCGATGGGGGTAAGATGCCAGGTTCTAAATGAGCGGCCCACATGAATAGCAGCAGCTAATACTTGTTTATTCTTACTCCCTTCATAACATTTTGTATCAAACACTCAACTAATTACTCCTCAGAACAAAAGAATCTGCACAGGCACAACCTTAAACCTAGGCAGAGGCAAATGCACCGTTCTACGGACGAATAACCTGAAGTAGCCTATGGCAGAAAAGTCACCTACTAGGGGGGAAGACCAGACCCAAACTGCAATTTAATTCACATGGGACACCCATCTGTCCGGCTCCAGTGGCATAAACTCTGCCCTTACACTCTGGAAGGGCCTTGGAAGGGGATCCTGCTCTAAGTATTTCTGACTAGAGATGCTTCTAAAGAGGGTGCTAATGACAACTCCCCTCTTCGGCTCTCCAGTTCCTGGGTGGAGAAAATATTTTAGCTGATAAAAATGCAGCACATCTTTAAAGACTGCCTGAAAATTAGAAGATTTGGGTTGTTTACAAGTGAAAAAGCTAATAATTTCTAAAGCTAATAATTTCTTTTATTTTTTCTTTAAAATAAAAAGGAATTTGGCTATGTCCTATCATGACTATGCTATAAACTAGCTGACTATTTATGCTATAAACTAGCTTGATAGCAGCATAAGCAACCTATCTTAGTGATAAGCAACTTTTACTTGTCTTTATTCAGATTTGTTGAATTGAATAGCAGCTGTATGGAATGTTGCATAAACACCGAGGTAGAGATCCTCCTGCTAGAGACCCGGCATTTCAAACACCTCTCTCAGGCTTCAGAAATCCCTGAATGTCTATGGCTCCATTACAGGCTTCTTGCTGGGGTCTCAAGCAAGTCGCTGTAGCCAAGACTTTCAGAAAGCATCCAAGTGCCAGACTCCCTGCGGAAGTTTCAGGTTGTGCCAATACATTTGGGAATCCAGACCACAGGCTGCTGTTTCCTCAAACTCATGTGCAACAGGAAGCTGCACCTCCCTCCCTGCCTCTCAGCAGTGTGGAAAAGTGGAAAGTGTCTGCATGGAAAGCTCCTGAGTTATAGACCCTAGACAAAAGAGCACCAAAAAAACCTTTCCATCACTAGGGCTGAACAAACTCGGGCTCTTCCCTTTAACCACTCCTTTCAGGTCAAAACTAGATGTCACATCCCATCTGTGAGTATTTTTAATAAAAGCAACAGCTCCCAGGTGCAGAACTACAGGGAGACCACAGCAGCTTTACGACTCCAATTACAACATGCACCTAAAATGCAAGACCTGCCCTGCAGAGGGAGGACCTGAGCCAAGACCTTGCACTTCTCAGGCAAATGCAAAAACCACCAGGCCACAGAATCCCCCCTCCAGAGCCAGTCATGAGTTGGGCACAGCAGCCACCACCTGCCAACCTCACCACTCTCCTGCTCTGTGCATCCACAGGCGCGGAGGCTCCTAGCTGACACTCCAGCCATCCTCTGCACCCACTTAGGGCTAAAAGCCTTGAGGTGGAAATCTGAGGTTGCTTCCACATTTCCCCAGACCCACGTTTGCCACTGGCAGTTACACACAGATAAGCTCCACGATAAGGTACTGCTCGAGCTGCAGCTATTTGTACTACATCCTCCAGGCACATCGGTAAACGGCCCTCAAAGCGTGAGGAGTAGCACTTTGGGAGACAGCAAGTGCCGGCTGCTCGTCCACACCACCAGCCACTCCAAGGAAAGCGCTGGGGAAGAGGCTTCTCGGACTTGCAGAAAAGCCAGTTCCATGAATGCACAACCCAAAAAGATGTTACAGATCGCTGGGCTCCCAACTACCACCCTACTACTAAGAGACACTCGGGATTTTCCATACCATACCCTCGCGCTGCCGGTGAGCGAGGCACTAGTGCCGAGATTGATTTGTTCTAGTTTGGCTTGTTTTCCCCTCTGTAGTTATTTCGAGCATTATCCTCATGCAAAACGAATCAGCCCACGAGCAGCTCTCAGAAGGAGGGCGATCAGGGTGTTGCTGCTGCAGGATTCAGACCTTACCAGCTTTACGCACATGAACTTCCTTTCCATAGTCATGCTTTACCGAGGTGGAGGGAGAAATGTGGGGAACATAAAAACAAAAAGCAGGAAAGGAGAAGCACAGAAAAGAACCTAAGAGGTGAGTGAGTAATCCCCTTGTGAAACGCTCATATTGCTCAATGAGATGAGCATCTTCTCCACCTGATCCTACAGATTCGTTCCTCCAGCAATGCAGGGGTGGAGGGAGCCCCTAACTGTATTTTTTTCCCTAGGGGAAGCACTCTTGGAAGAGGGAAGCGAGCAGCACAGGGCCGTAGGTGTTCGGGACGGGAAGGGCTGGCTGCGGCTCCTGCGGAGCGATGCTGCAGCTCAGGGCAGCCCGGGGCTCGGGGCGAGCGCCTTCTGCCCCAGCGCTCCAAGCTCCGTGCGGCTCTTACACAACTCCCGTGTTTGTAAATAACGGCCCCCGGGAGCCCCCCACGCGCGAGCGGGACGGGGGCGCCACGCGGCCCCCCGGCGGGCACTTACCCCCGCTAACCGGGGCACCAGGCGGCCTTTCTAACGTGGGGACGCGCATTCTTTTGGCATACTAAATACACGTGTTTTTTAAAAAAGACAACCCACGCTGACCCCCAGCCGGGCAGCGCCCGCAGGAGCCGCGGAGGGGCCGCGAGCAGCCCGGACGGGACGGGACGGGACGGGACGGAGCCGGCGGGGCGGGAGCCCCCCGGGCTGCCCCGGCCGCGGCGGCTCCCCCCGCGCGGGGCAGCGCCCCGAAACACCCGCGCGCCGGTTAACGCGACGCGATCCGGTTAAAAAGGAAAAAAGGAAAGAAGGAAAAAAGCCCGACGGGGAAACGTCGCCCGCCCTGCGCGCAGCCCCACGCGGGTCTCTCGGCCGCGGGCGCGTGGGGAGAAGTTTCCTCCTGTTGCGCGGAGGGCCGGGGCAGGTGGGCGCCGCGCACAAAGCCCGCGTTCACAGCGCTGAACGGCCGCACTCACCGCATGGAGCCGCCGCCGCCGGGAGCGGGAGCTGCGCACGGAACCGTTGCGACCGTTGGAGCCGTTGCGGAGGGCGGCGCCGCGCGCGCCCCGGGACGCTGCGGCCGCTCCGCGCGCGCGCCACGTTCGACCCGCGCGGGCAGGGCGGG
>VZSG01000027.1:2520894-2595238 GCA_013398315.1 Nothoprocta pentlandii
CCGGGGGGGCGGGGTGGCGGCGCGCTCGGTGTCCCCGCGTCACCCCGGCCAGGGGACGAGGGGGGAACGCGCCCGCGGGGCACGAGGAGCGCGCGTGGGAGGCGCGTGGGCAGCTCGTGCCTCTCGGGCAGCCGCGGGACCGGGGCAGCCCCCGGCCCCTCTGCCGCTCCGCGCTGCGCGCTGTCTGTTCGGTAGCCCGTGAAGCGCCGCTCTGCGCTTGGTCACCGGCGGCTCGGGGCTTGTCGGACACGAGGCATCGCTGGGCTGGAGAGCGCGCGAGAGCCCTTTCCGTGCGGAGCGGGGCTTACAGACCCCTGCCGGGTTCAGCAGCCCTGCCAACCACCCCACCCTGCACCCCGCGCTCTGCTCCGCGTCTAACGATCCTTCCCACGGGAAAGGTGCATCCGTCCAGTCCCGCTCCGCGCTGCCGCCGTCCCCTCTGGATGGGGTCCCATTTAATCACTCCGATCAGTCCTTAGTCTTTGCAACCCGCAGAGGTATCTGCACCCTCCAAAGAATTGGAAGTAACCACTTCAGAACTCCAGGATGTGATTGCAGTAGTCACAAGGGTTATTGTTAAATGAATACCTCAGTATCACCAGAAGCGTTTTTCCCCTCTGCTCATGTGCAGCCCTAACCTTGCTCAATTTCTTTCATATTTGTTTCACCTCTGAGAACAACTGACTTAAAATACCAACACATTTTGCTCCTCTTTTCTTACACAAAAAATACACACACCAATATTACTATAATACAGTAAATGCTGAGAATTTAATTTGCACAGAAACAATAAAAATAGGAATATTATAGTTCCTTGGCGATGCTGGCTTCGCTATAAAGCATACTGCATAAATGCAATTATTTCTAATTCCACTTTTTTAAGTAAAATGCACACAGTATGTTTTAAAAGCCTTCTGCCTGCTTGTTCCAATGCCAGCAAAATTCCATGTAAACACATGTTACCAACATGACACTTATTAAATAATTTTCATGTTGGTAACACGTGTTTATGCGCAGTCTTATGTCTGGAATAGTTCATCATCTCCCAAAGAGTGAAGCAGGATAATGGGTCTCTGGGCTTTGTAGCAGCAGGTAGCTCAAATTTATTAAACCATCCTAATTAAGAGTGGTTGTTGAGGTAAGAGGCACAGCGTTCGACCTGCTAGAGGTTGCTTCCCCAAGCAGCTTCTCTCAAAAGCTGAATATTAGCACATGGGCTGTGCGCCGTGCACTTCCCATCCCTGTGATTCCTTTGCAAGAGAGGCGCCTGAACACGATGGCAGGGCAAGAGAATCTCGTCCTCGCTCAGCTTCTCATGGAAAACATCTCTGCGGGAGACGTTGCAGCCAGTTGTAATTCAGAGCAGCTGTGCACCGCAATGAGGGCGAAACGAATCCACCCAAGCCTTGCTAGATACTTCTGCACAAGGGAGAGGCCTGAAAGTGGCTTCTCACAGGGACATCTCAGCAATATCTTCAGTCCTTACCACTGTTTGCCCTGTCTTGATATTATCTGCTAACCAGCTTGCCTTGTTTATCCATCTATCTGTATTTTTTGTCCCGCTTCTGGCTATTGCCTGCTGCAGAACACAAAGTGCAGGTCACAGCTTCACTTAAAAATTATTTACAAAGAAAATCTGATTCCTGAACTGCTTCCTCTCTTCCCTCTCACCTTGCTTAAAACTTGTTTCATAAGTTGTGCCACACTCTCTTTTTCCTTGTTGGACTTGTTTTGATTATTATTTCTAATCTAAATACAGTTTGTTTTGCTAATGCTGGGTGGTATTTTTTCCTGAAGGACCTTTTAAAGAAAGTTTGGCTTAGATTTTGAGACAGCTTTGTTCTTGGGGTGTTCCTTGCTGTAGTAAAATACTTTAGTAAAATATTTTACTGTGGTAAAATACTATTTTACCCTTCACTCTCCTCCTCCTGAGAAAAACAAAAGATGTAAGAAATTCACAACTAGAGCTACTTAGACAGCATTCTTGAATTGAGACAAAACCTTGGCAGAGAGGGAAGATTAGCCACTGGTTTCTCTTGAGGTGATCCTTTAAAAGCAGGGGGTAACATCCTCATGTCGCTGCAGGGAATTGTCCAGGTTATTTCAGCTTCAGGTTTCCTGATTGGTATCTCCTATTCCTCCATCAATCTCCCTTCTTCCTCATGTTCTTTTACATCTGTGCAATCCTCTTCACACCTTTCTGCATTGAGTGGCACTGTGAAAACTTGCTTGACCTCTTCACAGTCCCAGGCTTCATTTCTAGGAAAGATCCTGAAAAATGTAGTATTTCTCTTTCTGAGATTCCTTCTGCACTGCCCGACCCTGCTTTGCTGTGGCAGCAAAAGGCACTGTGAAGTTGCACTGCCATCGGTTGCACCCTGTGGATTTTGTATGCCCTTTCTGTAGGGGCAGGTTCCTGCTGTAGGACCAGAAATCAGGAGAGAAGAAGGAGACCAAACGGTCTGGATCACTTAAATCCTTCGGGGATTTCACAGCAGAGATCAGCTGGACCTTGTCTTAGAGAGCAGCTTTTCTGCTGAATGGACTGACTGGATTACAGCTTGGGCGAGTTCCACTTAGGAAAGAGAACAGTCCTCCAGAAATATAGTTTACTCTTCTGGCCCTATAAAAGACATTATCTGCCTCTAGATAGACTTTTTTTTTTTTTTTTTAGTATGATCTGCAGCCATTGGAATAATCAAAAGGAATTAATGCAATTCTTTAACTACAAAGAATAAAAATGTTCTCTTTTTTTCTCTTCCTTTCTCACATTATTATGGAAATCAGTGCTTGCATTAGTGTCTTCAGTATGAATATGCTTTTATAGACTTAACTAGGGAAAAATAATTTCTTGGCCTTCTCACTAGCATCAGTGTAATATAAGCTTATTTTATGCATCTTCCCTGCGGGGACCACAGCTCAGATCTGCAAGGCAGTGGCCTTGATGATCTAACGCAGCTTTCCCACAGAGACTCGTCCTCAAAATTATTCCATAACATATTTAATTCTTAAATCATTTTCAAAGCACAAGTCCATGGAAACAACAGAAAAGGAATTACACACTCATTTCACAAATAGACTGCCTAAAATGGCAGTGCATCTGTGTGAATAGTTACAAAAAGAGGAAATGCATTTTGCTTTGTTTTGTTCTGTAAAACATTTTGTTTTACAGAAAGCCTCAGTGGTCAGTAAGGCCACTGTTCAAGTAAGCAGTAAGACCTTTGGAGTTAAGGCTTTGTTAAAAATCTGTCCCAGATCAACAGGACCTATTTCAGCTCTGTACACCATGAGTGGCAGCCCTGTGTTTTGTTTTTGTAGCAGAGTGCCTCATTCCCGCCTACACGGCCATTCCTGCACGGACCATGGCAGTGCTGTGGGTTTCACGTTGCTCAGATTGCTCCTCCACAAGCACCAGAAAGAGTTTCTCTCCCGTGAAATAAATTCCATCTTCTTGGCCCACAGATGCTCAGGGAACACAGGGGGGACCAGGATCACTTGCAAGGAAATGACTCTCTTCACAGCCTCAGAGGTTGCCCTGCAAGCCCAAGGGCTGCAAATCTGTCACATCGTTTGGGAACCCCAGCACGAGCTCCCCAGCTCGCAGTGCCCAGCAGAGCCCACCTTGCACAGAGCCTTACGCAAACATAAAGGGCTCTTTGAAGGCCCATGGCTCTAAGTCCTGAAAGGCCCGTTGCCCAAGAATAACCAAAAAGAAGATTATACTAATCTGAGGATCGCTAAAGAGCAAAATCCATCGTATTTGGTTATGCTGGAGAGCACCTTGATGATGTTGTAATAGTACAAAAGTCAAAGCGGTTCCCACAGTCGGCGGCCTTTGCCTGGCGTGTTTACTGCTCGCCACGCAGAGAGCTGCTTTGTCTCTGCTCTTGCTCCAAGGTTCTTTATGCCATTCATGATCTGTAAATCAATTTCCTCCTCTATTTCAAACCAAGGAAACCCACATTCCTGCATATTTTATATGACTATTTACATGACAGGGAAACCAAGCACCTTGCAGATAACACTTCAGACTAGCTTTTTTTGGGAGGGAGGGCCTGCTCATTACAAGATTTCTTAATGTACTTGGCATTTGCAATCTTCAGCTTTGATTATGTCCCATGCTGTGTTCGCATGACACAATTTCTGCTTCTGATATTTCAGGGGAGCTGCAAAATCCCATATATGTTTTTGTTCTCACTCAGCTATTGAAGAAGTGGGTTTCTTGCTGTCTCCAGTACAATTCAAATTTTACCATGTCAGTGATCTGCTTTTTAAAAATGATAGACCTTCGTACCTCTTATTTTATGGTTCTTCATTTATATTGAGACTTCAGGATCTTTTTGTTATATGATCAAATCAAAATGGAAAAAAAAGAAAAGTTAAAGATTTATTTTGTTTGTATCACTATAGTCAAACTAACAATTTGTCTGGATCTAATTCATATTTGCACTCAAAGCCCCTTGTCTCTGCTGGAGTCAGTGCAAATGAGTATCAGGCATTCTTTTTTACTTCTCAAAGATGACTATAGACATCCAGGATCATTAGCAAAAAAAAAAAAAAAAAAAAAAAAGTATTGAAAAAAGGAAAGGAAACAAAGAAAAAAAAAAAATAAGCAAAAAAAAAAAAAAAAAAAAATCAAAGGATTGGAAAATGGGACGGGATCCAAGGTTAAGACTCTGTGATTTAATGTGGAGACCTTGGAGACTTCTGCACTTTGCACAAGGACAGATAAAAATCTTATGTAATCCTGCTCCAGCATAAAGATCTGTACAAATGAAGCACCTAAAACCAGCAGATATGTAGGAAACGAATGAGGGAGAATAAATCTTTGGTGTCTTGTACTTTGGTATATTGCTTACAGATTTGTGCCAAACCAAAACATCACAAATGAGTGCAACTGAATGTAGAAAAATATAAATATGAATCCAAGGTCCAGGTTTCATGAGGCGATGACGTCTGGGTTTGGCGTCTCGAAGGTAAAAATGCTAAAGCCATGTTCTGCAGAGAGCTGAACCGCTGTAAATTCACTGCACTTGGTCAAAGTCCAAACTGAGAACCTGGAGCTATATCTCCTTCAGCTGCCCAAGGCATAGGGCTCTGTGTTCGCTGCTTACATTTCCATCCCTGTCAACATGTCGAGACACTGTATACCATATTCTGCTAGCTTCTCTGGTCTCTAAGGATGAAATAATTCTTCTGCCCTGGTATGACTCACAGGATCACATCATGAGAGTGTCAGAAGGTCATAGCAGTCACCAGCCGGGTGATCATCTGTCCTCCCTTCTCCTTCCCACACATTCATCCTTTCTCCATGACCAGTTATGGATTCATATGCACATGACTGAGTCTAGGAGAAATCTCACCCTCTTTTCCCAGTCACAGAAACACATGCACCAGGATGCTTTCACCACAAACTTGTCTTCTGCTTTCCCCTTACAGCAAGCATACCACTGGTCTTTATTTCCTAGAACCACTCTGATTGACCTATGACCACTGTGACTGGTTCCTCACCCTCTCCTCACCTTCCAGATGGAGATTTGGAGCATACATACAGATATGTCCAGCTATCAGCAACACCATCCTGCAGCATAAAAGTTCTCTTGTTAGGAGGAGAGGTTGAACTTGTCTCCCAAGTGTCTCTACATGAACCACTTTCATTCTCTTGCTCAAAGAGTTGGCACTTGGGAGCGAACGCAGTGAAGCTACAAGCTCAGAGCCTTTCCAGGGTGCACTAGGTCTCTAAGGGGTAGGTGGAACTCAAGGGGTACCCAGCAATGTACTCCTCATCCACATGTGGTGGTCACATCAATTTGATGCCAAGTTAGATGTGCTCAGACACATCTGAGCAACCTACGGTGGTGACAAAAGTCTTAGCTTTTGCTGTTCTAGACTTTTGAAACAAGCTTCCTATACATATTTTTATCTCATTCCACCTTAACAAATTTCAGCTCACCCAGAAACATATCACCTGTAATTGCATTCCATCACTCTCAAATTCAAGTGTTTATCGCCAATTCTACAGGAGTTTTGCTCCTCTGAATACTGTTAAGTCCAGTTCGCAGGAAGTAGTCTGCAGAATGAAACTGTGATCACATTCACTGTGAATGAATCTGAAAAATAATTACTTTTCAAAGGTAGCAGTTAGATGGCAACTGTTGAAAAAAGACAGCCTTTTCATCCTTCAACATGTCTGTGCTTCGAGATATTTGTTTGCAGCAGTTAACATCCGAAGCAATCCAGTTCATCATATTAATATAGTGGACTGCACCGCTGCTACACAAAGAGTTAACACTGAGAAAAAAAAGTCCATTTGCTGTGAAAGTCTTTATTAATGTGATTCATGGAACCAGAAATTCCCTTGGGCATGGGAATCTTGCTTTTGAATTTCTTTTTCATTTTTATTTCTGACAGGGCTTTCATGCAACTCTTGAACTTCCACTGACCTCTGGCTTTGGCTTTGTCAGCACTGTCCTCTCCCATGGTTCTGCTGACATTTCTGTGAACTTCACCTTCCCACCTGCCGTCCTTTTGAGTATATAAAATACTATCCTTTTCCCTCAGCAACGAATGCATAGTATAGAAGTGAGTGGGCACAGCAAGAGACACCTTCCAAGCCAGGATAATAACAGCCTATGTCCACATTAGCAAGGCATTTGGTCCATTAGGAGAAGATCAGAGCAGCTGGAGCAGAGGCCCCGTATTTACACTGCATGCAGTCAGGAGATGTTCCTTTAGACAACACTTGATCTGGTCTCCTATGCAAGACATTCCCAATGCAGATGTTTTGAGGACACTCACAATGCAAATCATTGGTTTAGATGCATGGGCTCCCATGAGAAGTAGCATATTTAAAGAGCTTCTGGAAGGGAACTTCTCCTGAACAGCCTCTAATGCTGCACCAAGACTGACTATATCAAATTAAACTCAATCCTTGCCATGCCAATAGACCTTCACATCTCTGTTCAATATGTGATGGAGCAAGACTGCTATCAGTATTTAGCAGAATTTAACCCCCCAAAAATGATACATACTGCTCTATACAAGTGGTATACAAAGAACCATTGGTTTAAGTTGGAGTGGTTTCATGCTTCTCTAGCCCAGATGGTGCAGCAAAGAATGTTATGTTCCTTATAAATGACATAACTGAGATAATAAGATAAATCATTTTGAAAAAAGATTACAACTCTGTTGCAATTAATATCCAAAATTGAGAAGAGAAATTTTGCTTTGTTTTTTTGTTTGTTTCTTTATTTGTTTTGTTTTTTGTTCCTTTTTCCTCACCTGGACAGTTGAAAAAGCCAATTTCAGAAATCCTCATTTCTGTTCATTCTTAGCATAAGAATTTTAACACAAAGTTCTCTTTAGTGGGCTGTATGCTATACATGGGAAATACAGTTTTTAATGTCAAATTTTGTATTTCATGAGAAAGTTTATGAATCAAAAACTCTCTGAAAAATACTCCACCAGCCTCAATTTAGTGTCAGTTCAAGCTAATACAATAGCTGCATTCTCATTTACATTTATAATGTTGACTTATACTATTTATTGCAAGCGAAGTACTTTTAAAGTGGATGTAAATTACACTTTCACTCCTTGACTTGCCTTAGTGTAAATACGAACCTATCCCGACTCTTCAGTCTTTCCCTCAGCTAATATTATGTAAGCAGCTGGTCTGGAGCCAGATCTGCTTTCCTTTACACTCTTACAGTTCCTAGGGACGTTAGGGTCAATATGGAGCTTGGATACTTATTTTTATGTCACCATTAAAACTAATTATGAGAGAGTTAACAAAAGCTCTGGATTGCAAGATCATGACTGTATCCTTTACCAGCATTCTTGTCATACCAGTAGAGATGGCAGATTGGGCTGCTTATTTTCATTGGTCATGAGCATTTTTTAATTCTCTTACTTACTAACCACAGGATGCAGGCTTGGAATTTGCAGCTGCAAAACCAAAAATAAAATAAAATAAAATAAAATAAAATAAAATAAAATAAAATAAAATAAAATAAAATAAAATAAAACAAAATAAAAAAGAGAAAATCCTAATAATCCCAAATCAGCGTGTCCCAATAATGCGGAGCTACTTCTCTGATTATGTATGTGCTGTTTTGGGTTAGGCTGCATCACAAGCTCAAAACTGGTTAAGCAAACAGCTAAGTAAGATACATCTCTGCTCAGAAATGTTATAATACTTGTTAGCAAAAGGATATTATGCTTATAAATTGTACTGTCAAAAAGAATCCCTTTTACTGTATATCCCGTCAACTAATAATTGTTGGAGCATTTAGTCTGGAGCTGCAGGAGAGGTTTATTGCTACTTCCTGGTCCTTGAAATTCTCAAAGGGCAAGCATTCATTTATGGAATTAAAATGAAAAAACACAGATGGCCCGTGTTGATAACCAAGCTAAAAGCAGTTAGGAGCCAATCCTGGAAACATTTACTTACTGGAATAGCTTCTTCTCACGCGAATACTTCTATTAAAATAAAAGGGATTAATAGACAGGAGAAATGATCAGAGTTAATAAATATCAGACAAAGAGCTAAAATCTGTTGCTATATGTGTATGATGTCCACTTATAAGACCTCAAAAACAGTTATATCCTTCAATCATTTTTCCCTCATGAAAATATATTAATCTAAGCTTTTCCCTTCTCTGCTACAAAAGTGATCTGATAATATATGTAAAAGAGAATACACACTGATCATCAAAACTCCGGATAGCGTCAGGTTGGGACTTCACAGATCCGCTAAGCAATAAGGACAATAATTGGTAATTAATTTAATTTAATTGGTAAGAACCTACCTTAAGATATTTTTGCTTTGAGATCAGATCCATAAAAGCAAGAATACATGAAGAATATGAAACATTTTTACTGAATATTAGGACAGTGTCTGTAAAATCAGAAATGCAATGTATCAGAATCTTTCACAGACCATCCTATTGGGACTATAAATGAAGCACGCAGGGAATCTTTTCTGATGTCAAGAGCAGACATTAAACATCACTTACGCTGACGTTTTCCTGGTCCAGAAGATAATGCAGGTTTTGTACCTATGCCTATGCAGGTTTTGTACCTAGGGAAGAAATGCCCTGCATTCAAAACTTTCCATGTTATACACTTACATTTTCGGGTGCCTGTGCGTTAATCAGCCCTCTTAAAGATTTCTCCATTAATAATGAAATCAATTAATGAAATAAGTCTCTTCCGTTGCTGCCTCCCTTCTCCCTCCCCCGTGCCTTGTGTCTTTCAGTCTCATCCCATTTGCTCCCGCTTTGGATTTTTTTTCCTTTACACTCCCTTTCACCCCACTGCCCTCCTCCATGAGGTACTCTCTTTTTTTTTCTCTGTGTGGCTCTCATCCCCCTTTTTGCCTCTATTTCTCACTTTCTTAAGACATTTTAATGCTTTGCCTCTCTCCTCCTCCTTTCTCTCTCCCTCCACTCAGATTGATGTCATTTTCTCCCCATGGCACAGGAATCTTCCAGGTAGTACCCAAGGAAGGATAGACAGAGCTACAAGACCTACAAGATTCCCTCCTTCCTTCCTTCCTTCCTTCCTTCCTTCCTTCCTTCCTTCCTTCCTTCCTTCCTTCCTTCCTTCCTTCCTTCCTTCCTTCCTTCCTTCCTTCCNCTTCCTTCCTTCCTTCCTTCCTTCCTTCCTTCCTTCCTTCCTTCCTTCCTTCCTTCCTTCCTTCCTTCCTTCCTTCCTTCCTTCCTTCCTTCCACTGTTGACCATAAGCAATCCTCTATAGACTATGGTTTAATTAATATATCTAGATTTATATGCCTGTCTGGCCCACTTCTACACATGGAATGAGACAATCTTATGCTGTAGAAGAGAAAAACAGAAGAAAGAAAGTGTCTTTCTATGAACAAGTCTGGCTGCTGATGCAATCTACTGGATAACACACTGCCTTCCCAGGGCCTGGATCTCCTCACAGCCCCGCCGTTGGTTACCTAGGGAAGGAGAATGGCACTTGAGCATGCTCCAAATGTCAAAAGACTGTGGAAAAAAAGATTAAAGTTAGTGATAAATTCTCTCAATCTTTTGTATCAAAACAGGCATAATTTTCCCGGCTGAACACTGGGCTTCTGCAGCCACCTCATCAGGTTCCCAGCTGGCCTCAAGCAGATTGGCATTTTTAGGTATTTTTGTGTTTGGAACCAAAGTCAAATTTGTACTAAACCATTTTCATATCACTCTGATGATGAGAAGGGCTCCTTGAGTGGCCGCAAGTTTCATTAACACCTCTGACTGATGTGACAAGGTGTCAGAGCAAAGGAATAGCTGGGCCACAGCACAAGCAGCACAGACTCAGGAAGGAGTTTCCAAGAGTAGATGCCTTGTGAGGAGAAGACCTTTACCTTTTGCAAGCTGCTAGACTCAAAAAAAGATTAACTGAGTGGAACTATGTGACAGGCTCTACATATGATGAGACTGAACGTCCACAGTGGTCACTTAAAACCTTTAAAATCCGTCTGTTACATTTGTTTTCACTGTAGATCTTTATCTTTTCTGAGTTGCAAATGCCTGTAAAGGACACTGCACTTTGCAACAGTAGGAGTATCGGGGTATAGTAATGTTCTTTGCACGCTTTGACCTTTGAACAGAATTAATGTGGAAAATCATGAATAGAACTTTTTAAAAGGAGGAAAAATTGTGTGAAGGAATCTCTGGCTGAATATGATAGCCTTGTTTGCATTTATAATCTCTGAGGTTTCTGGAGCAGATTTTGAATAGAAATTCCATGTTCGTGCTCGGGTCACTGATAAAATCACTGCTGTTTATGTGCTCTGAATAACTTAATTCTGTGGAGTACAAGACCTTCTCCTTTCCGTTCTGCTGAGATCTGCCCCGATCCTCCACCCTGCTCCTTCTGTCCTGGGCAGTACTGATCTGGGAGATAGGAGTACTCCATAACTGCGTGATTATGGTTTGAAGGCTCTGTAAATGTTTTAAAAGCAGTAATAAAAATGTGTGACTGAGCAGTTACAACAGATCAGATTGGAAAACCTTTCTCATTACTATAAAGACATCACTCAAATGCATGTGTTGGGAGGGAGTTCTGTCAACAGAAAGAAATTCCATAGGAACAAGGGGTCTAGATCAGGATTTCCTAAAATTTTGATCCTGGAGAGAGATTCAGAAATGATAGCGTATTAGTTAGGGGCAGCATGAGAATATTATCTGGTCTGTGTTCGTAACAGGACAGCCTCAACCCAAGGGTCCCTCTGTGGCCCTTAAAAGGTTTTCTGCAAGTGGCCAGGGAGGCGCAGGGGAGGTGGGGAAGGCATGTTTGGAAACCCTGAAGCTAATGATAACCCTAATGTGGGTCAGTTGTAAAAACATGAGGTCATCCTCTAGCAAAACCCCCACACTGGAGTGAAAGAGCCTTCTGCCTCTGAAAAGCAGGGAGGATTTCACCTGGGTGGTTTCTACATGCACTACACATACATATATGCAGAGCACGGCCTCGGAGGCAGCCGTGTCAGCTCAGTTGAGGAAGCTGCAAGTTGTGGAGTTAGTGCTCAGATTTCAGGATGGAGAGAGTGATGGGGACCCTTCTAGTGTTTTTTGCACAGGGAAAGATGTGTAGGTCAACCCTAAAAAAGCCAGGGAGCTCTGTGGGTATTTCTGACTCGATATTATCCAGTTGATACTTGGTTTTGTGGGCACAGCGCAATCAAGCTGAACTTTAAATGAATGGTTGAAGCAAAAAATGGGGGCAGATGGAGAGCAAAAGGGGAGAGGGTTGAAAATTTATGGTTTGTACTAACGTATGTTAATCTCCTAAACAGTGCAGGAAAAGCAGTGCAGGAAAAGCAGAATATATACAGCAAATATTTTTCATCCATGTGTACACATAAATAGGAATTTAATGAGTCTTGTTCGTGTGCTTAACCGCATCCAGCAATCATTGACAATATACAATGGGTGAGGTTGTTTGTTTTCTGGGTGTGAAAGAACAAATAAACATATGTTCAGCATTTAATAATTCTCTTTTTGTCCTGATTTCCTAATGTGTTCTTTCCAAATTTGTTTCCTCCTCCTTTTCCCTAACTGAATTTCACGGCTTTTCTGTGTAGCTTTAATCTTTATCTGTATATTTTTTCTTAAATGCACTTTCCAGTTTCTTCCACTTCTCATTTCTGTCATTCTCTAATATTAGATTTTTTTTTAATAATGGTAATTATAATAACTCTATAAAAAAAAAGTTTAGTCAGAGCTACATAACCTATATTTCCTATTTTCCTATATATATTCCTATAGTTTTTACACATCCTCCACTCTTGTTCCCTTCCCTTAGCCTGCCAGTGTCCTGTTTTAGCCAGGGGTGGAGAGTGACCTTCGCTTGCTGCACGTGTACCAGCCACGGTGCCTGAGAAAGCCCATATTGCCATCAAGGTTACCTTGGGCACAACTAGAGCAGGACTAGTGAAAGCCATCCATGAAGAATGAAAAACAAGTGTTTTCTGCTATAATTGTGTTTTATTTTAGATATATTTTGCTGTGTGATATCTGCCAATTGAGTTAAATGCTTCTACGGTAGATCTGGCCTTAAACAGGATGGCAGTCAGCTCTTGTGCAGGGGTTGCCTCTTCCCTTAGGGTGTTTCTATAGAAGTGAGGGCCCCGCTGCACTTCCATGGGAATGTCCCAAAGCTGCTGGTGCAGCTGTCTGCTCTGCCAGAGCCGGGAAGCAGGGAGGCATCGCGGCCAGGGCTCAGCTCTGCCCTTGGCCCATTACTTCACTTGCACAAATGGACCTGGTTGCAAGGGCTCCGAGAGCTGCTTCCAAGGTACAGGTCAGAGCTTGGGGGTGATTTTCAGGACTGATATTGCCTCGTATCTGGTGTAAGCAGAGTGCAACGGGAGTGCTTGACATTTTCTCCCAAATTAAAGGTCCCATAAGGGACCTCTCCATCTTCCAGATGGAAATCTGCAGCTGATGCAGCCTCACTCATTACAGAGTTTCACAACACACGGTTTCTACCCCTTTGTCACTGGCCCTTTGCTTAAGCATAATCCTGTGAAGTGTGTTTAACCAGGTCAAAATATTTTAGTGTAGTTTTAGCAATAAGTGTTACTCAGTGTTTGTCAATTGCATGAAAAACCAGCCTTGGCCACAGCTCTGTAGTGTAACCTCCCTGAGCCCCAAATCAGGCTGTGATCTGCCAACGATCTATTACCCGCAACCAGGATCAAGACAAAGTGGATGAAGACACGTTATGCCTGAAGAATTTACAAACAGAAGGCAGGAGAAAATGGATTTTAAAAATGAGATAAAGCAGGCTAGACATGACATTCCTAGTGGAATGGCAAAGCTTTCATGGCAAAGCCATGAAAAGGGGATGTGTTATCCAACAAAGGCAGACAAAATAAGGGAACATCGTTCTGCATGTGGGAGGTGTTAACACCTCACGGGCACCATGTGTGAGGAAGGACTGACAGGCAGCGCTCTAGAGTCCCGCAAGAGGCTGAAGATATTCTAGTATATTCTAGAATATATTAGCTTTTAAAAGTCCTTCCTTCATATGCTGTAAAAGCATTTCAGAAAAGCTCTCTGCTCAATGCAATCACAAGCTCCATAAACAGAAATTCCTGACACATCAGAATCAGCCTGTCTGTGACAGTCCTCCTCCCACCACAGAGAGCACAGCAAATCCTATTTTAGTTCCAGAAGCCTGATGTCAAGAACCGCTTTTAGAGTCTGCAAGAGCTACAGCGTCTTCACATAATAAGAAATGTAAAATCCAGTGGCACCAGCAGTTTGCACTTCCTACCTGATCATGGGGAAGGTGGGTGGAAAAAGGAGTTTCCTGCCTCTGATTTCTAGCAAAGTCTAGTAGTTACTTGCTTAATTATGTGGTGGATTTGCTGGCCTTCAGCTGGGAGGAGCAACAAAACTGCACGCAATCTACAGCTACCAAGCTTGTACTTCACCAATACCCTTTTCCTTTCCCTCCAGTCCCTCAGAGAGAGAACAGGGGCTCCACTTCATGTCATGCCGACCCCAAAGGGGCTCAATAACATTACGTCAATTCAGCTGAGTCTGGCCATCAACCACAGCAGCATCGATCGAGGAGGAGGCTGCCAGAGCAGAATGACGACTGTTTGCAGTCCATCACCCTCAGCTGGAAAATGCACATGTTCTTTGAGTTCTGCCTGCCCGAGCCCTGCTGCTGTGGGGTATTTACAAGCTTGATCTTGATTAATGGGAGGAGAAATGGAAGGAAGCTACATGTGACACAGCATCTTATGATCACTCGCAACCCTAAGCACTTATCTCGTGAAAATCATACAGCTTCCTCTCCACCTTGGCTCTGGACAGTAAAACACAACCCATAAACGTCCTGCTGGAATACTCCCAGATTCTTAAGTCAATAGGCATGTTTGTCTCAAGCAATATCAATCTCTCCCAAATAAAATAGAAGTGAAAATGGCAGAACTCAACTGCATTTTGAAAGGGAGCTTTAGCTGCCAGCCATCTAATTATGTTTACGCGATTCCCTGCCCAAAATGCAAGTCGTGGTGCACTGGTGAAATAGGAAACCTTCACATTCCAGAGGGTCCAGACATCATAGAAACGACCGTGGAAAGTTCGCACGGCAGGTCAGCAGCCACGGGGCGTCTGAGAACTGGGAAACTCACTGTCCGCCTGCGATCCCGGCAGGAGCACGGGCATGCCCGAAAGTGTGCCAAAAAGCTTAGGAGGGCCGTGTGGGTGTGCAAGCGAGGGGGTGTTTAAAGCCATTAGCTGTCTAACATGAATGTGCGCACTATTAACTGAGAACATTACAGTCAGATAATCCCTGCTTAAGCTGATTTTTGGTGGTTAGATATCCTTTATTAGAGTTACAGAACAATTCCCTGCTTGTCCCGTTTCCTTGACACGGCAGTGTTCTCTGCAAATACTAAAAAATGATAGAAATCAGTCTAAATTCCTAGTATTATGAATGTAAGTTCTTCACAGCAAGAAGAAATTCCTTTGCTTTCCAGACATGACCGCAAGCCCATTTAGCCTTCAAGAGGCTGTTATTCTGAGTAAATTTATCAAGCAGAGGGTATAAATTAGAGAGGAGCAAGAATCAGGAAGCTGGATCCTCACCAACACCCTGACCTCGGGCATATTTCAATTACTTTCCAAATCTGTCAGCTGGGACACTTTTCTATAGAATAGGCCAAACCCAAACCCTTGATCTGGACATGCTGAAATTTTGCAAAGGGATTCAGTTTCAGATCTGAACAACATAGTCTGAGCTCACATAAAGCTGAAGCCAAGTCTGTCACTGCAAAATAATGACTTTGGGTGACTCCATTTTGGGGTGTTGGATCGCATTTTTTCTTTGAATGTGGGTGCTTGAAATATTTTGAACATACACTTATTCTAGAGAGAGCTGTGCCTTACATCACTTATCACTATTTAAAAGTTGTGTTCTCCATAGCATTTTTAAAAGAGGTCAGGACCTACTTGGAATTTACTGTTTTAAAGATAAATAATGGATTTAATAATAGAAGAATGGCTCATTTCTATACATATATGTATACATACATATTTTAACTCATCTGGCACAAATATTTGGAAATCTAACTCAAAGTGTAGAGCTCTATGCTTCAGCTTTTCATACTATACCAGACATGCAGCCTGCATTATCCACTCAGAGATGGACCTGCTGAAGTGAATAGTGTACATTGAAGAATGTATATACATTAACTTCAATACATGCTAAGGAAATCCTACAAGCACGTAGCTCTCCCCAGATTTCGACACCACCGGTGGATATATCCTGAGTTTTTGGCTCTGTAATCCAAAGGGTGGTCTGGAAAAGACAAGCCATCTATCATTTGAAGTGAAACATTCCTTTAACCTCCAGGAGAGGTGGAGAGCAGGGTAAGGCAAAGGCAACGCTGCTGTGTGCGAAGTTTGCTGGCCTAATGGCATCAGAAGGATTAAAAGTGACCAAGGGCAAATTTTGTTGTGATTTGCCCTTTAAGTATTACAACTCTGAGGGCAAAGCAATCGCATAAATGAGCACAGAATTCAAAGCAAACCTAAGTCCATCTTAAAGTTAAAGCAGTCTTAAGATTTACTTAGCATTAATAATGTTTTACTTCGCATGAATAATGTTGTCCGTAAGCTGAAAAAGAGAATTGTCGATGTTCAAGCTAAAAGTGACAAGTGACTTCTTGTCCATAAAACAGTCTCTCAACAGACCAGATGATACTTAACTTCTCACCATCCTTAAAATAGCACTGCACTGGGGTTTTTGCTGTAGCACTCTTGCTGTTTACTGGCCTTTCTCTGTTAATGGCTGTACTTTTTAGATGAACACAGAACATACGTTTTTCATTTCCTTAGAATAGTGAGAAATCTTTTCACAGAAACTGCTGCCTAAGCAAATTACTAGCCTATAATATTTCCATTAAGAGATCTGTCTTTTCCCAGTGTCGAGGGCTTTTGGTGGTGTATTATGAAGTCCAAAAACATGGAGTGAAAATCGTTCCTGTGACCACAGAAGCATTTTAGATTTTTCTGGTGAGGCCCATATCCAGGTCGTTTAAATATATGTTTGATTTATGATTCCTTTCCCCCTTCGTAAGTTATAGGGCTGTGGAAGAGATACAGATTTATTTCTAAAAAAATGTGTCTAAATAGGAACAGGACTTTAACAGGACTTAAATTACACTTTGCCCTACTGGGGATAAATAGGCACATCCAGATGGTTAGTGCAGAAGTCTGCAACTAGTTGAGCAGCTTTATGGGGATCATTACTGGCCAACACAGGTTAAAGAAGCCCCTGGTTTCTCAGGAGCTGTGAGTCAATGCCAGGGGAAGAGAAGAGAGGGGCAAACCCTTATTCAGCAAAGTGACTTATATCACTTTTGCTCTGCACAAGGAACTTCTTTTGGAAAAGAAAGAGCTTTGCTGGACTCAACGTAATGAGAAGAGTGTCAAAGTTTAAAGCTCTCTGTACTAAAGCACGTATTATTGACTCATACGCATGCCGGGAGAGCCTGACTTACCTATACAGATTTCTAAGTTGTTGGCTTGTTATGCACATACTCTAGATCTACGTCAAACTGAACAGGACATTCACTACTGAAGTTTTCCATAGCAGCAGGTGTAAGCAGTACTTGGTTCTGCAGGTGCTGCAGCCGTGTGCCTGTGTCCAAGTAACTTTGCTGATGACCTGGCCATGTGCTTGTGCAGGGATAAAAGCTGCTCCCTGACACATAGGGACTCCATCTGGATCTGCATACATAAATATATGCAAATACACACTCCGTTCTCTAACTTGCTGGCCATGAAGTCTATCTCCTTTTCCACTCGTCCTGAAGAAATCAAGTGAGGGTCCTTGGTGTTTTATGAAGCTAAGCAGATGTCACAGCACAGACACCCCGGAGAGGGATGGTACACAGCATTTTATTTATATTGGGCCACCTCTAGTTGCAGACAAATGTTAGAATAAAAACACTGTAGGTGTTTACTCAGGAAGAAATAGAACCCAGCTTTGCATTATGAGGTTGGAAACAAGGTTACGATGAGTAAACAAAGGAACAAATCTCCATTTCTGCTGCTCCGCAGTCCTGTCCCCTGCCTGCAGTTCCCCTGGCCTTCCCTGCAGTGCAGCAGCTGGGGTGCGTGCTGGAATCCCCTGTGTCTGCAGCTGCTCGTCCCCGTAAGACCCAGCATCTGTCCTCCACATTGCAACTCCCCTGCTATACTAGCCCTTCACGCCCATGGAAAGCTCCATGGCTTAGCCAAGACCTTGGTATTCAAGTTCTGTAGGGACCTTGGTTCCCTTCTTGCCTGGCCTTCCCAATTAGAAAGCCCACTACATTACATTTTTTTCCAACTCCTCCATCTCCAGGCAAAATAGCACACTTCAGGAAAGTCTTCTCAGCTCTACTGTGACAAGTGGCGTTCACCCTGCTGTGTGCTCTCTGTGGAACATTTCTGTGGGGTTCAGTGCTTTTGGCATGCCACTGGTGATCTCACATAGGCAAACCTTGAAGCAGAGGAGGCCTGGGCGTATTGTCTAAGCAGCCTCTATCCCAGCTTGCTGCAAGATGCAGAACTTCCTTACGGCACTGCTGAAGAGGTCGCTAGGAAGGACTCAGATTCACGCTAGTAGAGTTCATTACCCCACTAGCACTGAGTTTGAAAGAAGAACATAAGGTCTAAGGTGAAAGGTATCTGATTAGGCTGAGGCGGAAGGAATCTCTACATCGAGGTAAGATGGACTGGTGGGCAAAGGTCGGAGGAAGGTGTGTAACCTGCTGGGGGTGGAGCTGGGAAATTCAAGTCCTCAGACCTTAATTAGTTTTGATACTAGTTGTGAAGAGAAAGGGAGAAGTTGGACGAACGGAAGATGACTGGGCTGAGCTGGGACACAGATCTTAAGGACTGCCAAGCAAGGTTAGGGCTGATGCTAGCAGGGACGGGTAGGGCGGATCTGCGCTGACTGTGCAGCAGGGCTGGGATTATCGCTCAGCTCGGGGCTGGGGTTAAGGAGGGTTGGGTTGTCAGGAACTGATGAGTTGGGCTGTGGTTCAACCCTGCTGCTAAGCTGGGGAATGGTGGAGTAACTCATCTGTGTTTCTGTTTGGGGCTGTTGCTGCCCACATGGCCTGTGAACCCATTTGCTTAACCTCTTGCTTGCCAAGCAGCTGGCTGGCCAGTGAGATTTCCTGTGTCTGTTGGTTCCTGGCTGCTGGTGATTGTGTTTTCATACAGCTCTTAAGTCAAAGCAAAACAGAGGATTTGGAGGAGAAGGGAGAATGCAGGGGGCAGCAGGGATGAAGAGGAGCAAGCAGTCTCTACTCAGGCATCCATAAAAGATGTGAGTTGGGCACCAGCAGCTCAACACATTTACCTGTATCTTCCCAAGCCAGTACTTGAAAATGCTTGAATAATGCTGTTACAATGATGTCTTTAATTTTGTAAGCTGCATAAAGGTAATGGTGGTGCACAAGTCAATCATCTTTGCCTCAAAAGCAGAATCCATAACTTTGTCTCAGATTTGTCTCTTCCAGAACTGTCTGAAAACCCACCAATTTAGCTTCTGCTCTTTCCACGCTACAGACACTCCCTTGGCAAACACACTCCTTGAAATGTTTTTCTGCCTTTGTTTCACTGCCCCATCCTCTCCTGCCACTCCTCGTACTTTATTTCCACTCAGATTTTTCACTCTTGTTCTATGAGGTCTTGCCTCTCTTTGCCCTGTTCTTTGCACTCTTCAGCACATCATGTTGCTCTTGTCTCTTCACAGTGTTCCCTGTTCTATCTTTTCCCCACTTACCATGGATGGACAGATTACTACAGATAATTCCTGAATCAAACTTTGAAGATGCTTTTTCCCAGCAGCAAAACCAACAGCATAAGACCCACAGAAGCAGTTCCTAACGTCACTCAGGGCTGTGTCATCCTTATGCTTCCCTGCTGCTCAGGCTAATGCAACAGTTCATGGTGTTACATGCTGGAGCATATCAACTCCTCAAGGTTAGAAGTGCACCAAAGAAGGAAGAAATGGCATTTTTCACTGCAATTCCTGTTAGAGCTCCTCAACCAGCTGCATGAAGTAACAGGAGGGGCAGTGCTGGGACGCAAGCAAGTGCTGCGATTGCGAGAAAACCACAGCCTTAGCTTGGCTTCCTTCAGTCAAGAACATTATTCTGGGCACCTGTCTGTGTGGCATACGGTGAGGAGAAACAGTCTTACCTTACCTGTTCTCAGGGCTGACTGAGGGGGCAAAATGTGATTGCAAAAGGGTGAGGGAAGGTGCAAAAGTGGATTTGTTTGGCCCAGACCAAAATGAAAAAGACCTCATCTAAGGAATTTAATAGAAAATTCCATATCTGTTATAAAAAGTTATAGATTAGTCTAAATATATTGTAAAAAAAACCCATTGATTTCTGTAAAATTCACTTGGATTTTTCCGTAAGGTTTCTTGGCTCTGTCTATGTTTAATATGTTTAATATTCTCATTCAAATAGGCAGGTTTTCTGAAAATGCAGTATTTTTCAATTTTCTTTTACATTACACCTACCCTCCCCTAGTCTAACAGCTGGAAAATTAAATAGAACTCTTAAAAATATCAATTCATGGGCATTATTGGTGAAAAAAAACCTAAGGACTAAAAGATTGTGTTGCTGCGAGACCTGGAACTCTTTGGCATGCCAACGGAGTTGCCAGCTGGCTATAATAGATGAAAAATGAGCACAGCATCTGCAAGATATTTACAGTACGGGTAGAAGGAGGAGGGGAGCAGCCTTCCGAGTTTATCAGTGGTATGCAGAGGTCAAAACGTTTATCAAACCAATTTGATGTGAAAAACCCTAATGAGAAAGAGATTCTGAGTAGTCTGAGGAAGTTCTCGGATGATGAGTTGCATCCTCCTAAATTTGCTGCAGTTCCCTCGGGAACTGGACAGCCAGGAAGGGCAGGGGCAGGGAAGGAGGAGGAGGTGCCTGGAAGCCAATGGATGCTGGTGTTGGAGAACTTATGGCAGCAGTGAGTCCTTGCCTTGGGCAGGCCATCTTGCCTTGCTGACCATCCACATTACCTCCACATGGAATAGGATTTTTGCTGCTATCCAGAATACAGAAGGAATTTCTTCCAGACAGTAATGTACTGTATATATCACGTACAAATAAAGTGAAAAAGTGCAAGAAGCAGATTCTGGTTCCCAACAGTGAAGTATTGAGTCTCAGCTGACTCCTGGTAACTACTATCCTACTTTAAGTCCAGTGGTGCTAGGGGAGCTCTGCCAAGGCCTGAGGATGGAGGGGTGGTGAAACTGAGCAAAAATGGGAAGGGATTGTAGGAGTGGTGAGGGCAGAAGGTAGGAGAGAGGCTGGAAGGCAGAGAGGTGCAAAAGCTGGAGTCACACAAAGGGAATGGAAAAGGTGATGGCAAAACAGCGGAAGCTACTGCAAGAAGCCAGGAAAAGTCCCTTCAGTTATGCTTATTTGCCTGATTTCTCATTACTGCAGAAGCTCAGACTCCTCTCCCCCGTCTCTGATGGTGCCTGCTGTCCTTTGCCATCCTGCCCTCACCACAGCTCCTGGTCACGCATGGGAACCCCACTGCTTCATGGTGCGTGCTGCTCTGCTTGGTGTCTGCAGTGTCCTCGGCAGCCCCTGCCTGCCCCTCCACAGCCTTGTTAGGCTTTCCTGGAAAACTAGATTGTTTAGCCCTGGCTCATTTCCTCAGCCTGGGGCTACTCAAGTTAATGGGGAATTTCCAGGAATGGGGAAGTTTTCCAGCTTTTGCTGTCCGTGCTAGAGTAGAAGGGGTTTTCCAACATGCAGATCTATCAGTGACTCAGAAGAAAGACTAAAAGGAAGGATGGTTTAGTCTAACTCTCCTCTAAGAGATAAAATTCAGGCCCCACAGCTTTAGATCCCCAGTTTTAGACAAAATTGTTTCTTTTACGCTGCCATGAAAAAGAGTTTTGTCTTCCCATCTCCCTGATGTCATTTCGTAGACATTAAAGTAAGTCAATTTTGGGTCTCAGCTGTCCTAACAGTAAAAAGAGAGTTTTCAGCTCTTCTCCAGGATGGAGAGAATTAGGGCTCTCCAGTAGTGGATGAGCTGTCAGGCAGTGAGAACATATGTTCAAGGTGACCTACCGCAGCCATTCCTGGGAGGATGCTCACTGACTTCCCAGGACATGGGATCAAGTCCCAAGGGGCCAGCTTTGCTCTCCAGTTTGTGGGAGGTAGTTGGGGTGATCCCTCCAAAGCAAAGCACAGAACTAGTTCAGACAGGAACTTTTGGGGGGTTTCCCCGCCGTGTGCTGCCTGAGGATGTTTCTTAGCCCCTGGCAGTGGCTGCTTTGAGGAAGGAGAGTAGAAGCAGCTGCTAGACCTTAGCCATGAGCAAAGCCAACGTGGCTTTGAAGAAGTAGCGGCAAATCCTTGTTCTTCCTCTCACTCTGCTTATACTGCTTGCAACAGCAGGGTAATTTAGGGCTGCTTTCTGGCTGCTCTCAATTAAGTTAATCCTGAGAGACCAAAACCACAGCAGGAATAGACTGTGTACAGTCTGGCTTCCCTCCTCTCCCCGCTCTGTTTTCCTTGACAAATTGCCCTAGTCTGAGGCTGACCTGCGCCATGGGGACTGAAGCTCCAGTACTGTAGATCAGACTCCCCTGACCTCTCTGCCTTCAGCTGTTTGAAAATGCCTGTAGAAAAGCCTACAGGTTTAGTAGGCAAAGTACTTTAGTTAAATCTGCACATACAAGAGGTCCGTCAGAATTAGTAGGCCACGTAACTAATAGAGAAAATTATGTCAGATTATTTACAGGATCCTGTTGGAAATTTCCGTCCTGCAAAACTAAACCCAAATGAAAGCAGTGAGGTGGTTGAAGCTAGCAGCTGCTCTGCATGTGGAAATATTGGGTAAGCTAACGGCAGGGAGGAGCAGAGAGGGATTCTTCCCCGCTTCCCAAGCGTCCTACGCTTAGCTTTCTTGGCATTTACAAGTCCCCATATTGCCCTCCTAATATATAGGATAAATGCACTCTGAGATGTGTGTTTTGAAAGAGGAATTATGGAGTGTTTTGGAGGGGCAGCTGTAACTGGGCTATGTAAGACGTTACCAAGCCTTGAGGACTGGTATGCAGGAAGTTTGCAGGCCCCTTTCTGCTCCGCTGGAGGAGGAGGTTCGGATGGGGAATTTAGATGAGAAAACAATGACAAATGACTGGTCTGGGGGGATGGAATTAGGAAGATGAGGAGAGGAGAGAGAAGATAATAGGGAAGGAATGCTGCTCTTGGAAGACGTTTGTAAAGAGGGAGCAGATCGAGTAACAGCCATAGGCAATACCACTTAAACCATTCATAAAGACATGGGGAAAAAGCCCTGTGATTCACCTGGTGTCACGATACCAAACGAGCTAGTTCCATTGCCCTGGTCCATGCAGACACCATGGCTGTTAGAAGCAGCCTCTCCCCTGTACAAAGCGGGTGGGAGCCCCGCTCGCCTTCCCGCTTCCTCTGAGGGAACGGGGTTCCTCTGCACATATTGTTGCTTCAAAGCACAAATCCCATCTGGAAGGGATCCGATAGCTTGTTGTCTGGCAGGAGTCATTTCCTTTAGGTAAAATGCCTTTTTTTTTTTTTTTTTTTTTTTAACACTTGGCAGGCAGGAAAAACTATTTCCGAAGCAACGTTGTGCACAGAAGTGTTAGCACACAGGGTTTTTTCTGTTGCTTTGCCTCAGGGGTCTCAACAGGAGACATATGGAGAGGCAGTTTGGTGGAGAACCTCAAGGCAGCGAGTGTGGTGCTGTGTGAGCAGCTCCCCAAGGCTCCCACGGCCTCCACACGGGACAACAAGTTCTGTGTCAGGCCCTTGTCACTGCTGTGTGAGAAAAACCCTGCTGAGCACCCAGAAGAAGGCACATGAGGCATCCTTGGAAGGGGAGATCCCAGAGCTCTTACCTTGCTGCTTTCATCACTCCACTGTTTTTACAGGTTCTCTGTTCTTGTTTCATGAGGGGCTTTTTTTCCTGTTAATTTTTCACTCCAAGGGCCCCAGACCTCAGGGAGGATCAATACAGAAAAATCTGCTGTGGACAAGGCCGCCTCAGCTTGCCACAGCCTGTCCCAGAGCACCTCTCATGCTGCCTGCATTGGTCTCTCATCCCACCACACAGCGTGGCCTGAGTCTGTCTCAAAGGTCCATGTGCCCCAGTCTGCTTTTCCTTCCAAGCAACCACAGAAACATTTCCTTGTCCAAGGGAGAACAGCAGCTTTAACTCCTTGCTGCAGAGACTGAGCAGAGCTCAGTGACTTGCTTCTTTATGTACCATGCTACCAGGTGGTCCAAGCCTCCTCAGTCAGAGATCTCAGGCATGGCAGGATGCTTCTCTTTTAGCTCTTCCGTTCTTCAGAGGTGATGGAGACCTTCCTCATCACAGGATACAACATCTTAAATCACTGCAGCTGCTCCAGAAGTGATAATGCCCTGGGAAATGGTAGAGATTTGAACCCTGTGGATCTCCCCAGTCTCTATGTCGCTGTGCTGAAGGATCTTCACTTTGGCTTGTGCTCCAGACATTCAGAAGCAGCAGCTGACCATTGTTTCTTAGGTAATGGAGGAAGTCTGTAGCCGTCCCATGTCCTTCACAGCATTAATCACAGGCATTTTGCTTACATTGGAACATTTCATCTTCCGTTACAGGCTCCACAGAGTTACTGCTACTGTCTGTTGGCTTTATGCCTCTGCACCTTGGCATAGCCATCTCATTTAATGTCATATGGAAAATGCAACCAAAGCAAATACAAATGCTGCAGGAAATGTGCCTGGCAGTGAAGGTACCGTTCTGCTCTCTGACTCAGTTGGAAAGCCATGCTCTTCCCCTCCATCCTACCACCCCATCTTTACTGGGCCATGACACTTTGTCCACACAAATTTCCTGTTCCATATCTCCAGCAAAACTGACCCAATCTTTTTCAGGTATTTCACTCTGAGCTAAGCAATGGTCCATTATTTATAATGTTTAAAACATTTGGAAGCCTTAAAAATATATGCAACTATATTTCTACATTACTGTAGCACATCTTGCTTCTCTATCAGAAGACCAGAGCCTTCTTGAATGGTGTACTATTTCTTTACAGCTGCAGAGGGATGAAATTCAGGAAAGGGGGAGAGGAGAAGAGAAAAGGAAAAACAGGCCTGGGGTGAAGATTCTGCTCAGAATCTCTGCAGATGAAAGTTCTCTTTTAGGCATCTTCCCATTTCCCAATATTTCAGTTTGGTTCCTTGTTCAGAAGGTGTTTTAACCTGCCTTTTTTAACCTAGAGAGCAAGCAGGTGCAGCAGGTCTGCACGACCCAAGGGCTCTAACCCTGCACACTGGAGCTATGGATTTGTGCTGCTTCTGCCTGTTACCTTACCTGGAGCGTGCACTGCTGTGGCCCAGATCCTTGGCTAAACTTGCTCTGGCCTCAGCCCTTCTCCCCCATCTTCTTGATCAGCATGTTTGTTGAAAGAAACACTTCCACAAAATTATTACATGTGGAAGATAAAGAAACTTCTATCTCTTAACAAAATTGGGCCAGGAAACCTAAAGATGTGTGTGATTGCAGAGTGGGATACCACTCACTTAATTTTAGCCCTCTAAAAGCCAAGGCCTGTAACCTCTGCTATTTGTCTGGTGTCTCTCCGCAGTGGGTGGAAAGAGATAAGCCTGTCTGGGGATGACTCATTCCATCTATTTTAGGGTGGGGGGTGAATCACCCCTTTGCAGCTGCCTGTTTCTATCTGTTGATTCTGCAGGGAATCAAAGCAGCTTCCTTAGATCAGAGATATCTGATCTGAAGGAAGCTGTAGATATGATTAGAACCACCCCCTTCTTGGTAATTCAGAGCAACAGTCAATGAAGAGCCCTTTCTCTTGCCTGTGCTCCAAAAAGTTGTCTTATAGCTAGGTAACCATTAACTGCATAACTGTTGCTGATCACACAAGACTTGGAAAGAGTCTTTAAGAGGAGAGATGGAGCTGATTTGAGCAGCCTGAGGTGGGGACACTGCTGCTTGGGTATAGTCATATGCATGGAAAAGAGTGCATACAATAATCAAAATAAAAATGAGGCATCTTCATCTTATTTCCCCATGCTGCTATGAAGGACACAGCAGTGCCCTTTACCTAGAACCGTTTTCCTGGCTGCGTCTTCCTCGGATGCCAGAGGATTTTTTTTTCTCTGTTCAGCAAGATGATTGTGCGGGCAGCAGCAGCAGCAGCTATGCCAGCCTGCATCCTGCAGGAGCTTATGGAGAGACACCAGGAGCAAGCAGCACCAGGGAGAGGCAGAGGGACTTTCTAAAGGTCGTGTCCTCAGGGTCTCAGTCCTGAACTGCTGGCTGATTGCAGCAGGAGCAGGAAGAGCAGAAGGTACGATATCGTATATACAGTAAGTATATGTGCAATTAAGCATCACAGGGCCTTTCCTATGACTTTGACCTAAAGCTACCTCTGTTCTCCCATTTCCTTTTAAGCATGAGAGCTCACTTTGGCCTCACATACATTCACACCAGTATATTCCTGACTTAAATAGCAGCCTGAGCGTGGTGGGAATCAGGCCCAGCCCCTCGTACCATTGTTGGCATCTGCTGGGTCGGACTGTGGGGTAAAAGACCTGGCATGATCCCAGAGTCCCGTGTTTCTCTGAAGCTGGTTGACTGCATAGTCAGGGATGAGGGCACTGAATGTTCCTTGAGGACCAGGGGATGACCTGGGTGGACACATGGCCTGGATCGGCTCTGTGGGAATTTCATGTGAAAGCAAAGTGGGTTGAGGTGCAGCAAAAGGAAAAAAATAATAGAGAAAAATAATGTGGAAGCAGGGAGAGGCAAGTGTTCGGGTTTTTTTAACAGGCATGTAACATCAGTCTGAGATCCTTATCTTCATGTCTGCGTAGGTGCTTGCTTGTTGCTCTTACTGTTGTATGTGACTTTCCTCATCCAATAAAATTGCAGAAGAAAGGTGTAAATTATAATTAAAAAGTACAACGCTAGCTTGTCCTATGGGTTGGTTTTACTGCTCAGAAGTGCCTGGTCCCAGGCCAAGGTCTTTTCCGCAGGATGCCAATGTGCTACGTGGCTAATAGCTTCTGTTTCAGAGTTTTCCATCCAGGCTTTTAAATCCCAGGCAATTGCCAAGCCGTCTGCCAGGTCAGCTAAGAGATTGCTCAGGAGAGCAGCCCAGAGTTGGTTTAACTAATATTTTCCTACAGCTGCATAAGGAAGAGGGAGTGGAATACCAGTTAGGAGGAAAACGTAAGCCCTGTCTCTAAAAGGCAAAGTGAATTACCCCATCTCACCTGCTACATCCAGCCCAGCATCCTTGCACCTCCGCTTCCTCGTCACTCCACGGTTTTTGACTGTCCTTTAGACTTCATTAGCTAGCATTATTGTGGAAACTTCTTATAAGAACTCATATACATTGGCCTATTTAATATTTCTTTATCAGTCCTGGCTGATCCACATCTTCTTTGGCTTCCTTTCTAGCGTGTCCAAACTAGCGACGTCTTCTGCTCTATTTCTGCACTCTTTTGAGTCCCTCCTCAGGTCCCTTCCCCAGGTTGCAGCTGTGTAGTCCTAAGCAGAACCACCAGTTGTGGCTGATGGTCTCATCTCTGGAAGGCCCTGTAAATGCAAAGTTTCTCTGGCCGTTTGTTCTAATGTTGTTTTTAAAAGAGGGATGGTGTGAACCCTGAAATACCTGGGCATGTTCCAGCTGGAAAATCATGCTAAGAAGAACTTCCTTTAGTGGTTACTGCAGGAAATGTTATTCTTTCCTTTCTGTCCTACCAAAAATGGGTGTGACTTTGCTGGTGTCATCCCATCTTTGACTGAATTTCAATATGGGGATGCATAACCATAGAAATGGATTCATTTCTATCTCTGAGAGGTTTATATGAAAGTATCTTCAAATAATTAATAGGACTAATTAATCAGTCTAGGGAAAATTAGTTGTTAGCTATTGGCACATGAATCTTAGGTATCAGCCTCCAAAAATTGCTCCCATGCATCACGTTGGAGTACCCCTGGTGTCTTGATATGATGAAATAGTGTATCTAAAATAGAGTTGTCATGGAAACAAAACGAGGCCGGGAAAGGATATTGAAGGGGCAGCTAGTACTTAACTCTGTTACAAGATAGGGTCAAATATATTTTAACTGTTTCTGACAGAAGTTTCTCTAACGTATTCTTAGAAACCTCTACAACTTCCCAGGCCAACTTGTCCCGTTGTTTCTTCTTTTCTTTTCTTTTTTTTTTTTTAGTAGTTAAGTATTCCTAGATGTCTGGTCACTCTTATTGGTATCCTTATCTCACTTGGTGTATATCTTTTCTAAAGAACACTTTCACAAAACATGCTTAGAAAACTATGTGAAGGTTTACCAGTGCTTCTTTGAGCTAAATTATTATTTTCTTTGCCTTATTTATCACATTTTTATCTTATTCATTATATTTTTTGCATCAGTCTGGCACTGCTGCTAGTGTGTAACCCTATTTCCTTAATAACATACTCATGCTCCAAAAGAGAGTGAATGAGCATGAATATAGGTCTGCATTTCCTTATAACTCTCTTTATAGCTTCTCTGCACCCAGGCTTCTCAGTTGAACTCCCGTGTTCCTGTACTCCCATGATACAGCTCCTGTATTAAACCTGTCTGCCTTTACTATGATGAATGATAGTGGTTCACTGTGAAAGGGAGGTGTAATTTGACAGGCTCATGGTTAGGAAATACCTGGATTTCACCTCCTGTGTCAGGCAGTTCCCCCGAACTGGCACCAGGGCCTCAAATACAGTGTGTCCCCTTACAGCAAGTCCTCATCCCCTCTCCCAGCTCAGTAGCTTCCTTCTCCCACACTGCCTTTTGGACCCAGTTTGCTCTACTGGGGTCTTTCATGTGTCACCCATGTGCTTGCAGCATCAGCGTATTTTTTGCCTCTATCAGCGACGTTCAGGCAGATAGTGAAACCACTCTAACTGATTGGCAATGCCCACAGGTAGGAAATAATGTCCGTAGCCTGCTTCCTCCTCAGTTCTCTGTTCCTCAGCCCATCACCTTGCTAGCAGGCTGCTCAGCGAGCCCAAATGTTCACTCAGTGATTACCAGGGCAGAAGCAAGAGCGAGCAGAGAGGCAACAGGCAAACTCTCTGCCAGCCTTCGTTAGCAATGTGTGAAGAGTTAAGGCTCCTCAGTCTCCACACAGCAATGAGGAGCAGGTAACCGGTGGCTGAAGACTGAGATTTCATGATACGTCTGCCTGTGGGAACAGCAGGGGCCAGAGCCAGGGCTCGCACAGACTTGCCATGCTGTTTAGTCATGAGCTCACTGCTCGCTCCTCACCCTTTCCCAGGCAACACCAGGTTCAGCGGGTAGCGTAAACCAGGGACTGTTTTCTTCAGGCTAGGGATGGGACACCCTGTTTTTTGAGGGAGGATAAGTGTGTATGTGAACTTTTGTGTGCTAGTAGCTCTCAGGATCTATGCTGCCTACCTGAGCAAAGTGGGGAACCAAAGTGGCATTCAGAAGAGTCAGCAGCCCATCTCTCCATAGAAGCTCCATAGAAGGACTAGATGGTCTATGACCAGACACAGTTGTATGTCCCTTTTGTTTGGATGTATGCCTGGATGAGTGTCCATCACATCAGTCACAGGACCAGACGTGACACCAGCATCCAGACAGGCCATTGAAGGATGAGGGACTGGTGCCTGCAGGTCATGTGGCTGCACAAGTAGGAGGCTGAGGAAAGGCCATAGCAGAAAGTGTGCTGGCAATGTGGTTCATGCAGGTTCTCAGGAAAGATGGTGGAAGACCCCATCAGATGAGTTTTTCTAGGATCTACCTCTGGAGTGTCCAAAGATGGACATTCTGACTGCTTCTATCAGCATCTGCTGCCCTGCCTTGCTCTTGAGTCGCCTTCCCTGCTCAACAGTGTCTGTTACCTGTCTGCAGATACTCTTGCTGAGCTCAGTTCCTCCAGAGGGTGGGAAAGAGAATCAGTTCTTCCAATGCAAAGGGTTCCCAGGATACTCCTTCCAAATTTTGCTAGGCAAAATTATAGCAGCAAAAATGTTTACTCCATTTCTAAAGGAAAAATAATTAGAAAGGTAAGCCTGATCTGCTTTCCTTTTCCTGAGAAAGACCAAATGTTGTGTAACAGTTGCAAACACCAAAATGGTATTTCTAGTTTTTAAAATCCTGTGTCTGAAAATGCCAAAATGTAAGGGTGACAATATAGTGTGTACTACATTAGAGGCCAGATTTTAAAGCTAAGAATGTGGTTCAGCTATTTAAACATATGTATCTCTCCAAGTGATATAAAGGAAAAATAATCATCACCTTGGGTCCTATGGGTGATAGCACCAAGATTTCTGAAACTGGCAGCCTAATGTGGTGGCCCCAAGACCACTATTTAGCCATCTGAACAAGCTGCCTAATTTTCAGACATTCAGAGTGCTTTACAACTCCTGTGTGACTTTGCGAACAGAAAATCTTGGCCTCAGATTCTGGCTGTTAAACTAAGCAGCGCCAAGTCTGGCCATGATCATTAGAGCCAAGAAAACCCCCAGTTGAGTTTCGCCGCCTTCCAGGCTGAGCTGGCCTCTGTCCTGAGCAGACCTGTGCCAAAATGCATTTTCATGCAGATTTGCGTGAATCAAAACAGCCCCTTGAAAATGTGACTGTGTATGAAGATGCTGAGTGACAGGACTCATGGACATCCCGTACTGAGGCAAAGAAGCTCTGAAATCAGTGTGGGCAGCAGCACTAGAAGTTGTGAAACAAGTTGCAGTGGGAAGAGCTGCTAAGACATGCCACTCTGTGGCACTTGAAGTGTTCCAAGAAATAGAGTTAAGTTGGCTGGGTTTTCAATTCTAAAGACATAGTCTTGTTTCAACATACATTTTGACTTTGTATATGAAACTTCAATACTTTTAATAATTAAATAGTTTTAACATATGTGCTATATAATACATTGCAAAATACAATGCCTCCATTTTGCCAGAATGAAATATTCACAGGCTTGAGACAAGGTTCCTATTCCAACAAATTCAGAATTTGTTCCAGCTTCAGATTAATCAAAGTCAGATCTCTTCAAACCTTTAATAGAACAGAAGCTTCTCCCTTTAGCCCTCTCACTGCAGCTGCTGTGTCTGCCTCTGCCAAAAGGACCAGGAAGGGACAGTCAGACAGTGCAGCATTCATGGAGCATCTGATAGCGGGAGAAAAAGCTAATGTGGGGGATCGTGATGTCACTGTATAAATTATAGAAACTAGCAAAGAGTTAACAGCCATATTCATGTCCTTGTCTTGTTTGGGGGAGTATTTATCTTGCAAACGGGTGGTGAAAATATCTTAAGTACAAGTCATGGTCATTCAAACCTTTACATTTCAAAAGAAGTTTTACATTAACCAGGAATAAAGCCTCTAAAAGTTAGGTGTTTGCTTCTGCAGATTGGTCCTGCTTTTATATATAAACTTGAATATCTGAGTCACTAAATAAGGTATGTGGAACAGCATTGACTTTTACAATGATTCTGTTCCTTCTGCGCTCTATTTTATGAAGAAATTATATAACATCAAGGTTAATGCAAAGTAATCCAGAATCCCCCACCTCCCGGGTCTGGCTTGTTTCGAACATGGCCAGTGAGTTCATGTGATTTTGTACTCATGTTGCCTTCCTTGCCCAGACCTAGCTCTTCGTGACAATGTGTTTTTGTTGGTTCAGTGTGTGTACACAAAAAGACTGTCTTTCCTTGCAGATCACAGCACCCATGAGTGCAGCACAGCCAGTAGGATTCAGCTTCCCGCCCATGGAGCCTCTGCCTTCAGAAATGAAACCTGGGATGCCCATTGAGTTCCAGATAAGCAGCAGGTGAGGCAGCTCACAAATTACAAATTTCAGTCCGGTACATGAAAGGAAAGCCGAAGTAGTTTATTTATATCCTGGTTATGGTTTGTGTCAGGAGTTCAGGGGTGTCTGAGCAGCCCTGCAGCTGGCGAGGGAACTTCCAAAGAAGAAGGGCTGATAGTGGGGCAAGAGGTCCCAGAGTCACTCGTGATAAATCCCAGTGCCTGAGTCAGAGCCCTCACCCAGCTGAAGTCACTGGTGAAGTCATATACGTGTGTCTTTAGTAATCACACACATAACTCAGGATTAGGGTGTGAGTTCCCTGGGCTGCAACCTCACTTCCTTGCCCAGGTGCAGTGAACTACATGGGGGAACCACAGGCTCTGGTTTTTTGAAGCAGCGTAAAAAGCTTTGCTCTGGACCTGTGTGGCATTTGGTTTGATATATGCTACTGGCCATGCATTGCAGGATGTTTTTTATTAGAGAAAAAAATACTATTTTAATCAAAACATGGTCATGACAATGTTTGATATTAAAACACTGCAGGTGTAACACTCCTTTGGGAGTGGGTTCTTTGGAAGTTAAAGGGAAAATCTTACAGATGACTAGAGCTGTCTAATGGGAGGATAAGACTGAGCAGGTCAACTCTTATCAAATATAGATGGTGGCAAGACAAGAGGCATTTACACAAGCTGGAACATGAGAAAGCTTGATTAGATTTAAGGAAAAATGTTTTTTCATGGGAGTGCTAGGGATGTAGGTACCTCCTTGCCTGGAGTTCTTTAACCTAGGAAGGTCAGGAAAAGTACCTGACCTACCCTGATCTGCTTCTTTGAGCAGGATATTGGACTGGAACATAGATCCCTGCCAGACTGAATTTTACTGAGATTCTTTGACTGCAAAATGGTAGTGTCATGACAGTGACAATACAATAAAAGAAAAAACAATAGTTCTAAATGCAGAAGCATGCTTTATAAGGCAATATAGTTTTGTATTTATGGGAAAATATCCTTAAGAATCTCACAGGAAATATTAACTGCTCCAAGTACCTGCGTCATCATCATGTAGTAAACAGAAAAGGTTTTACTCACATTTCTGGATGAGCACATTTAACCAGCTGAGCTTTGCAGGCATCTTGGCTATCCCAGGCCTGTCATTGCCATCTAGTGGGCTCTGCTTCTCCTGCAAACTTCAGAGAAACCGGACCTCTCGGAGCAGGTGGCTGAGATGTCTGTGTGCTCTTCTGTCCTTGCTGGAGAATGCGGTAAATCCTGCAGCCCTGGCTCCTCTCCTCGGTGTCCTGCCTTGCCCTGGGGCCGCACGTGTCTGCAGAGCGGGGCTGTTGGTGTTTTGCCCTGCAGTGCAGCCCCACGGCCTGAGGGCAGCTGAGCGCGACACGCGGGTGAGAAGGTGAGGTGCTGGGCACAGCACAGAGCAGGGCACGGACCTGCCTGGGGGACCCCACGCTCCCTGTGCTACAGAGTCCCCTCATCCCGGGACCCGAGGCACATTATTTATTCCTGACCGTGTGACACTATCCCGAGAGAGCAGATTTGAGAGGTCTCTTATTCAAGGACCATAATCCTGGGCATTTTCTGAGCTGTGCATAAAGCAGGGCCAGTGCCTATAGCAGGAAAACAAGATAACTTAGCTAAAGTCCCCACTTTCCTGGAGACAGGAGCTCCTGCAAGGATGGTCCTTCCAGTGGATGCACAGGCCTCTTCTCTGGTAGGGGTGGGACGGCGTGAGCTCTGATGTGGCCTGAGAGGCTGCGTCTCCTCCATCGTGACGTTGTACGGTTGTACTGCACCCGCCAGCTGTACACGTGGAGGCAACTGAGGTGTTCAACATTAGCTGAGAGACAAGCAGGCTGGCAGGAGCAGGAGAGGGGCAGAAGAGATCTCAGTGCCAGGGACTCAGCACCTCTACCTGCCCATTTGTTTGACCTGGCTGCCCTTACTGTAAGGCATGAGCCAAACTCCAGCAGAGCATCCCCAAAATGCAACACGTCCGCCCGTCCCCTTCCCAGGCATCACTAGAGGGAGACGGAGCGCTGCGCTGTGGCACTGCCAGGAGGCATCTCCTCCCTCTCCCCCTCCCAGGCCTTTTCTCTCTGTTGGAAATTACTGTTGGAAATCCTGCACTGAGGATTAGGACACTCACAGGACCCTCGGGTTCCTCCAGCAAGGGGTGCAGGGCTGTCAACCCTGCGGCCACGGCCCACTGCGAGGGCAGACAGCACCAGCACAAACACCTCCTGGCCATGAAGCAGCTGGGAAGGAGTAAATGTGCTCGGGTCTCTATTAAACATGTAACGGGGCACGAGAAGGAAGAGTTGGCTGTGGCGGGCTTGAGTCACTGTAAATGAAAATTATTATCTGCTGACCAGCAGCATAGGTGACAGTGGGGGACCCACAGCAAGGGCAGCACACACAGGGAACTGGGAATTGCTGAGGACACGGGACCTGCGAAAAGCAACTTGCTAAAAATAGCCAGAAGCGACTGCTCTGCACAGACACGGCAGCTAGTCTGGCACTTGGGTTAAAACCACGTGTGACTAGGAGCTGAGTGAAGCTGGCTGTGGTTGGTGGCCACCATCCATGCCTGGTCACTTCAGACTGACAGGGGCCATCAGCTCCCTGAAAGGTGGCCCTCACCAAGCACAACCTTGTCTAAAGGTTAAGTGTTCTAGACAAAGCTGTCTCATCTCCCAGTGCAAAGACCTCTCCCAAAGGCCAACGCATCTCCTCTGGAGACTGAGATAAATGTTGTGACTCATTCTCATGATTTACTTTCCCTACTGGGTGCAGAAGGAATGGAGACTCCTTGCTAAGAAGAGCTGCCCGGCAGCTGGCTTGCTCTGGATGGACTGACTGTAACTTGTGATCCTCAGTGTACGTTCAGCCAATCCAGCCCACACCATGCTGCCCCTCCATGAAGCACAAGCAAACATCCCCCACAACAAGAACTTCCATGGTTTGTTCTCACAGCTGCCATGAAACATTCAAGCCTATTTTCTGATTTGAGTTCACCTGGTTTCAGGTTGTAGCCACAAGTTCTTGTTTCTGTATTTCTTTGTTGGGTAGTGATAACTCACACTATTAACAAATCTCTTCTCACTTTTCATTTTGTTAAGCAAGTTTTTGAAAGAGGGTTGGAATAACCCTCTCCAATTTCCTCTCAACCCTCTCCAATAATCCTCTCCAATTTTTTTTTGAAACTCTTAAAACACACTAGCGGCAGAATAGTTTGCAAGCTTCCAGAGCAAGACTCCCATGGCTACATACAATATCAAAGTTATCTCCCTATCATTAGTGTTTCTCCCTTGAGTACAAATTCAGTTTTGTCACATCATATTAGGAGCTTATGCGGAGCTGTTGAAGCCCCAGACACTTGTATGTTATTACTGCCAGGTGTTGCCACGATAGACTTCATAGCATAGAGCTAATATTTCTTATCTACAGCTTTGTAATTTTGTTTTGATTGTATTAGAAATATGTTTTTATGGTGTGCCTCCAAGTTCAATACTATAGCACTGGAATTTTTCCCCAATTTTTTTTCCAGTTCATTAAATAAGTGCTTTGGGGAAAAGTTATTTTGCTTTCTACTTCTTCTTTATTTCTGTACTATTTTGACCTCCTTTCCTCTGGACAGATTTACAGATATAGATACAGAATCTGAGTCTCTCAAGCATTTGTTCTCTGTCTTTGCCACATCAGCTGTATTACCAATTCAAAAGCTAGAAGAGGCAAGCATGAAACTTTGGAGTGTTTGCATTTTGAAATATATATGTCACATTATAAAGGAAGATTATAACAAACAGGATGAAATCCAGCCATCCTGCTGTTCCCAGCAGTTGTTTTTCTCTGGTACATTATACTTTTAAATTTCTGTCACTGCTGGTGTAATACTATCTTAGGTATAAAATTCCTAGAAATGCTGCCTGAGAAGCATTGGCCTCTGTTCTTGTTTTTCCTTCACATTTTTTTCTCAGAGGAAATAAGTGCCAGAACCCAGGGTTGGAAATGGGAGATTGTTGGGGGTTGCGGATGGAGCTACAGAGCTGACTTTGACAAGGGGCAAATCACATCTCCTGTTTTTATTTTATTTATCCACTTGTCATACAGCAACAGCTCCGTATTTTATCAAATGCCCTATCTTATTAAACACGTGGAGATCTATGGACAGAAAGCAGTATTATCAACAGTGTCTTGCAATTAGAAAGAAACAGTTTGCATAAATATCAGCTATGAATGTGTGCCCAAAATAAGGGTAAGCAGAAAGCATGCATTTCTCCTCACATTGCCACAGCAGACCACACTACTGTCCCCACTGAGCAGAGCCCTTCACCTCTCCTGATGCTCAGGAGTCAGGGTCAGGAGCAGATACCCCAGTGCACGCTTTCCAAATTGCTGCTCATAGTGTGGTGAATCCCCTGGAAAATGCTGCAATCCCCTGCTACCTGTGCTAAGAAGAAAATGAAGATAAACAAATTCATGGAACTGTAGCACTTCATTCAGTCACTTCCAAATCTGGATGGAAATCTTCTGAGAAATAGCCCAGTTAGTATGGCCTTTGGGTTATGAGTCCTGCACCTTCCTGTGGGGCCCTGCTGTCATCCTCACTGATGCCACCGCTCACCTCTGCTGCAGACTGCCCTGCTTGCTGCTCCCACCTCTGCTGCAGACTGCCCTGCTCGCTGCTCCCACCTCTGCTCCGTTCTGGGGACCGCTTGTGCCCCCCGACTGTTTTCCTATGACTCTGGTTCCTCCCATCCTACCCCTTACCAGGAGTACGGTGTGTCCTGCTGCATTTTCCCTTTGCTATGTGCCCCAGGGCCATCTTCTGCCCTTTCTTCACCTTTAATTCCTTATCTGTGGAGATGAGGTGGGTATTTGCTACAGGAATACTGTTTAGTTCATGGTTTAAACCTCTCTGAAATCCAGAAATGCTCATATGCAGGGATCCAACAGCTAAAGACACAGTGCATTTGCAGAACGGCAGATTGAATCTCCAGTTTAGGATATGTCTAAATTCAGACAGTTTTCAGATTTTTCTTATTATGTTTGCTCAAGCAGAGCTTGAAATAAGACCCTTAGAGACCAGTTATGTGAAGGTGATGTTGTCTCAGGACCGTGTGTGCACAAGGACATAAATATTACTAACCAAGCTAATTGCAGGCAGTAACACAACAGATCTGGGGAGAAGAAATAAATGCCCATTTCCAGGGAGGAATCTCCATGGTGACTGGAGGGTCTGGCCCCAAACACCCCAGGCTGATGCACATGATGAGTTATAGAGTTATCGTGTTAGAAGAGACACTTTTTGCTAACAGTTAGTTTGTTTGAAGGCCGTCACTTGTCCCATATTTGCATAGGTCAGCTCCTGCACATGTGCAAATATCCAGGCTTGATTCCATCTGCCCTCATTAGGGAGGCCTTATAATTTACCATCCTTGCATTTAGTGGCTCTCTACGAAGAAACTTGAAAATACCAAAATTCCAAGGCACAAAAGCTCTTTTTATATCCTTCATTCAAATTAGAGCTTGTGCTGCATTCCTGCCATTTTGAGATGATCCTTGTCTTGAGGGTGGTATCTTGTGATGCATGAGTTGTCTACAGGAAAGTATTTACAAAGTAAGGTAATTCATTTCTGTTAATTCAAAAGTTGTATGTTTTATCTACATATTTATCCTCTAGGGAATCATTTGTTTTTAGATCATTTACCCCAGCAAGAGAGAAGTATTGTAGCATATTATTTAACATGAGTGTGCATGAGCAGCACATGACTTTACAATATTTTAATAAAACTAATCTGTGACGAATACCAACTGGAATATCCGGGATGGCACTTTTAAAAGATGACTCCAAATTCCAGATGGATACCACATTTCAAAGTGGCAGCTATAATCTCCGCAGCTCCTCGCATGCACTTCCCATCTCATCCGAAACGTATGCATTTATGCACAGTCTGGCAAATCTCCAAAGAATCTGTTGCAATTTATCAAGTAAATACCACACATTTGGGAACTGTCTGCATACTTATCTGCACAATAGACCTCTCTGCTACATGAACTCTCCCATATTCCCTTGAGAGAGCTCCTTCCCCACATCGCCCCAGCCTCCTCATGTATTTCCTTGTTTATTCTAATGCACGCTGGAATTTCTGGCTATTTGCCTCGACATTCTGACACTGCCTTTTGGGAACAGCGTGTCACACTGTCTGCTGAGCCCTTGGCCTCTGGTTGTGTGTATGTGCGTGTGCTTTGCTTGAGGAAAACCTCTCTGCTTTGCAAAGAAAAGCCTATTTATTTTTCTAGACCCTTTAAGGCACGAGAATAAGTGCTGCTGAGATCAATCAATTTCCTGTTGAATTTGCAGAGTGGCCACTTTTATCTGAGCAAGGAAAACCTTGCCTCTGCCATAGTCTCTGCCTCTGTCTTCATAACAGAATTATAATCCTTATAAAAATTTGTTTTATACCCCATACTAATTATTTCACTGAACGGATGCTCCAGGAGCCTGGAGCAGGTTTCACTAATCCAAGCGATGTAAAGCCAGCCCTGTAACCTTCTCCCCACATGCTCTCTTCCCATGTGAATGCACTCCGAGTGTTCTCCTTTCTCCAGAAGCCTTTAAAAATGCTCATGAAACAGGTCTGGTTTTCCTTTCACTGTAGCTGTTGGGAGTTACAGTGCTGGTGGTTGGTGCAGGTGGGTCTCGCTACGGTCCAAAAGTCAGTTTGAGGGAGAAGAACTGACTTAGCCATGGTGCTTCTTCACAGTGCCCAGGCTGCAGGCAGAAAGATGGGGTTTTTTTCCACCAACTGATTTTCAAGACTTTCCAAACTTTTTAGGAACTGTCAGGACTATTCTGTCAAAACCTTGTGATGATAATTTTCTACTGTGGCCGCTTTTGAAAGCTGCTGGGGAGGCTTCTCTGCATCAGTGTCACACTGAGCGGTTCTTGTTAACAATTAATCTAGTCCTCCAGAGTGCAGATAGAAGAACACTGTGGCACAATGAGCACACAAAATCAGACTGACAAACAGTACAGCAGATAAGACACTGGAGACAGCTCCTCTTGCAGGCAGGTTTTGCTCTCATTTCCTTCCTATCCTACTTCAGGCACTACAGTACCATTAGTTGGAGTGCTGTTCTCTTTCTATTTGCATGAAAGTCTTTGTTACTGGTGTCAAGCTGCAAGTCTCAGCATCGCAGGGTGCTGAACTTAAGCATAAGGAGCTCACTAGCCTGTGGCTTGGATTGCACATTACAAAAGAACACATGGACGTGCAATTCAAGAATGTGGGTTTTTTTTTTCCTTTGAGTGTGAACTTTTATTGTTTTGCAAGATTGTTTTTCTATTTCTTTAAAGATCATAAAATGTATGTCAGCCCTGGACACACACAGTGAAGAGTACACATTGGAATTTTGGTGCTTGAGCTAAGCTTGTGCTTGGACTACCATGGCAAGTGCATCTCTTAAAACATCTAGGCAACAGGAACGCTCCCTGATGATCCAGAAGCTCCAAGGAGTGAGTTTGAGTCTGAAATTGTGATATATGGGCAAGAGAATTGGAGCTGCCTTTGCTGGCAGGAGGAGCAAGGCTGGCTCGGGTTTACCTGCAGCCCTAGTCAGTCTCTGTGGGATTCCTGAGATCAAGGGTGTAAGTCTGGCTTACTGGCAGCCACACCACAGCGCTGTGTGGAGATAAGTCGTGCTGAGTGATTGCAGAGTGAGCAGCGCTGGCTCCTACTGCGGAGGAAAACAGACTTGGACAGATACAGATAACACTGATAAGAGTGTCCTGACAGTTGCAAGCAATCGCACAACTCTCTGTCTATCGTTGTGTGACTGTACTTTGAGGGTAGTTCTGAAAAAAGCGTTTCTTCTTTGGGATCTGATCAGCATTTCCCACAGGGCTGGGGAGAGTGAGAGTTAATTAGTGGAGAGAAAGCTGGGATGACTGTCACCAATACAGCTTTAAGTAGTGCCCAAGGGAAGAAACCACAGAGAGAAGATTGGAAGCTTCTCTCAAACTCCTTCCCCACCCATCACCCTCAGCTCAGGAGATCCCACCTGGACAGTGGCAGCTCCCAAAGGGAGACGAGGCTCCTGAAAGGTGTCAAACTTGCTAGGGAGTCGTGGCTGTGCTGAGGATGCAGATGTACAGAATCCTTGGAAGTTGTTATGTTCAGAGTGAAAAATTCTCAAGTTCAGCAGGTTAGTTAAAATCATGGTTTTGGGTTAAACACATCACGGGGTACCTGAGGTCCAAAACTGAAAGCAGTCTCTGTGGCAGGAGGGTTGCACCCAGTTGTTTTGCAATATTCTAGGTAAAGGCATTCAGGGTGCTCTCCCCAGCAATGATGGGATCTCCACTTTATTCAGCACACGGGACTTCTCCCTTTCTGGGCTTGCTGGTGGGGAATATTTCTGGTTTCTCCACCACCCCGTTGCACCAGGGAGTCTCACAGAGAGTGTTTGTGTTCAACATGGCCTCTAACGTGGTGACTTGACCTTCTCTGTGGGTCAGGCTCGTTCGAGTCTGTCCATCAGGGCTATTTTCTGATGCAGCAGATCATCTTTAGCTGTAGCCTCCCATACTGCAGAGCTGATCACTGGAGATTGGACAGTTTCTTTGTAAATTTTTATTGTTTTTCTCCAAGATATTCTGATTTCTCTTTAGAAACATAGCTGTTTTCCAACACCTGTAGCTTTTGTCCGTCCTCTGAGAGAGTAAGGAAAGTAAATATCCTTTTGCTACAGGTTGAAAACCATTGCTAGATATCCATACAAAAGAAGGCAAGCTTTTGGCCAGCACACTTTCTGAACATCTTTACTATCTTGACTTATCTATGGTGTATCTACCTCAGTGCAGTGACCTCTTAACTTTGCATCCCTTCTTCCTGCAGCAGCAGTTGCAGCCCTGACCAAGGACAACTGGGACACATCCCTAAATGTGTTGCAGTGGCCAGGAATCATGAAGGGGATCCCTCACCTGCACCTGACTTTTCCACAGTACATAAATCACGGTCATCTGATCAGGGAAAGAGCTCAACCAGAGGGCTCCAGAAATGCCTCCATTTTCAGTGCCAAGTTTAATGCAGGTGGCTAGAAAAAGTATCCGCGTTCAGCTTCTCATACTGGCCCGGCCGTCCTGTGCTCCTCCAAGTGTTACGTGACGTTTTGAAAGGTTATTGCCATTTTCAGACAGCCCCTCTATGTGCTGGCTGCAGGGGCAGAGCTCTTCACACATTTTTGCCAAATACTTTTCCATCAAAGTTTGTTTCTGATATCTCTTGAGAAATAGTTTTGATTTTTCACAAAAATCTCAGCACTGAATATTCACTTTAAATAACCCATGTATTTTTGAAAAATGGCTGAAGAATAAAGACAATATTTTTTAGCTTTGAGTTTCATTTCATAAGACTCCACATCTCCCTCTTTTCCCACTCGTGCTGTGGGATGAGGAGAGCGCGGCGACTCCAAAAAAGCAAACTACTTTTTTTCCTCACATTTCAAAACTTGCAGTGAAAGCTGGGACTTGATGTGAAACAAATGTTAACTTTAGTTTGATAATTTATGTAAAGGAACCAAGAGCTTGAGCGTGGGGAGAGAGGATGGGAAGGGAAGAAGTCACATTTTCCATCAGTCACTCTTAAGGTATCTCAACCATAACTCCAGTGTCCAATTTTCCACATGCAACTTTGAAGTAAAGGAGAACAGCAGCTGCCAGGCTCCTCTAATTTGTTTTTCCCACCTCGTTTTCAGTAATTGACACCGAGCTGGAGGAGGAGAAGAGATGAGGGATGCAGGTGGGGGATGCAGCTCACTGCAGTGGTGGGGGATGCAGCTCCCAGTGGGATCTGGGGCCTCGTTTTTCATCTGTGTCACTGAGCACCAGGTCTGCGTGCCCGAGGAATGCACTAGGATGCACCACTTTTCCCCTATGTGATGTATGGATAATGATAGTGTTACATCTACTACTTACAGAAAAGCACATTTCTTGCCACTCAAATAACGTGCAAAACTGAAGATTATAACTACCAAATGTTTTTCTTAACAACTTAGACTATGAGAACCTGTGTGTGGGGGGATGGTTAAAATGAAAAGTCCTCTTATCTTCTGGGTCTGGTTGATGTGAGTGCACCCAGGTTGCCGTTTCGCCTTGGCTCCTGAATCGTTGACATGGTCTGGAGCCCCCGAGGAGTCTCTCACTCCCCAGAGAGGGGCACAGACCTAGGTCTGGGGACACAGACCTCGGCTGGCAGCTGCATTCGTCTGCAAGGCCGTGTACAGGGACCTTCATGACCAAGAGGAGCTACAAAGTGATGAACGGCCCCAACACAGCAGCCCAGGAGCCTCCTGCCCACATTTCGGCCACAGTTTGCCCAGGTCTGCTGCTTTCCCTGGACGCTGTTTCACACATTGGCTTGTGCTGCACCAAGGAAAGCAGAGAGAAATTTTCCACCGTTGCCACCCGGGTTGACCTGCAGCAACACGAGAGCCCGTCTGCAAAACAGCCCCCAGCTGTAATAGGGTTTTCAGCAAGGTCATGGAGATCTTCTGGAAAAAAACATCAGGAAAACAGATGGGAGAAGTGTCTGAACTGACCAAATAATAATGAATGGTGCTATTTGGACAGGATGTGTCTTGAGAAATACATTCAAACTGACATATAGGGGCCAGATCAAGGCTAGAACATATTTTCCATTCTCAGTGGCTACAGTTTGAGGAGGATCATTCCTGTGCTGCAGGACTGCTGGAGCAAGGTGCAATCAGCAGCACTTTCACTTGCTGTGTTGAAAAAACCTCCTTGATTGGGTGTTGTTTCAGTAAAATGAAAAACCAGTTGTGGCCCTACGAGCCCAAAGGATTAGGGAAATTATTCCAGTCTGAGTCCACCTTGAAAATAAATATTTTCCTCCTCATTTAATTTCTGTTGCATATGTTTCATTTCCTGTAGTCATCTTCTGGGCAGAGAAAAAGCTATTTTGATCTGAAGTGCAAAGAGCAACAGATGGTGCTGTTTCTGTTCAAGTGAGAGCTACAGGAACGAGTCTTTGCAGCAGTGTTGGAGCTTGAGGACTCCAACTTCCTTTCCTCATTTCAGCTCTCTTCTTTTTTGTGGCGGGCTTCAACACTTGGAAAGTCAACCATTGAGAAACACACCAACTTTACATTAAAAAATAAAATAAAATAAAATAAAATAAACATTTCTGGGCTTGCAGCCTTTTTTTCCTCTGGTGGTTGCTCAGGGATGGCACTGCTCCCATGATGCATATGAGAGACTGAAAATCACGGTGAGTTTCACAAAAAAAAGGAACAAAATAACTTGTTTGCTTGAGTGCATATCCAGAGTAATTACAGGGATTAGTTTGAAATGGTTTGGCATAAAGGGGAATATTATGTCTGGATAATTTAGATAAAAAGGGGCTTAGCAACTTCTACTTTGGATTTCTCAGAGAATTTTTTTTTTTTTACACCTCATTTTTTTTTTTCTGGGAAATAAAATACAGCAGGCCTGGCAAGCAAATCCCAGTGCAAATCAAATCTCCCATGTGAAGGAGGATTGCAGGGTGTTCGTTTACCTTTGTGATAGACTCGTGCAGCCTTCTGCTGGATTTTGGGTCGTCTGGACTAGTTATTTCTCTATTCCATCCTCCTGTGCTTTCTGAACTTCTTTTCCCTCTTGGAAGCAGCTGCTTTCCAGCTCTCCAGGTCGCTACCCTGGGGCCATCATGTGGCTGCACTTTCCTCTGTCCGACTGCACCACTAAAGGTCAGCGCTGCCCGAATGTCAGCGCGGCCCCCTGGGCCACGCGGCGCTATTCCCATCTCTTTTAGCTGCATTCAGCACGTCCCAGGGCCTGGCGTGGGCCACTGTGAATCAGATCTTGCTTTGAATGGTAAAGCTGGAACTGGAAATCTCCAAGTTTTTATCCTTTTTTTTTTTTTTTTTTATGCAAAGTCATAAATTAATTTGGTGCAATTATTTTGGTGTAGACTCTGTGTTTAGAAGGTTTGTGATCTGCCATCAAACCATGATAAGCCTTTGGCTTATAATAGCAGAAGGAGTCAAGTGACTTTTGCACAGCGACTTTTGCACAGCTGTTTCACACACACACAGCAGGGCTCAGACCCATGCACGCACCAGCAGTGGTCTGTGAGTGCTCAAATGGTGCCATGGCACTGAGCAGCAGAGGCAGGCACATGAAACCTAGATCCTTCCTGGATGTGAATTCTCCTCTTCACTCTAAAATATGAAGAGACAATGTTTCTGAACTCAAATCCATGGCAACCACAGAATGAACCATAAGAGAACTCTGCTTTACCCAAGCTTTCAGCATGGATTTCTGAAGTATGGTACAAAAGCAATGGATGGATGGATGATTGGATAGATGCATCATAAGAACTACTGTTCTTACAGTTGTGAAGTGCTGAATACGGACATCCTATGATGAGGTAAAAATATAGAGAGTTCATTTAAGATCTCTGAAGCTCGCTGCTGTTTTTCTGTCCTTCAGGGCTGGGCTGACACCTCTAACTGCTGTCTCAGATGTTCGTCTTCACTCTGATTGCAAAACCTCCTGGCATACTTCTGCCCATGGGGGTTGATTTTTCCTGGTCTCAGGGAAAACATGAGTGCCTATTGCCTTGGACACAGGTGAAGGGTGTGATGTAGCACTCTCAGGCGGGCGGGAGAGAAGAGTTAAGGACTTCCAGCAAAACACTCCCAAGAGCTGTAGCACAGGGTAATGATATCACCCTAAAGAGCTTCAGAAGTTGCTTGGAAGGCCTTTTTTTTCAGAGCTACCACGAGAAGCAGAGTTCTCCTCTAAAAAAGATTATGTAGAAAGAACATTGGTGATTGGTCTCCTTGAACAATTGCGTCAAGTGAAATCAAGTAGCCAAAAGCAGCTAGAAGTGTGGTCCTAGGAAGAGGTGGTTAAAGGTAACCTAGTCTGCCCATTCCCAGCACCGCTCAGCTACCAGAGAAGCAGGTAGAGTCACCCCAGGGGAAGAGAGAGGTGAAGGGGGTTCGCTTAGTTTGGCTTCTCCTCCACCTGGACCCTCCTTTGGAGGCAGGTCCCATCTGCAGAAGCAAAGAAGCTGAAGTGGGGAGCAGCTCACGTGGCAAAGGCTTGACCAGCGGCCCCAGAGCTGCTCCTGCTTTGCAGCTGAGTTTGGCCCAGCTGCTCTTAGTGATAATGCAGTTCTTCCTGCAATCAGCCTTAGAGCTCAGCCTAAAGCTGGAGGCGTAGGCTGGGCTTGCTGTCTCATGGCATCAGGAGCCAGTCCTGCAGCTGATCCCCCCCCACCTTTTTTTTTTCATAAAAATGCTCAGATTTCTTTCCCACCAGGAATTCTGCAGTGCTGATGAGGGTAACAGAATGAAAGAAATGGACCAAAACTTGTCAAGCGAAACTATCCTGTTGCTGAAGATCTCTTGGCTGTACTTTAGTGTCCCATCTGTTCTTATGAGTAAATGAGCAACCTGAAAACCAGATCAGAAATTTAGTGGCTTCTGTGCTCTGAGGTTTCCAAGGCATTTCTAAAGAAGTGTTAGAGCAATCTCTTCTTAGTCTCCAAAACTTGTGTTGGCCAAACGAATCTGAGCTCTGTAAGAACAAACTACACTTGCTATGAGCCCATCCAGATTTCTGCTCTTGTTAACCTTAAGTTTCCAAAAGTGCCAAGGTGAAAGACTGCCTTAAAAATGATATTAAAACCATTTTTCCCTTTCTAAATAGAAACAGTATTACTCTTGCTTTTAATTAATCAACAGAAAAACAAATTCATTTATACACTCTAGGAGTAATTGACTCAGGAAACAATTCTTATCTCTGTCAATTTTTCCCTGATGAAAGTTGTAGTAAGAAATGTTTTCCTTCTAGTGATATATAAAAATGAATAGCAACATATCTTTTCATTACATGTTTTTAATAAAGTAAATAGACTTGGTAGTGCTGTGGGTGGCCATGACAATTAATTAGAGACTGATAGGAAAAGTGATTTTTAAACTAAACATCCTGCCATCAGCTGATAGCTGAAGATGTCAATTTGCATGTCCATGCACCTGTTAAACAAGTCTAATATGTTTTATTTATCATTTGGAGCAGGTCTCCCATGTGAAGACTTTAGGGCATGTGCCTGACTCTGCACCTTCAACAGCATCATTGGGGACAGCCCTTTGACCTGCCCATGGCTGCGTTGGGTCCATGACATTTGCACTGCACTTGGGGGAATGAGTCCCCCCCACATTACACGGGGTCCCTCAGATCACTTCTGTGGTTTTTATTTTTTATGTTACACACACACACAAAAGCTTTAGGGCTGTGCTATTTGATACAAAAAAACCCTGCAGGGTGAGGATACAGAGAGAGCAGACCTGCTGATCCTGCTGTTCTTGGTGGGGAGCGGAGGAGAGATTAGTGCATTTGCTGATGTGTCTAATGTCACTGTAGACTTGAGAAAAAAAAAACACTTACTAAAAGTAATACACAAGAGAGAGGGAGAAATATAGCAAAGTATCCCTGAGGTTTGAGGGAGTTCACAGTCTGCCCAAGCTGTACACAGTGAGAGAGAGGACTTCTGCTCTGCACAAGAATTACCCCATGATCCTGTAGCCATCCCCGATGGAATACAAAGTCGTCAAGGGCTGGGCTGCTGCCAGAATGGCCTTTCTAGCCCTATTTTGAATTATCCAGAACATCAGTTTCACTAAGAACATTCCAGGACATCAGTGTAGTGCTGCTAGCAGAAGGAATTCGAGGAAATCCTCCAAGGCTTGCAGGACCAAGGACCTGAAGCCTTAGATAGCACCCTTTCTTTACTGGTGTTTTTACACTATTTGCTGAACAGCAGTCTGTATTTGATTTATGCTCTGATGAAGGAACATTTTATTCATCTTGTAGCTGTTCTTGGCTGTGCTCATGAAAATCAACACTCAGGATGCACACTGCTTCCTCCCACACACTGCTGGCTGCCTTAGCCTGCACGACCCCGGCTCGCTAGCAGGATCCAGGGCTTCTCCAGAGCAGCAGGACTCCCTTCCCATCACCTGGACAGCTGCAAAATGTTTTATAATCCTCAGAAGTAATCACAGCTCTCAGAACCACCTTCAGTGCAGCAGCTTTCCCTACCACTACCTCCTGATGAGACTAGACCGATACGTTTGGCAGGGTACAGGCTGTCTGTCTTGACACAGAGCCAGGAAGGGATTGTTTAGGTCCTTATTTTTGACTGCTTGCCAAAATGTGGGTCCCCAATTACAAATACCCTGGACTATATGTACATCTGCATCTGCAGGGATCTATCTGCATCTGCAGGGATGCATCTGCAGGGAGTTTGCAGAGGACATGCAAACTGCCTTCTGCTCTTCAAGAGCACCTAAAAAAGTCAACCTGGGGCCTCCAGAAATCTCAGATGCAGAGACAGAGAAAGAGTAAAGAGCCCAGGAGCTGGGAGATCTCCCTCCTTGCCTTTGATTCAGTGAAAACTTTAGAGAAAAAGGACATTGCTCCAGCAATGAGATGTCCTGATGCAAAATTTTGGCCTTTCTTGCCAGAGATACAGTCCTGCATATTTTGGACTTTTATTGCCACTTTTCATCTCACTACTGAGAATCTCAGTACTAATGGCCCGGATGTGGTTGGTAATGGTCTAGAAATATAAGAAGCCATTCAGAGGAAGGCTTCTCTGCTACTACCATTAAAATCCCACCACGATGACATAATTTCCTTTTTAAACTATCTTTTGTTTTTCCCTCTGTGAAAGCGAATATTTAGAAACCGAATTAGGAAGATGAACACAGTTTTTGCTTTGCAGGATGCTCATTCTTTTCTGTTATAAATGGCGCTAGTTGGCTGGGCTTTTACCCAGCCAGGGCTGCCAGCTGTGTAAGAGACGCTGCTCTTCCCTCCAGCACATGTGGGTCTTTCCCAGATATTATTACAACATATACTTTTAAAATTATTTTTAGCTCAAATATGCAGGCAATGAATGAAAGTGAGCAAATTCTGTCTAGTGCTGTGCCAGATACCGCTCTTAATCATGTTCAGTGCCATTTTCTGCCTCCTCTGGGGTGAACAGATGTCTCTGGGCGGTGGATTTATCAGAAAGCTTTTACAAGGGGAGGCAATGAAGGAGCTATCTAGGCCTCCAGCAGAGCACAGCAGAGCACAGCACAGCTGGTGGGTTTATATGCTAAGCTGGCATCTGGCCTGGCTTGTGTTAATAGAGGCCTTTTTGCCTCTTCGTAGGACTGGCTTCTGGCTCCCACATGCTGCCTTGCTCAGAGCATGTTGTGCTGGTAGGAGGTGCAGGTGGCTGAGCAAAATTGCGTGGCGATTGACATCCCTCCTCTTTGCACGGTTTTATTTATTTTATTTGTTTTGTGAGCTCTGGAGCCTGCGTTTGGTGACATGAGTTTTATCACTTTGGTGGGAACCTTGACACAGTGCGTATGCAGGTGAGCACGAGGGTCTCCTAATGGTCTCTGCTGACCTCAACAGGAGGTTATAATCTAGAGCTGTAACATGGACTCAGTTCTAGTCTGTAAATCCAGAACCCTCCTGCCATTCTCCTAACAAACAGACCTGCTCGTGAACTACAGCATCCCTGTGCATAAAGCAAGGACTAATCTAATGTGAATAGTCATGAACTTTCCCTATGACCAGATCTTACTGGGTTATGGATCATAGTTTGTTTTCATCCAATGCCCAAGTAGAGTGCGGAGGATTCTTGGCATATCCTTTATACAAGCCTTGTTTTTTCACTCAGTGTCACATTTTCCCAAACACATCATGCCGTTGAATATAAATATGCAAAACTGTGTTAGAGCAACACAATCGTCATGTGCTACATCTGGGCCCCTAAAAATGATTTAATTAAAACCAAGTTACCATTACAATCATTCTTACAGCCTTGAATCAGAAGCGTTGGGTGTTGGGATATGCCAAGAGATTTTCATCCTTATGCTTATCATTGTGCATCTGAAAGAAGAGTGTTGGGTAAAGATGGACCCAAACTGATGTCCCAGGTTCTCATCTCAAAATAGCCACGTAAAGGTCTGACCTACCCACTTCTCCTGCATGTGCAGACCTTGAGCAGGGGATGTGACTGAGCAGGAACTCTCACAAGATGCTCTTTATTGCTTGTTGGGTGGTTAAAATAACGAGCAGTTGTTTCTGTGGCATTTCAGCCGTTAGACTTTTGGTCGTGGCCAGGACAGAGAATTGCAGAGAAGAGCATATTTAAAGTAATAAATTTGGAATATTTGGAAACTTGAGAAAAAGGTGAATTAAGAGGTAGCCCAAGATGCATGTTAGATCTTGATTAAACCAAACCAGGCTATTCACCCTGACGAAAGTGTTGACCAAGGCTATTTTTTTGTTAGTTCCTTCCCCACCCTAGTTTCTTGGAAGTCACTCTGCTCTGGCTCTTTGAAGAGAGACGGATAATTGATGTATTGCAGACTGGAAAAAGCTTATCATCCGGCATTATTTGTTCCACACCAGGATCCTATCACTACTGTGAAATCTATTTTTGCAAGTTTAAAAGCCACTCGGACGAGCCACCTGGCACTGCTGTCTGGGGCTGCCGACAGCCCGATCCAGACAGCTCGTCACAGAGCCTCGAGCGCGGCGCCGAGGGAGCCGCGGAGCATCCCCAGCTGCCGGGCCGGAGCGCGGGAAGCCTCCCGGCGCCTCCGAGCTCTCCCGCCTGGCCCAGGCGCCTCGTCCCGGGAAAGCCACGGTGCTCTCCCGCACATGGAGACCTGCCAGGCAGGAGCGGTGATGCAGAGACGGAGCCTGCGAGGCCTTCCTGGGGCAGACCCCTTGGGAAGCACCATGGATCCGTGGCTCTGTGCTGCCCTTGAGGACCATCTCCAGAGATGCTCTCTCCAGAGATGCTCTGCTCCTGCGGGATGACACTTGCAAATTTTTCACACGCCAGAGCTTCTGGCTGTTTGCAAGAGCCAACCTTTCTGAAACTACTTCGGTGCTGCTTTATCCTTCCCTCTGGGTATTTGTTACACAGCCATGTGCGTTTTGAAAAGCTGTTGCATGTGTTTCCAGTGACCGCTTTTCCCCCTAAACCACCTTTTTATTTTCCTAGTCAAAGCTGCTACTTCTGGACAGCTGGTCTTGAATGTACGTGGTGAAAACACACCTGAGTGGTGGCCCTGTGACATAGGAGGAGATTAATTCACTGCTGCCATTTCAAGGAAAACTAATTAAATAAATAAAATATGTGAAAGGGCTGTCTGTGTTTCTCCCCACAGCCTCACTGAGGTCCAAGGGCCGCTGGAGAAGTGAGCCAAGGGGAGGCACATGCTGCGAATGTTTTGCCAAGAGGAGCCATCCCACTCCCTGCATTGCTGTGGGGCTGGCCAAGGTGTCAGCGGGAGCCCGAGGCCCAACGGGAGCCGGACTGGGAGAGTGTCCAGGAAAGCAAGAGCCCAAGAAGCTGCAGTGGGGCCAGGAACTGGGCAAGTGTTGGAGCATCAGGGTGGCAGGGCCACCGAGGCTGCTGGTGCTGCCTGGTCTCCTTCAGCGCGGCTCGGTGGGGAGTGTTCGTGAAGCAGCAGGTGCAGGTTATCTCTGTGTGTGGTACAAAGGGGTTATCACTGTAAACAGAGTTATTTCTACCTGAAGGAACAGCAAATGTTTAATTACAGATTCATCCCTTGCCTGGACCAGAGCAGGCTTTATTTTTATGTATTTATTTTTAATCATTTTACTTCGTTGCCTCTTGAAATGGTGACCAGCGGTTTTACCTAATAACCTCCCTAATAACCCACTTTCCCAGTGTCTATATGAACAAGATAATAAGGGTCACCTTTCTCACCGAACAGGGTTTTTACTCGTGGAGAAGGTGGAAAGCAGCTTTTATCTAGCAGTTATTGCTTTTTAGCTAGTATCTCATTATCTGACATAAACAGATCCATGAGCTTCACTCAGTCTCAAACGACTGATTTCCAAATAGAAGCTTATGGCTGTCAAAGCACCTTGTCAACAGGGGACAGGCAATTGCTGCTGCTCAGGTGGCCAAGGCTACGAGGGAGGTTGCTCTGAGATGGTGCCAGGTTTTATTCTCCTTCACCAGTCACAGTCCCACAGCTAAAAGCAGAAATCTTTCAGGTCAGTTCTTTCCTTTCCTCCAGGCCACCAGGAGCTATTCTTCTAAGCATGGAACCTTCTCAGTATTTTATTACAGTAAAAAATGAATTCAAAATCCTGCCATTTTAATGTCATATCACTTTAGATTCACTTCAGGCCATTTCCAATAATACTGATCATTTGGAGCTCAAGAATGGGGGAACAATTCCTCCATTGCTTTTTATTTCTGACTCCGAAATCTCAGAATGCAGACGGCGCCTTTGTGGGCCACCTATTCCTTAACAGTGGCAAGGAGGGGACTGATGAGCAGCAAAGATTTATGTGCATGGGATTCTCTTCAAGAAACTGGTAATAGAAGAGCAAAGGCTAAAGTATATTATTAATTTGGACCAAAAAATGTGCATAGCATCAAACCACCAGAACAATGATGAGTAGGAACCAGGTGGACCTTATTAGAGAGCGAGGAAGGGAATGTTTCTTCTTTCTAATCTCTGCCAAGAAACATGCGTGTTCCAGCTTTTGCATGAAATGATAGATGGGGGCTTTAAAGCCCAAATCTCTTTGGTTTTATTTCTCCTCCCTTTGGGACATGGGTGCTATGGATAGTCATTATTCATGCTGGAAACATTTGCCACAGGAAGCTCCTAGAACAGAGTTTGGAAAGCCATGAAAGCGCTAAGGGCATCTGAAAACATCAATGCTGTCCCAGCACTTGCTGAATCAAATTATAAAGTGCCAAGACAAATTAATGTTTGCCTCTGAGTCATTCCCAGTTTTACAGAGTCCAAGGTTTTCAAAACTTACCAGGAAAATCCTCTCTCCATGAAGAAGAAACCCCATTTTGGTGGCAGTTTCCAAAATCTGGAACAGTGTTTAGAGAAGACCTGCTTCATTCTCCAGTAAATTCCTTTCCATTGATCCTTGCTCAGTGAAATAACTGGAATATCTGCATTTGCATTTTTTTCTAATCAGTATTTTTTGTAGTCATAAAGCATAAGCTAACGATCCTCTTCTGCAAGACTATTTGTGAGCTAATTAATATTTATAGACTGAAGCAAGGCTCAAAAGCTAGTCTAGGATCAGTGTTGTTAATGATCCTGAACATCTGGCTTGAGAATTTAAGATCTTACTGAAAATGAATGAAGATTCCTGATGTTCAAAAAAAAAAAGGTGTGGGAAAGAAATATGACAGAAATATGACAAATATGACTGCCCTGTGCCCTGGGCAGTCGTGCTCAGGCTGCGCATTTCTCACACCCTCCACTGACATCCCTGGTCAGCGTCCGCTCCTCCTCGGATGTGACTTGAGCCGGTGTCTCCCATGGGAAGGACTGGGATGTAAAGCAGGCAGCGCTTTCTCCCCAGTGTTCAGCTAGCATGCATTAGTCATCTGTTCCCGCATCTGCAAGGGCTTCAACAGCCTTCAAACCTCTCATATCCCTTCTGTGGCTCATGCTAAATGCAAAGCGAGGCACAGAGGCAGCCAGAGCCCCTTTGCAGATCCCTGCTGCTTGAGCCTTTTTCTCCTTCCCTGGGGTCAAAAAGAGGGTTTTCTGTGACTTGCTGAGGCTGAGCGTGAGGCCTGATTTCTCCCATGGTCATGCCCTGCTGAGGAACCTTCTCCTGTGCTCAGGGCTTTTTACATTGCCGAATCACTCAGCTCCTTGTTTCACTCCTGGGGCTCTGAAGAAAATGCTCTGAAAAAAAGAAAAACACTGTACCTACAGCACAAACTTCACATTTCCTCAGACACACTGAAAAAAAAAAAAAAAAAAAAAAAAAAAAAAAAAAAAAAAAAAAAGGGGGGGAGAGTAATTTAGGAGCTCCATCCAAACATGCTGCAAGGTGGTCAACCCCTAATAACCTGAGTTCGTGTCAGTCCATCCCATTGAAGGGCTGGAAATCATTCCTGGGGGCTGATGTCTTTAGTAAGGCTGTTGTAACCTGTAGGTAAGTGTTTCGCACAGGCTAGCGAGCTCCTTGCTCTCAGGAGGCTGGTGGGGTGAGCAAGACTAAGGGCAAGCAACTGCAGAACAGCAGTCTGCAGTTGTGGCATTCTGGAGGATATTGGTGGGTGGTTCAAAAAATATTATAAGGATATTATTATACCTATATAATTTGATTCTTTTAGCATAAAATAAGCCCCCGGTAATTTATATTTACTTGGCAGCGAGGAAATAAAAGTTGGTTTGGCATTTGCATTTAGCAAAACACTGGAAACTCAAGGGAAAAAATATTGCCTGTCTGAGTAAGTTGAACTAATGTTGAGAAACAGGGCTCTGTGAATCTGAATTCAACTCAGTTTTTCAGAGCTGCTTACCCTGTCTCCTTCCACTGCTGGCCAACTGACAGAAATTCAATATTTTTCTTTTACTGAATGAAAAGCATAGTCAGAAACAGCGATTGGGTCAGAATCATATGCAAAAGCTCCTCTTGTGCTTTTGTTTCCTAATTGCTCTTGGAAGAATTCTCGGACTGGGCTGACGCAGTTGTGTGTGTGAATTTCCTGGCAAATAAGGAAGGTGACTGTGTCCAAAAGACATTTTAGAGTGCGAATTCACAGCTTTTCCATGTCTAATCAAGGAACGTAAACCATTAGCCACATGTTCTCCATTTCCATCACATTTTTTCACGCTTAAACAAAAACATGCCAAAGAAAAGGTGCTACATTTTTTAATGCCCCCAAATAGGAACCACGGGAGTCCGTTAAATGCTGTGGCCATTTCCAGCATACAAATCAATTTTCCTTGTGGTGGTGAAGTGGTGAATAATGCCTGGTTTGTTTAAGGAAGCATGACTGATTTTGGATGAAGGATCCTGTCAGTTTGGCATTTTTCATTTTATTTATTGCACACAACCGTATAAAACCTGGTACCGGTCTCAGTGCCAGGCTTACTAGTGGAAAAGCTGAAAGGACCACATAGCTCCTGGTGCAGCAGAGAGGTTCTCCTTCTGCAAGACTTTTGCTGGACTCCTGAGAAATTACTTTGAATAGCATGGCAGAGAAGGATTTCATCAGTTGGCATCTCCTGGCTTTATTTTTTCTTCCATTTTGCCTGTGTCAAGATGAGTACATGGAGGTGAGCAGAAGATCTTATAAACCCGTGGCCAAAGTATTGCAAAGTCACCACCAGACTGGCCATAAAGGTTCCAGAAGCAGGGAAATATTGAAACAGCGGAGTCAACTTATAGAGTGGACTGTTGCTAATAGCACTTCTGCAGACCACAAAGTCCTGAGACCAGAGGTAGATGATGTAGAACTGACTACCTCAGATAGAGTCCAGGTACTCTGAATTAAATCTTCTAAAGATAATTTTAAAGCTAATGAGATCTTTTTTTTTTATTTTTTTTTTTTCCTATAAGATTATTACTGATATATTTATGAAATTAATTTTACTAAAGCTGTTTATTGGTCTGTGTCCTGCTGGGTTGTTTTATAGGATCTTTTAATGAACTGGTAGAATCAGCAGTGTTTCAGGACACTGTTATCAACATGCAGAGCAGCCTTTTGTTTTGCCGAAACTATGATCCTATGAAATTGTATATTGTGGTATAGAGTCTCTTAATTATTTCCTAGGGTATTTTTAACATATTATAATTTTGTGTCTATTTACTCATTTGGATGTGAAGGAAAGTTATGGAATTTGCAGAGATATTTGAAAAGATTCAAATAGCAAAAATAAGTTTACTTGAAAATTATGTGTAGAAAATATACTCTTTTGAGTTTGAGAAAGACAATGCATTTTTCAGTATTTGCAGTTGTTATTCTAAGGAATAGCTTGAAAAAACAGGCACTAATGTTGCCTTTGAGAGCCAAGTACATTCAATAACGATATTTATCAAATTGACTTTCAGTTTCAGTAGAGAAACATGTAATGAAATGTTTTTTAAATCAGCTGTAGTGCCTGCTTTTTAAATTGGAGTTCTTTTTATGCCGTTTACATGGCAGTTTATATATTGTAGTCATTAGCTCACAGCAAAGGGAAAATTGCATGACTTTTACATAAAATACCACAATCATAATTTAAAGGTAAATCTTTGAAGGACTGAAGATGGAGTTTTTCTAATTTTAGGCAAAACAAAACTCTATTCAAGTTAAGTTTTTGTTGATTGGTTTGTTTTTAAAAAGCAGCAATGTGAGTGCTTTGTTCCTATTTCTGATATAAATGATAGGGCTCATTCAAGTTTGTCTTTTATCATTTGTACAACTACTTTCAGAGGTAATCATGATATTCTGAATTACAAAAATCAGGGACATGCAGATGAAGATAATGATTTTATTTTAGTACTTTGCTAGGCTAAAGAAACTAAAATATTTCCAACTATAAGAATAAGTTTAATCCACCACTACATTCCTTGTAATTAAATTTTATAGTGAATTGCTTTTTGGATTTCTTGGGCAGGAGTTATATATACCCGCAATCCACTCGGAAAAATAGATATTTGACTGTAGGCATGTCAAAATGCACTTATATAATCACATATATAGTCTGATGAGCCAGCTCATGTATGTTTGTGTGTGCTCCTCTTTATTGCACAGAGACTTGTGCAGTTGCATCCTATAGACCCTATAGTGGCTAAAGTTTAAAAAGTTAAAAAAGACTTCAACATAATCTCAGATAATGCAGGATTTAATATAAAATGACAATTTTGTTAAAGGTCAAATTGCCCTTCAGACACAAAGTGTCTGCAGTCTCTGGGGTGCCTGTGTCTTTCATCAGACAGTTTAGTGTTTGGAGCTGCCTGGTGGGCAAGGAGCTGTGACATTAAAACTGAGTCCTGCCAGCCCGAGTGCAGTTGATGGCAGGTCATTTACCTGACAGCCTCGTCCCTAGGAAGCAAACTTTGCTGGGGAAATGATGCCATTTTTGGCTTACTTAAATGAAATGGAGCATTAGCGAGTGCACAACAGGGATAATCCATCACAGAGCGGCTGATGCAATAGGTATTTTCCATCCCGAGACTCCCTGGGTTTCCGGGCAGACAGGGAGCAAAGGTGGCAAGGACCTGTTTTTACTAATTTCAGACCTCTCCCTTCTCCTCGAGCTGTCTGAAAGCTGTTTGGCAAATGCAACAGCTGCAAACACCCAGACTGCGTATGGAAAAGTGTAATCCTTAAAACTGCCACTTTCTTGATTATCTTACCGCTGGCTGGAGAATTTTGCCCTTTTGCTGAAGTGTTTTAAACATCACGTTCGCTATTGTGCCAAAGCCACAAGAGCATTTCTCTTTGCTGCACTGGGTAAAAGACCAGTTTCCATCCTGCTGGTAACGTCTGAAAAACATAACGTGCATTTCTCAAGAACAAGAACCCCCAAAAAACAAGGAAAGCCAGACATGCTCCTCTTTCTTATGTTCCTACATCCTTCAAGTGCCCCTCAGCCTATTGGCCTTTTGCCCAGCATTTTGGTGGTTTGCTTATTCCTTTGCAAGAGAAGGGACATGGGGGACCACAGAGACGTGTCGACTCTCTTGCAGCACAGGAGCCAAGAGCGGTGGGTGCACATTGCTCTCTTTTCTATATTGTGTTAGGCAATACAAACAGAAACCCAGAAAATTAGCCAGGAAGTGGAAAGAGGTCTGGTTCTCCAATTCTGATTGCACCACGAGTTTAAATTAAAGGGATTTTATAGGCCATCTGCTCCCTAGAACTGCCTCCTACCTGCTAAATCAAAGGAAATTCAGCAAATATCCGCAATGCCCTCATTTCTATTTTTTAATCTGTATTAAGATATGGCAGATGCCTTTCACAAGCTGCTAAATCATATTCCCGTTTCGGAGAGCAATGCCAAAGATCCGTTGTGCAATAAAATTTATGTGCCGATTGCTGCATAGGATCCCTCTGGCAAGCAGGCTGCAATTAATTTTTATGTCCCATTTGAGTGTAATTTCATAGTAGACACAGATTTTTACTTTAAATGTACTTTTAACAAAGTCCTCTGTTTTTAGAGATTAGAAAATCATACTGAATATCCATTGTTCTTGCCAAATGATCGTGAACATTTTTTCCTCCTAGTCAAAGGATTAGTAAAGATAATAAGTCAATATTACCTCACAACTTGCATAAGTAGTCATTTTGAAGGCAGTGTAACTGTTCTAATACAACCAAGCTGGCAGGACTTGCCTGCTCTCACGTGGAATAACCTTGTTGAGCTGTCGGAGAGATAATAGCAAGTTAGTCATGTTCGGTGCTAGCATCTATTTTACAACGATGTTGTTGGTTAGCTAAAGATGTTGTTTGGGATTGCAGAGTGCTGGCTAAGGAAACAAGTGCTACTTCTACATAAAGTGCCTTGCACACTTAAGTAAGACTTATTTTTGACACAGAATATCCAGTTTGCTGGGCTCATGCATTTCCTCACCTACAATCCACAGTTGCAAGCACTTGGATATTTCTAGGCTAGCACTGTTTATTTGTTCTGTAGTTGGTCTTCCCACTTCCCATGAATATCAAGGACTGTCTGAAAAGCACTGGAGATGTCCATCTCAGCACAACATTGAACATTAGCACTCTAGGAGGTACAAAATGTTTGCATAATTCCAGTCCTGGAGCATTTGGCTCTCCTTCAAGGATGGAAAAGTAGCATAAAGCAGGACTACTTCTTATCTCACACTAGGAGAGCTTTGACCAGTACATCTGGAGATTGTCAGTTTTATTCTAACAGCTGGGAGAGATGAGACAGCAAAAACAATACAGATGGGTGCTCCAGGAGCAGATGGGCCAGCAGACAAAAGTCTTTTTTTTCTCATAAAATATAGTTCTTATCTGGAATTAAGGTAAAAAGCATAGAAGTGACCAAAACCCATAATCCAAAGTCCTTCTGACCACTGGCAGTCATCAATATTTCTGTGCCTTTTTGAATATGAAGTTTGTTTTCTGAGCTCTCCGTCCAGCCTTTTCCCCCAGGACAGCTCTGCTGTCGCTGCTTCCAGCTCAACGGCACACGGGTCTGATCCATTGCATAGAAGATGTTCTATAAATTCCGGAGCCTCTAGAAACTAATGACGTTTTGGGGGTGTACTTGGAATTGTTCAAAAGATGGGCACCAAGATTCAGCCTTGCAGATTATGCCAAGTGGTGGCCTCAAGGGTAGAACTACAGAGCAGCTATATGTTCATTTAGCTGTGCCCAGATCACTAGGGCCTCATTTGCTGCAGTTAAACCAGTAGGTGTGCATTGGGCAGGGGTGACCAAGAACAGCAGTGGAAAGGGAAGGAAAACAAATAGGAGAATGATTAGGAAAAATAGCAGTCTGATTGATGTGACTATTTCCCCGCAGAATTTAACCACTGCAGCTTTGTGCCTTAGGATAATAGAAAAGAATTGCAGGGGAAGAGCAACAAAGAAGGAAAAAATGAAAAGAAGGTAGAAAAAATAAAATAAACCCCAGGACCTCTACCTCAGCTGACCCATTGAAAGCTTTGTAACTGCTAAATCAACATGACAACTTAGTTACAAAATCTAACCAGAACTGAATGAGAGTCCATTAGCCTAAATACAGTAATTTGGGAAAGAAATGCAGTGAAAACTGATAATAGCAGACTATTATTACAGTAGCTAAGCTGTGCATAATCAGCTCATTTGTTTATTTGTGCTGCTATACATTTCATCATACAAACAGGTTTCATAGTTACATACCCACAAGTACGAGTAATCAAATGCCCACAACACCATGTGTCATGGTCAGTTTGAGTGTTCTCATGTACCTTGGCATTTTGGCAGATTCTCTTACCTTTAATAGCTTGCAAATGTGCCAGTTTGGGGTCATTAGCAGGTTTTTGCTGCATGTACCATTTTATACATCTCCTCCTGCCAATCCGACCCAGTTTTCTCCATGTTTAGCAGAAGACAGATCACTGCTGAAGGCCAAAGGCAGGCCCCTGTTTCCTGACACTAATTGCACTTAGGTTTGTTTGTCAGCAAAGGGTCTTAGATGAAATTTGTGCTCAGGGAAAAGCAGGATAGGAATCTAGCTAATAAATCCTTTTAAACTTCATTTCTCAGTATTATTTCATTCCTATAGCCCCATTTTTAACACACCAGCTTATTTCTACTTTTTATGTTCATCTAGTTCTCAGAACTCTTGAAGAGCTTTTTCCTTAAATCTTCCAAAAACAACATTTTTGGAGGCAGCCAAGTATGGGAGATTTCAGTCCAGATAAGAAGGGTTTTGAAAACTTACCCAAATACATAAACTGAGACTAAATAAAGAAGACCCTGTAACTGACACGTGCGTGATGGATGCATTCCATGAATGAGTTATTTATGACTTATTTTTGTGCTCTTAGCCCCCACAGACGGGACCACAGAATCCCGACTGCAGTACCTGCTGCCGTGGCGATTTTGGAGTTCGCCTCTACCAAGGGCCCCCAGGCCCCCCCGGCCCCCCTGGGATGCCAGGTAAGAAGCTCAATCCATTCTTGATCAGTCTCCTTAAATGCAGGAAAATCTGTGAGAATAGTCTGAACATCACAAGATGGGGAGAGATTTGGAAATAGGTTTTTCTGTCATTTCGGGGAAGATATGGGTCTAATACCAGTTGATTTCTACAGTTTATGCCAGTGAAAAATAACATGTTAATAAAATACAGCTTTCAGGAAATGGTGCTGAAAGTAGTCTTCTTGCATTTGGCCAAATTGTTCTCCCTTCTTAAAGCTGCATGAAGTGTCCATTAAAATCGGGAGAACTTGTTCTGTGGGGTTGATTATTGCTTTCATTTTGAACATCCAGCAATGCCAAATTGTGCTGCATTTAAGAGCTTTCCTCTCTAGGCAAATTTTTACAGGCACACACATGTTCTATTCTCTCGTTGTCTTCCATAATAGAAAATTATTGATTTATTGAAAGTGCACACAGGATACCTAAGAAAAGGGCATAATTTCATCAAGTAATTGCCATGTAAAAAGACAAACCTGCAGAAAGGAAAAAGATGGTATATTGGTGTAAGTAATATGGTGGTGACTTTCATGAAACGATCATTTCTAAAGCAAATGTGTAAAGTAAGGGAATATGTCATTGATTGACAGATTTGCCTCATCTTCCCAATCTTTCCTCTTCTGTTACTACAATAAAATATATTTCTTTATCCTTCTTTCTCACAGATTTACTAATAGTTAACAGAGGTAACAGATAACCATTCACAAAAAAAAAATAGAAAAAGAAAATGAAGCAGTCTTTCCTTAAGGTGATTTTAGATACTGAGAGAGAAACATTTTCCATTCAGGACACATCTGACACTGTTCTAAATGAAGCGTTTAAAGAATTAGCTTCAGATTGCAAAATACTGAAATAAATTGCTACTCTGACATGTTTTGGTGTTCAGCATAATTAAGTATTAAGCATATTTGGCATTAGAATCCTATGAGCTTAGAACTTATTATTTCATGCATCAGTCCTTCGTAAGAACAGCACAATCATTACAGACGTAGGAGAAATGTAATAGCGAGACCTCTTGTGCTGAAATAGGGCTTTAGGCATAACTAGCGTTGGCTTCTTAGGAGTGGGACAAAATTTTGTGTTATTCCCAGGCTTTTGGGGCTGCCAGTCAGGATACTGCAGTGGCTGTAGCTGGGCACAGTTTTGCCCTTCCCTACATGAGAGAATGTAACTCAGTCACACTCTCATGCTGCCAGAAGACACCACAAACGCTGCTCACAGGAATTCTGCAGCCAGGATTTTCTCTGTCTCCTTCATCTGCTGCATTTCTTATCATTATGTGCCAAAGGGAAATAACAGCTGTGGTTCACTGATTGATTCAAATATTTGCTTGCAGGCTTCTGTTACAGAGAAGGGGTTCTTGATTTATATGAAGGATCATTCTTTTAATTTTTCAAGTCTATTGATTTCTCCACTTAAATAAAAATTAGTTTATTTACACCTATGATTTAGCTTCTTTATTGGATATCATATTTTTTTCTCAATACAAAAAAAAAATGAAAGAATTACTTGCTCACTAGATTTGACCTCAGACAATACAATTCTTTCAAATTCATGATCAAAGTAGCTAACCAATTTGAACTGATGAAGAAGCAGAGGTGCATAGAATCTCATTTCAACTCAGGTAGAATTAGATCAACTATTACATTAACTAATTCCTTTAGTAATTATTTCAAGATTGGGATCTTGCTTCAGATAAGCCTAACAATAATTCAGTTGTTCTAGACAACTTTAAAATTTTGTCAGTCACAGACATTTGCTCAGTAATTTCCTCAGTAAACACCAGGAAATAAGTAATAGTGTAGATCCAGAAATACCTTTTTACAATGAGCCCTTTTATATAAAATCACTTCAGAAAAGTCTCATTATAGGATTTTTGTCTTTCTTTAAGTCTAGTCTATCTTTCTGATAATCTAGTCCTATCAACCTCTTAAGGGTAACGTACATCCTGAGATTTTAAACCCTCAAATGTCTTTTAGCTATTTCAGGGTTACTGCCTTTCTCCATTTGCAAGACATATTTTGAAGATAGCAAAGTGTTCCTCCAAGTTATCCTATGGAAGCAGCAGAAAAAAAAAGATTTTACAGAGAAGAAAAGGCTGAAGCACCCACATGGTTTGCCTGGATGTCCCACCAGGCAGCAGCCTTTGCTTTCCCTGAGCCTTGTATCTGCTGAGGTTTCTTTAACCCAAGGAGGGTTAACTCTTAAACACAGTTGGGTCTCTTTTTGGAAACCTGCTCATCAAAATCTTAACTCTCTTTTAAGGAAATCATGGGAACAACGGGAATAACGGAGCAACGGGCCAGGAGGGAGCCAAGGGTGAGAAAGGAGACAAAGGAGATATGGGACCGAGAGGAGAGCGTGGCCATCACGGACCCAAAGGGGAGAAGGGCTACCCCGGGATCCCCCCCGAGCTGCAGGTACGAGATCCTGGCTCGTGCTGCCTGTCGTGGTGCTCCGGTTATGGAGTTTTCTCCTCTGAAAAGCTGTGCCTGGAAAAGCCTGAGACTATAGGATATACCATAGGATATTTGGGAAGCAAATCCATCTGTAACTGTGTACCGTACAGGGTGACACACACAGCACTTGTCAGGAGTGAGTAATGTGCTCTGCCTGGAAAAGAAAGACACCAGGGCTTAGCTCTTCTTCAGAGTAAGAATCCAGCTGCAAAATGAGCAGGAAGAAGCATATACCATTCCCCTTTAGGGCAGAAAGCCAGTAACTGGATCATTAAAGAAGAGTAAAAGGGACCATAATTTTCCCATTAAGCTGTATCACATTTATACCTCTGGCTTCCTAGGGCATGTGAGAAGAGTCAGGGCGTCACTCAGGCTCGTACTGCTGAGGCCTGCCAGACCTTGGGAGATCTGCAGCAGCATTTGTATCCAAATTCTCACATATTGGATCAAAACCCTTGAGTGAAGTCCAAAGTCTTCAGGTTTTGAAAAACGTCCCTCAGCAGCTATCCCTGTTTTTAAACACACCTTGAAAATGTTGCTCAGAACTACATGGGAACATGGAAAATAGAACTACTATTTCCATGCAGCTGCCACGAGGGAGAAGCAGGTATGTTCTGCCTGTGATTGAGCTATCCCAAAGCCAGGTGAACACAATAAAGTGGGTTTAGACCTGAGCTGTCACCCCTGCTAAAGGCTTGGACTGAAGCCTATGTTTAGGCTCCCCACTCTGTTAACATAATTGCATAGCTTTGGGATTAGACCTTCTTCATCTCTTCAGAAAAGGCATGAAAATTAACAGGAAAGTCACCAAAAAAACAACCTGTGTGTAATGTGGGAAAATTGCTTTGGATTTCTTGGCATTGTGTATATTCGAATACTCAGCCCTGGGTTGCAGGGCGACTGGGTAATTGCACAGAATATAATTCAGTCTGAAATTAGTTTCCAAAAGTAATAGACTTCTGTGATAAAGCAGAATTATTTTAGCATTCTTAAAGAATTAACCAGGATTAGTGTTATAGCTGAATATCTTGAAAACATATTTGTTGTAATTACATTCATTATAGATACTTCTGCAATTTTAAAGTGAGTTATCAAGTATTTTTCTTAACAGTAAGTCAGCAGCATTGATTTATTTAAATGCTGAATAATGAAAGATGATGAAAAAACAAAGGCTCATATTGCAGTACTTGCTTTAAAGTGAAATTCTTTCACTACATTTAACAGATGTGCTTAAAAACTCTTCACAGAGTAAAGCATAAAACTTCTTGTCAACATCACGCTTTAGAATTCTAGAGAAGGGATAGGGAGAGGGGAAAACACCTTTGAATACAATACCATTAAGTACAGGATTATTTTGAAAGACATCTGTATTTATGTTGATCTGTTACTTCAAAATAGGGCAGAGAGAGAAAAGCCACCTTCTTCAACTCTTCTGGTGAGGGCAACAAGTTTGGGGTCAAAGAGAATGAGAAAAGGAATCTAGACAAGAAGTAATAAGTTCCAGCAAGCTGCCACTGCAGCTGCTTTGCTTTAACACGTGACGAACTTCGATGTGATCCTGGCTGAGAAGCGAGAAGTTGGGAGTTTGCTGTCACAGTAAACGCATCCATGCAGGGATAAAGAAAATAAGCCTGGTCTTCAGCGCACATCTGGTGCTCCTCAGATTTCCTAGCAGATGGTTTATGATTTCCAGTGCTGGGTCTGACTTAGCATTAGATTTTTTTTTTCTGTTTCAGTTTCATTCTCGTTTGGATTTGAAATCAAAAGGAGGGGGCTGGGTTTTTTTCTCATTTTAATTCCTGCGTAGTTGAAATCTCATGAAAAATGTCCCTTTTGTGAGGTGCAGTAACTAAGCATTTTCCATGTAAGAAATAGAGATACAGAAAAAATAAAAGGTCTGTTAAGCCCCTCTCATGGCCTTCTGGCATCCAGGTGCAGTGTCTCTGCTTGTGTCCCCTGTGCTGTCATTCAGCGGGGGGACCACAGCCTCGCAGACCAGATATCCCCTTTCCCTACCTAGGCAGTTGGTTTTGCACAGTTTCCTATGAAATGATTTCCACAGAAAATACCTTTCACTGCAAGAAGATTAATATGGAGTTCTAGAATAGTTTGCACTTTTTTAGTTTCCCCTTTTGATCCTCACCATCTTCTATCTTGACTGAGAAATATAGAGCACATGGTAAGAGAAATAGTAGTGACTGATGAATCCCCATCACTTCACCTCTAGGACATCTTTAACAAATGTGCCTCACGCATCTCTGAAGGTAGTTATCAAAAACACTAATGTGCACGGGTTTTCTCATGTATGATTTTTTTCACACTTTCAGTTAAAAGCAATATCCAGCTTAAATGCACTGGGGGACATATAAAAGCTAATTAAATTATTTTTATGCAAAACACTGTACGTTTCAATACCACTTTTCTATTGCATCATTCTAGAGAGAATTTAAGATAAATAAAATCCAAAACTAAGGTCCTGACCTGCAAACACTTGCCCATACACTTACTTTTCCAGTCATGAATAGCGCAATTGAACCTAAGGAAGCCAGTGGTCTTCCAGTTTCACTCAATGGGAGTTTTGTTACTGGAGTTTAATGACCTTGGATCAGGCCCTAGAAGAACATCTCTGTCAGGAAAATAAACAGACCGCGAATAAGAGATGAAATTCTGTAGGCGAATTTCTCTGCATTTGCACATTTCATGAATAACTAAGTACAAACTGCATGTGTGTAGGTTGCATTCATGGCTTCCATGGCTACTCACTTCAGCAACCAGAACAGTGGCATCATCTTCAGCAGTGTCGAAACCAACGTCGGGAATTTCTTTGATGTCATGACCGGTCGGTTTGGAGCTCCAGTGAATGGTGAGTGTTTGCAAAACAAAATAATGCAATTCAGGGAGCTATTGGGAGCAGCAGTCAATAGCAATGAGAAAATACTGCTGTCTTTGCACAAAGCACTGACGAGACTCGTGGGAATAGTCTGTATAGCTCTTGCCTTCAGGAAAAAGCAGACTGGAGAAGCAGAAAGCAAGAGAAGGCTCCTCTGTGGGACCAGTGCTGGCCCCAGGGCTGGAGGAGGATCCTGCTCAGGACCTCCTTCATTGAGAACTTAAGCACTTCTGCTGTCATGATGAGAGAGCCATGGTCCCACGTGGCAGGGGCAGTTTCACAGTCATCTCCTCCACATTACAGGGTTTCCTGAGCCGTTTTTCATCTGTGTTGATCCCCCAGCTCACAAGCATGTGGTGTAGGAGGAGCAATAGGGGATGGACGGCTATATGCCAAGAACAGGTCTAAGCTAAGCCTGGAATCACCTTCCTTCACTTGGTCCTTTTCACCCTCCCATTGATTCATTTCCTGCTGTGAAAAGTGACATTTTTGCAAATGAAAGCCAGGCCTCTAAGCTTGCTGTGGCACTTGTCTTATGGATAGTTAAGAGTATGGGTGGTTTTCATCACAGATGCCTCCCTTTGCAGTTAATGTGTATGTGGGCATTAAACTTTCATCCATGGTGGCTCAGTGACTTTGATACAACATCTAAGCTCACAGGCCTGAGAGCGCTGCAGGGTTAATGCTACAACCTCCCTGCTGAGGATCCAGAGGCTTTTCCTCCCTCCTCGGAGCGTCTCATGGACCTCGTGACACGTAACGTGGTTGTGCTGACGGCATTGTCGGTGCCTTCCAAAGGTCAGCAAAGGGATGGAAGGGCAGAGAGCAAAGGCCACGTCTGCACGTTGTGGCAGGCTACAAGGTTCATGCCCTGTCCCATCTGGGACGGCATCCAGGGCTGCCCTGGAGACTGCCCTTTTGGGAATGGTTGGGAGCAGGAAGGCAAAGAGGAAAAGGCGAAAGAGGGGTCACTAGACTCAGCCTGTAGGAAACCTCCATTCCGGAGAAAGGGAAGGATGCTGCACCTCTTTGGAACGGCGTGCGGCTGAACCCTTGCCATGTGCAGAATAAAAATGAGGCAGATTTTGACCCACTGCAGTAGGAAGCAACACACCCATTGACAACAGGAAGGCTGTTAGGTTTCCTAAGCAAGAAGTACCAGTCTGTAGCATGAGTGCCTCACTCTACGAAGCCAACATGCTATAAATTTTAAACCTTTTCAGGAGTGTACTTCTTCACCTTCAATATGATGAAACACGAGGATGTGGAGGAAGTGTACGTGTACCTCATGCACAACGGCAATACCGTTTTCAGCTTATACAGGTGAGTCGAGTCCCGAGCCTTTCTCGCTGCAGAAGATGCATTTGTGCAGATGCGGCTTCTTTCTCACATTGCAAAAAGAGTGAAATTGTTCCTTTTCTGAAGGAATGCACTGGGGTGAAAAAAAGAAAAAAAAAAAAAGAACAACAAAGAAATACTACTTTATTTTACCCTACTCAATATGCAGATTACACCTGCCACAAAACCTGTTCTTAAAATTTAGTCTCAGTCAGAAGTTCCCTACAGTTTGGGGAAGCAGTGCGAATCAGGGTTGGAGTCCTGCAGTAACTAGCTGTTATTCTGTTAAAATATATTTCACTTCCATTGACTGTAAGGGAAAAGGAGTAATGAAATGCTCAGCAATGTGATAACAGATCTTTATCACATAAACAGCAGGTTACTTTAAAAAACAGCATTTAAACTGCCAAAGTCAGCAGTAAGCAACTGCAGGAGCCAGAAGCAAAGGAGCTTCATTTACTGGTTTTATCTTTAACATATTTTTAGTATTTTTTTTAGCTGTTTGGTTTACTTGGGTTACTTGCCCAATGACTTTTTCCTGAAGCATTAGTGAAAGAACAGACAAGTGGGAGAAAGGAAACCAACACACATGCAAAATCAGCAGGTTAGCCCAGATGTGGCAGATCTAAGTTCAAGCAAAGGGCCTTAGGCTGGAGTCAAGCCTGGCTCCTGGTAACAGGGAGTGCAGGCACTCAGCTTACATGAGGCTCCTGACCCGTGGGCATGCAGAATCAGTTGGGATGACTCCAAGAAAAAGAGCATAATGAGAAATCCTGAGTGTTGTGAAGAATGAGCAGTTTCATTTTAAACAATCTATTTGTTCTGCTGCTTTGGATAAAACCTGAGTAAGTTAAACTTCAAGAATTTCAGAAGGGAATGAAATGATGCACTTAAATAAGGTGCAAAATTTGACTAGGTGATCAAATGCACACAGATGCCAACATTTTTGAGTAAATCAGTTAAAAAGTGTTACTGAGCCTTGGGGGGAAAATTTGCTCAGGATAACAGTGCACCTTCTCGGATCTTTATTTTCAAATTATTTTCTTGATCATTTTCAATAAAAAAAAAAGAGCTGAGTCGCTGTAAAATATTCCTCCTTAGCTATGAATCAAAAGGCAAAGCAGACACTTCAGGAAACAGCGCGGTGTTAAAACTTGCCAAGGGAGACGAAGTCTGGCTGCGGATGGGAAACGGAGCCCTCCATGGGGACCATCAACGCTTCTCCACCTTTGCTGGGTTTCTTCTTTTTGAAACAAAATAAGAAAAAAAAGCAAAGGAAAAAGACAGAAAGGTAACCATCTGAGGAAGCTTGGTGTTTTTGAGCTGGTATTTTTCTCTGGACTAAGGAAATAGCAGATCAAGAAGGCTTGTTTTGATGCTGTACGTTGCTATTTGTGTATCAGAGATGAGCTGAACAGATTGGGTAGCTGACACAATTACAGTTTCACAGGAGATAAATTGTCATCTAGGTTGCATCTAATGAACCATTAAATGTTGCTATTGCTCTCTTCACCAAAGCAACTGAAAAAAAAAAGGTAAAGGGGATGAAAATAATTTAGAGAGCAGTTTGCGCAGTGAATTTTGTCTCTAAATATACTTAAATATATGTCAGGAAATCAACAATGGATTTGTGAGTTTTTGTTTGTTTTCTTGGTTTTGGCTGTTTTACATGTTCACCTAAGCTTGTCCCATGCAAACAGGCCTGAAGGAGTTGTGAGTAAGTTCGGCTGGGAGCAGATTTAGAGGAAGAAGTTTTTACTGGCCTAGAAATAACTTTATAAAAAGGAGAAAAAATGTGAAAAATAAGATGTTAAGAATTCAGGTTTATTTCATTGCCATCTCAAACCTCCAAAGTTGCATTGGGTGTCTTTTTTTTTTTTTTTTTTTGTAGATTTTTTAGTACATATTTACTCTCTCTTTCAAAAATAAAATAAAATAAAGGGTAGTAGTAATTCTAGCCTTAGTAGCAGCTTAAAGGTAGGGTAATTTAGCAGAGCGTATGGGTCAGACAGGGGAAGGGTATTATTCCTTCCGAGCCTTTAGATTTTTGAAACCTGGCGTGGTTGAATGCAGGGTGTCAAGGCAGCTCCATAGGAAAGGTTGGGAATTAGTGGTCAGCACAGGCAGAGAGACACACACGGGTTTTGTGGGGGTTGGAGCTCGTTCAGAAGGACGTGCATTGATGTACTGCATATTGACTCAGCAGTGACGTTGCTGATCCAGTTTGCTACCAGCCTGCCAAGAGCCAGGATTGCAGGAAAAGAAATTGTAGCCTGGCAGAGCTACAGACAACCCAGTTCAATATTTAATTGGCGAAAGGAAATATTGGCTAGGTTAGAAGTTCTATTTCCAGGAAATTGGACAATTTTTTAGCATTAATATTTGCCCACTGAAATTTGGATACCTGAAATCTTGCTATTTTTTTTTTAGTTTTAGAATGAACCTATCAGCAACAAATAGGTTTCAGAAATACTGAGGTTAAATAGTGAGCACCTTTTGCAAACTCGGACTCAAAAAACTAATGAAAGATAAATTACATTTTAACAGGGATTTGTTCAATATTTATTTGAACTTATTTTGTATAGGACAAAGATATCATTACCAATAAAATAAAATAAAAGAATCAAAATCTGTTCTAAGAATTTTTATGTCCTTGTACACATTCTATACATTCTTAGTTTATGCAAAAAAAATCTTGTGTTAAGAAAGTATGCTGATCCTTGATGATTATGACTTGTGATTTTTTAGTTTTATACATCAACCACTGAAAATATTAATTTTAATGAACTATCTTCTGATGACTTTATTTTCTCTTTATGAATTTTGGGCAGGTTTGTATCATACAGACTGTCAAAACCTGAGATCGTGCTATTTCAATAAGCATTGAAAAAGTGAACAGTGTAATGAGCTAACTTTTACATAAAGAAAAATCTTGAAAAAAATATTTCTTGTTGTGTTAGGAATATTTGCTTACATTTACCCAATAAAATTTAATAATTGTAAAACTATAGTAATTTGTTCGTATCTATATTTACTGCAGCATACATGAAATTAGCCAAAGCTTTTTACTATTTGGAGACTGTGGGGTTATATCCTTAGCACATATGTCTTGAGAGTTCATTTTGCTATTGGATTGGAGAAAACCATTGCTAAGGGGCAACTATATATTTATTTTTTACACATACAAGCATGCATACACACACATATATATCTCTATGTACGTATGCTCCTGTCCCTCATCCTTTTCATATTCAGCAAATCAGATGAATGTTTGTTCTCATTTTTTTAATAACAGTTGTCTTTGAATCATTGTCCATAATTGAAAGTCACTTCTTTAACGATGCTCTAAAAAATATGTTCTTTCTTCAAAGACTCTTGTCTTTCACTTTGAAATAAGTGATATCTTGTATGTTTTATGGATTGAGGACTCTATTTCCTACCTCTGCATCATTGATGCTGCCATGGAGATTGCAAAGGTGACAATGGAACGGGCTCCATATTGTGCATCTCTATTTATCTGTATTTACTTTAAATGGGGCAGGGCAAGGTCCATGAACATACACATAGAATAATGAATGTACACATAGAATAATGAAATCCATGTGGTGCAGAAGAGATTTCTTGCATTAATTGTCAAAAAAAAAAAAAAGAAAGCACAAACGGAGCATTGTCCTTTTGCTCTTTTGGAAGCAATCCAGCAGACGAGAAATTCCACAAAATAGCAGTGTTTTAAAAGAATCACATTGTTACCAAGCCAAGACTGGAAATATCCTTGCTAAAACCCTCTTGGACATCTTAGCTTCTGTTTCCTCTGAATGTGTCTCACCATATGTTCTTCCCATCACACAGTCATATGCTGTTTCTTAGCCTCATCCTGCAGCAGTTGGATGGTGCCTGCTGAGTATGGCATGGACCACATGCTGAAATGTGGTAACAGAAGACAAATGCAGAACAGCTTCATTCACTGATTTCATCCAAATGTATAGTTAATGAAGCTTGGTCACTATAGAAAATGGAACACACTAATACAGGGAAAAAAAAAAACAATTAGATTTGCAAGAGCAATCTTAATTTTAGCATCTTTAAACTTCTGAGAACTCCATTTTCTAATGTTAATGATTCTTGAAAGAAAAATACTCCAGGCCCACACAGCATCATACAGTGGGAGAGAATTCATTGTTTGTTCCACCTTGAGGAACAAGAATGTTCCACCTTGAGGAACATTCTGTCATGGGAAAAGCCTTGATCTGCAGCTGAAAATGCTGTATGGGAATCAAATTTTCTGCTGTTCATTTTTTAAAGTTACAAAATATCAGTGCTGTGCATAAAATCTTTAAGCGTATCATTTCAGATCGATGCTTTCTGCCCTCCAAGATGTTTCTCAGTAACGTCACTGTTTGCTTTCTCAAATTCTCACAGTGACACAGAATAAACAAGAATGTGAATTAGTTATGAAATAAGTATCTTGTGACTATGGCCAAGTCCCAAATAAAGTGCTCATTTGTAGGGTGATGGAAAGAGTTCATGCAAACAAAGGCCTATCGACCAATTGCACCTGCAATATTGGAAAATCTGCTATGAATGCTGCAGATGATACTGTCCATCAGGAATAGCTCACTGGAAATAACTTAGGATCACCAAACTGTAGAATGGGGGTACTCCAATTATTTCAAAAGGGCACGTATTTTTTCAAGAGGTCAGAGGCAGCTTGATGGAAATGTGTTGTTCCTGCACAGAGCTGAAGCTCTGCATCCAAGCAAAAGAAATCATGGAATCCCCTAGTCCAGAGTTTTGAGGCCCTAAAATAGTGCTTAATAATAAAGGAAAATATTTATTTTCTACTGGTTAGCTAATATAAGGATTAGTTATATAAAGTTGTTTGCCAAAGATGATCAAGGGACTGGAACATCTGTCCTGTGAGGAGAGTCTAAAAGAGCTGAGCCTGATCAGCCTAAAGAAGAGAAGGCTGAGAAGGGATTTGATCAATGTGTGTAAATACCTTAAAGGAGAGGGACAAGAGGATGTGGCCAGACTCTCTCCAGCGGTGGCCACAACAGGACAGGAGGCAAAGGCTACAAACTGAAGCACAGAAAAGTTCACATGAATTTGAGGAAAAACATCTTGACTTTGAGGGTGATAGAGCGCTGGGACAGGCTGCCCAGAGAGGCTGCGGAGTCTCCTTCTCTGGAGATCTTCAAAAGTCACCGGGATGCCACCCTGTGCAATGTGCTCCAGCTGACCCTGCTTGTGCCAGAGGGGTTGGACCCCACTGACTGACAGGGCTAAACATCTCACACACAGCAGTTTCTCTAGATGTAACCCTTTCAGCGAAGCTGCACAAGGCAGCTTGTACCAGTACTTTCTGAGGATGAGAGTAGGCTTTCATTCCTAAATATAAATTCCTAAACCTTGACAGATAGCACCAGGCGCTCTGGAAGCATGAATTCACCACTACTTTGAAGGGATGCATTTCACCTCAGAATAAATTCACTTTTAATGTATGAACAAGAAAGTGTGAGTCCACACCGACACAGAAACACGGGAAGGCAGAGAGAAGCTCCATCTGCAAGCCAAAGAATGTACTGAAATTGCAGAGATTAAGGTGCTGTCTTTGACAGAGTGCTGTACAAAGGACAGCGTGTCATAACAACACTCAGTATAAGGCCAGAAATGTGGAGTATGAACTGCATTGTCTTGCAGATGTCAAGAAATGTTATAAATGGAGCACAGCTTTTATTCTGGCAAGGCATAAAAGTAGACATCAGGATCAAGCATCAAGGCTTGAAAGCTTTGATACATTCAGAGTACAAAAATACCATCGAAAAATGCATGAGTTCTCAGTTTAAGATTGATGTGGATGTGTTTGAATTAATTAGGGATGTTTCACATTATTACTCCACACATTTTTAGGCAATGCTAATTTCCAAGTAAGATTTGAAAGATTACAAGAGATGTGAGCAGTTCTTTTGCCCTCCTTTTTCGTTTAACAAACTGAACTGTTCTCAGTATCTCTTTTACCATGTATTAAGATATACTCTTCACTTCTGTACATGTACCTTATACACTAATGTAGGAAAGGGGTGTGACTGTGCATGACACAGCTTGTAACATCACACAAATGTTTTACCTAATAAATTCTTTACAAGAAAATTGGTAATAGTGTATTTCTGCTTTTCTGCTCATTGGGCTCCCTATCATTTGTTGCTTTGGGATTTCTAGAGTAGCAATTTATTTACAGAGCGTTGGGAAGTGTTTGGCTGTCAGACAGGAGGCAGGGGCTGTGCCAAGCAAGTGGGTTCTGCAGTTACACACTTGTCTGAAAGAGCAGAGAACCAGAATCAACCCCAGCTGTTTCCCATTCTGTCCTATGCTTCTGCTTGTCAATGTTTTTCATATTCATATAAATGTCCCTGGTTGAAAAGACCATGTATTTATATCTATTTTTAACAGCCTTTAGCATTGCTAAAGATAATTATATGTTTATCCAATATGACTGAATCACAAACAATATGCATACAAAGGGGAGAAACAAGTTTTTATTAAGAGCTGCATCTTGACTTCATATTCCTGCTTTGGTATTTCCGCAATCCAGTGAAAAGTGAGAATAATTGTGAACAGCAAATCTGTTATGAACTGTAAACCCGGCATGAAATCCAGCCCGCCTGTGACACAGACATGTCTGCACCTCTCGGAGCAATATTTATGTAACACACAGTATATATTATCTTTTCAACACTGTGGAATGCACTAACCTAAACATAGGAAGGGTATATGTTGCAAAGGATGATGCAGATGCTAACTGAAGTAATTTAACCAAGCTCACAAAAGCACCCTGACAATATTTAAGAGAACTGTATGTCCTGCCTCCCAGCCCCATGTTTTAATGTTATCAATCTCTTTTTTCATATCCGTTGCCTCTCCAGTAGGGAACTTAGAGGCCTGTTTGCTGCTGTAATTTTAATGACGCCTATTAAATGGCATCATAAATATGTGCACTGCACTGTTGCTATTGTAAGTTAATGCTAAGGGAAGGCTTTTAATATACATTTTCTACCCACCAATTTGCTCCTTCAAGAATTTGCTGGATTCAGATCACTAATCTCCACCTCTTTGTCAGTTAAAACCTATTTCTCCTTCACATGTTTATTTCTTAGTCTGTTACAAGTAATTTTATAAAGTAGTTTTAGCTCTTGTAAAGTGCCCACCTCATACTGCTGAAACTGAAATAATTTAATAAGGTCATGACTAGAATATTTCTGCCACAGGGTACTCTTTAACATTAGACAACAGCAAAAGAAAAGCAAAGCCAAAGAAATAAACAAACAATCCCCCCCAGCTGTAAAGCACCTTATATATGAGCTGTGAAATCCAGTCTATAATGATGATTTTGCTCAGCTGGATAAAATAAACTTCATCAGGTGAAATGTAATATGGCAACAAAAGAGCAATTAGCTCTTCCTGCTCAACACAAACCCTAAGAGCCTTAAGGTGAAAGGAGACGAAACTGAAAAGAATTTAAAGAAATGCACTGTCCCAGTAACACAGGGGTAACTGTGGAAACAAACCTTCATATGGAATTGTGTCTCTATGGGAGATGGAAAATAAAGAAAATAAGCTGGTTTCCTTTGAATAAACATGCACATATTTTTTCCCAACCATTTCCTGTGGGCAGCAGCCTAGCAATGGATACAATTGGTGAACTGGAATCAGGTGTCCTCTGGAAAAATAAAGGGCATTCTGGAAACAGAGCTCTTTCTTTGTTATTGCGGGGATCCAACAAATTCTGCATTCATAGTTGCAGCCTTCACTCATTTTTGTTGCCTATTTAACTTAAACAAAACCATAAAATCACCACGGAATTGATTTTAATGGCCTCCTCATCCTGTCTCCTGTATGGTAACTGGAGATACCAGGAGCGGGCTGTGTGTTTGAAAGGCCTTGTGGATCTAATGCTATTTCATGACCTTATCCTGGTGGCATGTCCACCCCTGAGGGCAGCCCAGACAAAATAGTGCTATTAAATCTGTTGCACTTTCACCAAACACAAGCTCTGCTGCTCCGTGACGGGGAAAGGGCTAACTGATCTGGAATGCAGGAGACCTCTTGGGACTAAAGCTCTTCAACATGGGCAGAGCCTGGGGGATATGACGCCTACGAGGCGATGCTCTTCCCTTTGCGTCGCTGCTGAGCTGTCGGGGAGCTGAAGCACAAAGGGCACATGAAACCTGTCATGGGTTCTCAGTGTTGCCATCCCCACCATCCACACGGCTCCTTGTTGGCGAGCACAGCTCCTGCAATGGGGACAGCAGGTGTCCCAAGCCTAAGGGCGGACATGGTGGCACAGCCACCGTTTGGCCGTGGGTGCCTGGACAACCTTTTGCCCCCCACAACCACCGGAGTGAGATGGAGCGGGTGCCACACGTCTCACCCACCGCATCCCTAGACCACCCGCCAACAGAGCCTCCCCGAACACCGGGGCTGATTTGGGGCTCCTCCTGCCCGGCCCTGCACCCCCTGCAAGGAGCGCGCTTCACTCCGAGCCGCGGGGGAGAAACGGGCACGGGCTGGCTGCGAATACACCCGCAGGACGCTGCCGTTGGGCTGGCTTTGTAGTGGGACGCCTCGGCGGGGCACGGCTGCTGAGGGGGCAGCGGCGGCCGTTAGCGACCGTTAACGGCTGCGCGGGGGGCGCTGGCGGCCGTTAACGGC
>VZSG01000027.1:2595647-2618109 GCA_013398315.1 Nothoprocta pentlandii
TGTGCCGCGCCGCGGACGTGCTCGTGGAGCCCTTCCGCCACGGTGAGGCGGCCGCCGCGAGCCCCGGCTCGCCTCGGGACGCGGCTCTTGGGTGCCGGCGGCTCGGGCACCCCGGGAAGGAGCTGGCGGGGGTGCAGAGCGGGGTGTCGCAGCCGCCGGCCGGCCTGGCCTTGTGCCCGGCCCTGCTCGGGGTGCCAGCGCCCCTCGGCTGCTCCCTTAAGCCGTGGTCGCGAACCCTAAAAGCTCCGCGTCTCCCGCGACGTTTTCCCCCCTTTCATTTCTGTGTCGGTGACTGGAAGGACCCGGCTTCTCAAAGTAGTTTTTATCTGGTGGAAACACATTGCTCACTTCCACCGCTGTTCCCTTCATGCTGCTTGGCTATGCTGCTTTTTACAAACTAATGCAACAGAAATAGACCCTAAGGGATTTGGGGCTGTTGTGATGGGTTGTGATGAAGGAAGTGTCAGCAGGAGCTGCGGGGCAGAGCGGGCACTGAAGCCCCGTCGAGGGGGTCCCTGCCTCCTTCCCCAGCCTGGCCTGGCTGCAGGTCACGATGGGCTGTAGTCAGACCAAGGGTCACTGCGCAGATAAAAACCAATGTTTTGTGCCCAGATGGAACGCCTCTCTGAAGCCACTGTTTTAGAAATGCACCGCCAAAATATTAATCTTGATTACTGATTAATATATGCTGGCACAAACTATATTTGATTGATCTCTAAAAGCGCCTTATTTTTTACCAAAGGGAACAGACATGTTCTTCTGTCGCTCTTGCAGATTGTTTGTGCAGTGTGTAGTTGCATGATCACTTTGCACTAGAGAGTTAAAGATGCAGGAAAACAAGAGGTGCTGAGGAAGAAAATACATGAGTTTTGCAAAGGAAGCATTTTCTTAATGGAAGTTGGAAGTACTACTGGGAAAGTAAAAAAGGAGAAATAAAAAGGGGGAAAATAGAGGACCATGAAGCCTTTTAATTTGCTTGCATTCTAAATGCATGCTGTATAACATTCTGGCTCTTAGCATTATATTATGGATATTGAGTTAGAATATGTATGTATGTATATTCTGTATAGATAGAATGTTTCATAAATTGTTATTCTTTTATAGTGCAATTGACACGTATTTTTAACTATGACCCATACACGTTTCAAGTCTCATAATGCTTTTTTTCACTTTTTTTTTCCCCTCCTTCTCAGGTGTAATGGAAAAACTTGGTCTTGGTCCGGAGGTTCTTTTGGAAGAGAACCCCCGGCTCATCTATGCTAGACTCACTGGATTTGGCCAGACAGGAAAATACGCCAAGTCTGCAGGTCATGACATCAATTTTTTGGCATTATCAGGTAGGCTGAAAATATATTGTTTATTTTTTTTCTGTGAGTCAAGACTTAAGAATTTATTGAAAGATTCCTTGCAGATAGCTCAAATATATTGCTTGGTGAAGCAGCTGATCTGATCTGAAGCCTTACCGGCAAGAAAAGAGAGGTTCTGCCTTCATCCTTGTGCTTCTCTCTGCTCCCTTCTCTCCAGTGGGCGGTGCATGTTTGACCCCTCTGTGAGCTGACTCACTCATGTTAAAAACTGACCCGGGAAAAATGGGTTGAGTTGGAGCACCTCACTAAGAGGTTGGTTGGGCAAACATTAAAAAAAAAAAAAAAAAAAAAAAATCAGCACAAGAAAGAGAAGAAAATTCAGGCTGGACAGGGCTGTTCATTTCGCAGCAGCAGTGAGCTAGTCTGGATCAGCGTGTCTTCTCAGACTGTAGTGTAGTTTTCTCCCTTTGTACTGTTTTATCTGATTTTTTTTTCTTTAAAGTGAATTGAAGTCTTTCTGTATTTTTATCTGTTCTTTTGGGGCCTTTCTGGTAGAAAATCAGTATATTCATAGTCCTGGACGAGTTGCAGATTATTTTGCCTACATTGTGAGCAGCTGCTTTGAAATAAAGTAAAACTGCACAACCTACAAGGCAGTGTCTTGTGCTTTTCTGCTATGATTTACTCTCCAATTATACTATTCCAAAGCAAAGCAGGTTTAAAATAAAGTGTTTTCTGTCTGCTGCATTGTATAGAATATTGTAGGACAGTATGCTCATTTAATGTGTGATGATTTTACAGGTATGCAATACCAAACAATAACAAAATTACCCAATATCGATGGTAGCACTCAATCTGTGGTCGTGTATGGGCCCACTTGCTGCTTCTCAGACTGCCAGCACCATGTGTGTTTCTGTCTCTGACCTTTTCCAGGCAGGAGAGAAAGTGAGCCCAAATCTCCTGGTTTACTGCTGAATGCTGCATTTCCTTTAACCTTTCCTTAACACTTTAAGAAGTGTCAGGGCAGAACTGCTAGAGATGTGGATATCTGGTGCCCACATCTGTGGGGATCCACTATATTCAGCAATAAAGTTTCTTCAGAGATGAATTCAGTCCTCACTCATGGCATTAGATTGTCAGGGTATAAAAAGAGAAAAAGAGACCTTGTTTGAAACACATTTGACTTCATGTCTGCATGATTTTAAAAGTCTTGATTATAGTTTAGTTCGTTACGTACTTAGTGAACCGGTCAAGCATTGTCATTCATTGCAATCTTGGATGGGGCTTTTTTTTTTTTTTTTTTCAATCAGTACAGTCTTGGTTAGTGCTATCTTGTAACTGAGAAAGGCCTGTTACAAGAAGGAAGTTCCAAGCAGTCAGGCACGTCAAACTCTTTGGTGTTTCAAATTTAAAAATGTATCAGTACTTTCAAAGTATAAAAGGCTATGAGATTTCCAGGTCAGAAAAGGAAATCCATTTCTTTATAGGAGCTAAAGAAAGAAGTGAGTTGCAGAACCTTTACTGCACTTACTGTTTCACTGGTAGTGTTTCTTTTGCTGGACATCCTGGTGTAAAAAAGGTCTGTTTTTAAACACAGGACCTCTCACTTCAGGAAAAAAAGATCTGCTTGAAGTTTGCCATAATCAGGTTTTCCAACCAATTTAAAGGAAATAGGACAAGTTATTTGAGAGGTATTGGTGCTCAAAATTGAGGTGATCTCACATCTTGGCTATTTTCCGGTTGGGTTTTGGCTTTTTGAAACGCAGAAATTGCTTACATTAGAAATTCTAGATGTAAGTTAGTATGTTAATATGCTGATGCATGTGACAACCATTAGTTAAAAGTCAAAGTTTGGTCATTGACAGAGCTTTCTACATGCATTACAGTTCTGCAAACTTCCTTACACTGTACACTCATCTGCTTGCACTTAAGAAGTGCATTAGACCTTGATTAACCAAACAAGAATCATGCAGTTTTCAGGAAATTTTGACCTCAGGCTATAGACATAGGTGAGATATGATCTTTCTGGAGAGTTTCTTACTTCCTCAAAGGGAATTGTTATGAAGGAGCTTCAGAGTGAAGTGATAATGAAAAGATGGCAAAGAAATTCTGGCAGATGCAAAGCTCTTGTTTTCTGCATAAATTCTGGCAGATACAGTTTAATCAACAGGATTACGGATGTTCTGTTCTTTTGTGAATATGATTTTGTATATTCTTTTGGGAATAAAGACTTAACTGGAGTAGAATTGGAAAACAGTGTTGGGAAAAACTTGCATTGTCCCTAGTTTGCTCACATAAATTGTAGAAAATGATACTTTAATTGTAGGAATACAGAAACTAAAATTTATAATTACTTTGTTTGCTCTCAGGTGTGCTATCAAAGCTGGGTAGGAAAGATGAAAATCCTTATGCCCCTTTAAACCTTCTGGCTGACTTTGCTGGCGGAGGTGTCCTGTGTGCAATGGGCATTATTATAGCCCTGTATGAACGTACCAGATCTGGCAAAGGGCAGATCATTGATGCTAGTATGGTAAGTTTTGTCTCGTGAGGAGGGTGAGTTCTTGTTTCTTTTCTACTCTTAATTCTGTAAAAACAGTTTATGCACACACTGCACCCTGCAAAAATTACACTGCCATCCATACTAGCCAAGAAATCAATTTCAAATACTTGCGATAATAAAGTATAGCAGATTGTATCATCTATAGTCTGTATATGCTTTATATACTACTATGTTGTCACATAATAGTATGTACACCTATATATAGTAATATATAGAAAGAGAAGAGTAAAAGAAAGGCAGCATGCAAGTTTATAACAGTTTAATCGTGAATGCTGTGGATTTTTTCACTGTAAGGCCACTCAGTTGTCTATAGATGAAAAATATTTACATTTATCCTTGAAAGCAATTGATGGTGTTATGTACAAGTATTTTTTCTCACTTGTACCCTTTCCTTTATTATTTTTAAAAGGACCCTGTGATTAAAATTTGACCTCTGTAGAGATATTGTGGTACAATGAAGGCTGTCATTTGGACTCTTATTTATAAAATTAAAAATCCCTTCATCATAAGAGATCTTGAGACTAGCGAATGGCGACAGACATTATTTGTATTGCTTTTAACAGTTTTTTAGCAGATTCACAGAACATTCTCAAAAGTAGGTCATGAAATCATGGTCTAGATGAAAATTGTGTGGGAAGAGTGCAAAACTGGTCTAATCCAGTAGTTACTAATGGCCAGTAGTCAAAATGGAAAAAAAAAAAATTAAGTGGAGTTCTACAGGGTGCCTTTTGTTCTGTCAGTGTTTTCATCAAATGATGAACTAGAAGATACACTTGCTAATTTGAAGATGAAGTGAATCTGAGAGTAGCTACAAGCATGTTGGGTGAAGGCTTGAAATTGAAAATGGCCTTTACAAATTGGAGAAATGACCTGAAAAAGTTGACTGAGCTTCACAGCAACCACTGCTGAGTGCTCCTCCTAGGCAGAAGCAATTAGCTGCCCACCAAACACAGAAAACAATTGGCTAAAGTGCCATCCTGGGGTATATAGGAGTCACAAGCTGAACATGAGTCAACAGCACTACAGTACCGTGCTGTTGTGAAACACACCAACACTGTGTTAGGATGAATAAACAGGAAATAGAGACGGCAACCTTTCTCAAGTAATTCTTCTGATCAGTTCCTCTATTCAGTATTTATAAGGCCTCAGGAAAATAGTGCCTGACACTGATGATCATTTTTCTAGGAAAAATGAAAAAAAAAAAAAAAAACAGTTGGAGGAAGCCCAAAGAACACACAGCAAAAAGGACTGTGGGTCTAAAAAGTATGACCTGCAGGGGAAGACTGAAGTACTTTGCATATTTGTGAAGTGGCAGCTGTGAAGAGGTAGCATAAGTCTTCAAATATGTACAAGGCTGGGTGTATTACTTTATCTTCTCTTATCTGTGCTTGAAGCCATTGAATGAATTTGTTCACAAGAAGAATGAATGCAAGGCCACTGATATCCAAATGAGATCTCTGGCTAATTAGGAGAGGAATTTGTTGGGATTTTGTTTGTTTGTTTTTGTTTTAAAAATCCTGGAAACTTCTCTCCTATTTTTTTTCTTGTCTCAGTAGTAGTTGAGGAATTTACAGTTCCCTAGGGATATTCTAGGCAATACCTGAAATCCTTATCTGGTGACACTGGATTTACATTACCTAAGTTTTACCTAAATGTTAGATTAAATTCATCCTTTCACTTAAACAAACTTTCTGTGAGATACTTGATGAAAAACATATACGTGTCATCCACAGCAAACACAGTTAAAAAAGCTGAGATGGTTGAGTCTGTTTCTATTTCTAAATTTGATTCATGAAAGTAGGATTTTTTTTTTCTTTTTAATAGCAGCATCAAAATATTTGGTCTTTCATTTAATTTTGAAGTTTTATTTAGTAGCTGTATTATGCTACTGAATAGTTGAGTTAATCTGAATATGAACATCAGGGAAGTTTCTATGGTAAAAGAGGGAAAATTATTATTATTTTTTCATGAAGTTTCTTCTTTCATGGAGAAAGAAGTATTAAAGAAGTCTTTTACTGACCCACTTTTTTTTTTTTTTTTTTTTAATTGTAATGTACATGTAAGGAACTCCTAGTTAGCAAATCTGAATTAATACAAAAAGAGGGTGGAGGAATGATGGGACCAAGGGCTGGATTTGCAACATCTCTTCACGTTAGTCCAGTGCAATTGCCACGCTACATAAAAAGTAGACATCGAGTCTTGCATTTTAGCTCAGCAGGATTAAACTTCTGGTCTGAACCAGTTTACATTCGTTACTGTTACTGTCTCTCTTATTAACTCTCTGTAGATGTGTGTATCTGATTACTCCTGCACACTGAGTAGGGTGCTGGCTGAGAACTGCCATAGGGTACAGTCAGCTCAGGGTGCCGAATAAGGGCGACTCCTTAGGTCCCCTCAATGTTCAGACATGGAGCATCCTGCTCATAGAAGGAATCTGACTGTAGAAGGAATCTGACCAAGTGTGGCTCACTCCTTGTGAAAGGAGCCACAGGAGAAGTGGTAACGACCACTTAATGTATAGCAGTCTCATGGCCAGATCATTTCACTGTCAGACATAAGACTGGGCATCCAGCTTTTTCTCAGCCTCCAGGTATAGAAAATCAAAGCTCTCACATCCTAGAAGAGCTGCTCAGTCACAAGACTCAAGGTTAGGCTGGGGTGGTTTTTTTTCAGTCATTTAGTCTGCCCTGTTTTGCTGTGTGATAGGAACAGAAGAGCTGTGGTGTGAGGAGAGGCCACCAAGTAGCAAAATGCCCTGGGTCACCTGTCCCTGCTTCACAGCTTCCTGGCGCCTGTGGCATTAGGATGTCCTTGGGCAAAATGCATATCCAGTAGTGCTGTAATCACCCTGCAGTTAACCTAAAGACGAAAGCGATCACAGTGGCATGCATGGAGTCAACTGAGATTGCCTTTGGGGTTCAGGACAGAGCTTAGCCGCTGTTTCACATGTTTTAGGATTGTGAAGGGGCTCAGGGACCTGCTGGATGTCTGCTTGCCCAGGCTGGGATACGTCTGAGAGCCAGTCGAGAAGAGATGCTCTTTTACTGTAATTGTATGCAAGGGTAGATGTTAGGGTAGGTAGGTATTCTGAATAATTCTGATAAATTTAGACACCAAATTCACAGTTTATTCTGTTAGCTCACTGGTTGTTGTCCTCCAGCGCGTTTCATGTAATTCTTTGCTGATGTGTGTGATGTAACATATGATCATTAGCGAAGCAACCAGTCACCTGGTGGTCTTGAAATCATTTAGCAAACGTGCAGGTGAAGGTATGTAATACTCTCACAGCAAAGTACCTTAATTCGTTTCAACATACGGCAAATGAGGCAACAGTATTCCCAACTTTGTGACAAGAACTTGGGAGGAGGAAGACAACCAATATACGTTAAATGAAGAAGCCTTCCTGACTCTGCATACTTGAAATTTACATCTTTTTAAAATTTATGCTTAGAAAGGTAGAACGTTGTAGATATTTCTACTTTAAAATATAGTTTTATATTTTCAGCAGCTCTACAGACAATCTCAGTTTAATTTTAGACAGCTGAAAACACATGAAACAAAATCATAGCTACTACTGCATTTGAACAGTTATTCCCATTTTTGGGAGGAAGACAATTTCTTAAGTACTTACCAGTGGGAAGAGCGGGAAGTTAATTTTTTGTTCTAATTTAGTGATCCAGATGAGCTTCCTCATTCACACAGTATGAAAGAGAACTTTAATTTCAGATTTCCTTTCAATTTTCTGCTTCTGAAAATAGCAGTCTTATAATCAGGTAAGCTCAAGATAAATTACAGTTCATCTATAAGGACTGGTATCATCATCCTGCATTCTACAGGCATAAGGCTTGCAGGCTGACAGCTACTTAGTGTTCTAGATACCATCCCCTAAATGTTAACATGTTGTGAGCTGTTACAAAGTTGCTAATCTAGGAAACTGAAGCTGTTATTATACTTGTGCCCCTTGTTGTTCCTTAATAGTAAAAAAAAAAAAAAACTTGACATATGCGATACGAACTGTGCTTCACAAGTATAAGAAATGAAAATGCTTATAAGGTTAATCTTATAATCTTAAACCCAGGTTGGACTTGCAGGCGAGTTTTTACAGTCTTGTTTTATGTTGAATTAAGGCAATATGTCAGCTAATTTATTGAAACTGATGTTTATTTTTTCATATCTTGAAGGTAGAAGGCACAGCATACCTGAGTTCTTTTCTGTGGAAATCACAAAATTTAGGACTATGGAACAGACCCCGAGGTGAGAACTTACTGGATAGTGGAGCTCCTTTCTATGAGACCTACAGGACCTCCGATGGAAAATACATGGCTGTTGGTGCCATTGAGCCGCAGTTCTATGAGCAGTTAATAAAGGGTAAGTAGCTTGTAGCAGTTGTTTTGCATCCACAAGGCATGATTGAATAGATACTTTTAACTAAACTTTGATTCAAGACATTGGTTGTGTGTTTATCTTAGTTAAAGCCAAACCCTTTCTGAAACCAGTTGGGTGGTGGTGGTGTTTTTTGGGTTAGTTCCTTCTTCTAGCACTTGATTTTGTACTTTTTAATCCCTCTTCTTCTGAAGTTAAGGTATTGCTAGTCAAAGATGGGGCTGAAGCCCTGCACAACTATTTAAAAAAGGACTAATACAGCAAATAAAATTTTCATACAGTTTCATATATATTTGCTACACAAAAATTGAAAGAAAATTTTATATTATTCTTAAAATGAATGTTCACTGGAAGTATCCTGTAATGTTTTTTGATAAATGCGATCTTTTCTAAAATGAAAATCAGCTTTATAAATTGATTTGCACCACAGAACTTCAGAATGCTTTTAGAGTACAACTATGGATTTGACTTTTATATTTGACAGAAGAGTTGAAAAAAACTATATGAAGTATGACTTATATGTCTTGAAAAATTAGATTGGGTCATGCAAAATCATTACTTTGTAAGGTTAATACTGAAATTTGCAGTGCTCCTTTACCTTCAAACAAATTGCATAGTTTCAGGTTTAGACCAGGTGTGCTCTTAGTTTCAGTTTCTTACTGGTTACTTCATTTAAAAATAATTTCCTGTTATTCCCCTCTGATAAACTGTTTTGCTTTCCATGCTGAATGTATGGAAGTTTTAAAAATCCGCAAAGAATTTGGGACTTAATTTTCCTTTCCGAGTATTTGGTATATAAACCGTGTAAGAAATCCCTCTTAACCTAATTTTAGTTCTACTTAACGAGCAGGACAAAACCCATATAGGAGATACCTACAGTGGATGTGCCTAGGTTGTGTTATGGGGTCACTTTGATGTGTAGATACTTAAAACACACAGGAATGGCTTGATTTTCAGAATATTTCACATGTTTCAAAACCATGAAAGACAAATGTATTTGCATGTATGCAGAAAAGCGTAATCACATTTGTGGCTGTGTCTGTCAGCATTTGTCAGATTCAAAAATTCAGCATGTAGACTATAGTCTTCTACCAAAAAAAATGCTTTTTTTACCTTGAATGGTATTACAATTTTTGCTTCCAGTCAAAAACTTTTATTTATTGATTTTATAAAAGAGTTTTATTGAAAGCTTCAGACTATAAGCAGAAGATTTTTTTCACAATGCTGCATTTAAAATAAATGGTCGTCTTCACTGTATTTTAAGTGCACATTGTGAATTGTTGAGATTTTCACATAGGAAATAATCATCTCCTTCAGTAGTTGTGCTTGTAAGCTTCTGAAGCAGTGATGTACCAAATTAGAACAGCTGATTTTTCTTGTAGCTAAGAGAGCTTTTTCCTTTTGGGAATATCTATTGCAGAAATCCAGTTCAGAATTTAAGCCTTTGCATGTCAGACAGAAGAAAAACCTGTTTGTGAGAACTGTCTGAATACTCCTTCAACCAAGAAACTTCAATTTAGACTGAGTGGTCTGTTCAAGGTTTTTATTCCCTGCTTGAAGTAGTTATAAAATGCTGTGTTCCACTTAAAATTTCCATTATTTCATTTCATTTCATTCTTTTTTTTTTTTTTTCATATTTCTGGTCTGTTCTGTTGGTGAACAACTTGGTGGTGTTCCAGATAAAACATAATCAGAAGCCACTTTATGTCCATCTGTTCATATTCAGAGAACGTGTTACCTCTGACACTCCTGTATAACGAGAACATAAGGGTGTGGGATGTGCAGGACTAATGGACAAAGATTGAAAGATTGCAAATCTGGAAAAGGAACATGTTTTCTGCCCACAAAACTCTGATTAGCAGAAGTGAAACTAATTTCCTTTTTCCTTTTGCTTCACCTTAGTGGTTCCCCATAGAATTGGGAACCCAGATGGACCTAGATGAAAGTGCAGGTAATAAAATAGAAAGTACTTAAGGAGACTTAAGGAGAGAAAAATGTAAGGTTTAAGAAAATGCTGCTTCTTGATTTTGAACAAGTTTGCTGTATGGATCGTGCTTGCCAAGAAAAGTGAAATTTCCACTTAGCAGAAGGTCGTGAGTTTTTCAGAACTTGGCTATGAGGAAAAACTGAAGCTGTATAAAATAGATAAGGTAAATTCTTATAACAGCTGCAGTATTAGAAATTATATCCTGAACTCATTGGAGACTATTTGCTGTTCACAAACATGCTGTAATCATCTTGCTTGCACATTGCTACTAGTAAAGTCAGGCGATATATAATGAAAATACCTTGCATCTTATGAGAAATCTGATGAAAGAAATATGTGTTACTAAGGCGAGGTCTCCATTTTTTGATTAAAAAAAAAAAAAAAAAGACAATGTTTTCCAACTTCCAAATCGCTTCTGCAAGTTTATCTTGCTTTTTAGCAATACGTGCTTACTTTTCTGTGGCCAGGCTAAGAGGAATGTGCAGAACTGGATGTTTTCATATATCAGGGAGAAGGCAAGGACGTGATTCTGCGTCATCATGTGGTGTAAATTCAGTTACATAACAAGAAGTTAGTATAAACTTACATTGTAAACTTGGATGGCAGCTGTGGATGCATTTGCAGTGATGCTGTGGTACCAGTCTGGTTCTAATAACCCTTTTGATGAACCATCATTTTTTTTAATAAAAAATGAAGGGCTAGGGAAACAAATATGGACTTACTTCAATGAAAATTCACTGCTCGTTTGGAATATTCTGAAGTTTAATTCTAAAGTTTAATTCTAAAGTTTAATGTGAGAGTGAAAATGAATTACATTTGTGTAGAGCAGTGGTATATGTTTTATGGCTGTAGATGGGACCAAAATTAAGAAAAGCCATGCTTAGGTGATTCTGTTGCCCTGTCATTATGATCTAATTTGAAAATTACTGGGCCATGAGTGTATAGCTTGGCAAAGAAACTCAAAATACTAGAAGAAGAAAATCCCAAACAAAACCCCGCTAAGGATCCTAAATATAAACCACTGTAGTTGAAATACTGTGAGAAATTTTTATTTCTGTTTTATCAAATCAACATTGATGATTTATCTGTTGAATTTTGTTTTCTGTATTTTGAAATAGGTACCTAATTTCACTGCAGTTGATCTGAGTTCTGTAAAAAAGTTGTAATTTGCTGCATTAATCAATTGCAGATCTCAGTATAGCTATAGTGTACAAGGGAGACTGAATGTTTCCTTTTTTTTTTTTCCCTCCAAAAACCACAATTTCAAAGCTGCAGTGGGATAAATTATTGGCCTTTTCTAAAGAAAAAACCCTAGATCCAAATCTGAACAGGTTTTGCTTGCTGTACCAGATTCTCTGCATAAAAGATACTTTGCTTTTGGTTATATTGGTGAAATATGTCATTCTGTGGTATCCCAAGCAGTTCTGTGCTGTGTAACTTTTTCCCTGTTGACTCAGTTGCTCCTGCTGTGATTCCGTTTTCTGCACCCCAGATGCTTCGCACAAAGTGGAAAATGAGAAGCCTCGGTGCTTAAAGGCTTTGAGTTCATACCGTTTAAAAGCTTCTGATGTCCTCAGTGGTTGGTGGAAAATGAGCATGTAATATTAAATTCCAGGTTCTGCATATTGTTCTTTTTAGCAGAGCATGCAGGGTTAGATTCGGCCAGTTTTCCATCTGGCGTAATCTTTAAGTATAATTGTGTAATATGATAATGATAGAGTTATACTCCTAATGCTCTCACTCCTAGAAGCTGGAACATAATTAGTAAGCAATCAATACTTATCCAATTGGTGTTTGCAGTTGGTGAGATTTCATGGACTGGGACAGAATCATGGCTAGTAGGTCATTACTTAGCTCTCCTTGTTGTGGGATGTAAATTTGTCTCACCTCCTAGTTCTTAAGTAGAGTGTCTTGCTATATTCTGCTTTAATAATATATTCTCAGTGAAGATGAAACAAATTCATTTTGTGAGTATCAGTGGCTTCAATTTGATTACAGATGCGGAACCCGTAAGAGTCATCTACAATTAATTCTTAGAATGGTAAGAAGTGCTATGAAGAGAAGATTTTAAGTTTAGAGAGGGCAAGTACACGTACTTGGTAACTGAGTATGGAATATTGCTGACCTTTCAATGATGCTTAATTTGGTATCCTTAGGAACTTCTATTAAGATATGAACTATTGATTTTGCCCTTGGTTGTATTGATTTTCTTCTAAATTTGAACTGCTGCATGGCAGAATTTCTGAGTGATTTCTGAAGACTGGCAATTTCTGTGTGTTTTTCATTGCAGTATGAAAGTAAGATTTAAAAGAGTATATTCATTTTTCAAACACTTAAGAGTCTGATACAGCTGTGAGACAGAATTTGGAGGAGACTTAGCTTCAAGAAGGACTCGTAGTAGAGATTAGATTATCAAGAAGAAGAATAAAGAGCAGATGAAAGTACATTTATCTTCTCCCCTGTAGTAGTTACGTTCTCTCATCTTAGTAGTTAGGTTTCCGCCCCTTTTAGTGATGAGGAAACTGAGGAAATAGCAGAAAATACAGAAAGCTGTTTGTGCCTATCTACAGCTGAAGATGTGAGCAGTTCTGGGTCAGGTCTGCACGCAACAGGCATCTGGTAGGCAAGCCTATTACAAACCCTGGAAATCCAGTCATCAGTGTGACAGCAGTCACAGCAACGGAGATGAGAAAAAAAAGATTCCAAATTAAATGTTTCCAGAGCAAACATATCCTCTGCAGTTTTCACAGAACTGTTGTTTTCTAAGAAGTTCCAATTCTCTGTTGTCATGTAAAACATGATGATAGCTATTCTCAAGCCCATCGTGGATTTGTAACTGTACATGTTTGCTATCCCTGCTTTTCCTGATATTTTTTCCCCTCCTTCTTTCAAGCTGCTATAGTTGTGACTGTTTGAACAGCCTGTGTTATACCACTAAGGAATTCTGTTTGATATTATACACTCAGTATCCCTCTGTGTGCTACTTAAATTTTAAAAGTAGGCTTTAATTGCCTACCTCTATTTTTTGTTCCTTACAAGGCATGTAATCAATTTTTGCATCTCCTAGATGCCAGTAGAAGCTCCAGAATTGCCATCATCTCCTAGATAGCTGCTGGAGTTGCTGTGGCACCTAATAAGGTGCCCGTTTTTCCAAGCCTGCACTCCCTGGGTGGGCAATACCTGATTGCATTGGCTCCAAACCCTGTAGCCCGCTGGGTGTCCAAGTCAGGCAACTTTACTGACTTCTGGGATTTATGCATCTTGTCGTAGCCCTCAACCTGTTTCAGTGGATGGTTGCAGCAGCTGCTAAGTGTGTTACTGCTGCTGGATAGATAACACAATACCTATTACATCAGATGTTCTCAGGACAAAATGTTCTTTCTAGGCAGCTGCTACCCTTAGAAGACATTTATGCGAACAATTATTTATTCTATGTACTTAGTCAGAAGGCCATAGCTGATGCAGTCTAGTTTAAGAGCAAATAATAGAGCATGGCATTCTTCTTGTCTCTGCCTGCGCCTCCTCCAGTTATAGATGTGAAGTTTGAAGTGACTGTAAGTGTGCTGGGCAGCATTAGACTGCCTGCAAAATACTACTTTCTTGAAAAACACTTAGTTTTGGCAGTTTTTGGCTTTTTCCACACTCCTCTATTGTTAAATCTTGCTCTTTTTTTCTTTTCAGGGCTTGGGCTAGATTCAGATAAACTTCCTAGTCAGTTGAGTTTCTCTGACTGGCCCAGAATGAAGAAAATGTTTGCATCCATATTTGCACAGAAGACCCAAGAGGAATGGTGCAGCATATTTGATGGTGCAGATGCCTGTGTGACCCCTGTTTTATCCTTTGATGATGCTGCCTCACATCAGCATAACAAACAAAGAGGTTCTTTTATCAAAAATGATCAGGAAGAGATAAGTCCTAGACCTGCTCCTCTCCTTTCACGGACCCCGGCAGTTCCATCTTTTAAAAGAGATCCTTTTATAGGAGAACACACAGAAGAGATACTTCTAGAATATGGATTTAGCAAGGAAGAGATTGCTAAACTGCATTCTGAAAACGTAATTGAATTCAGTAAACCAAAAGCTAATTTATAATCTCTAACTGCGCCAATCAGAAGAATTTCAGGTGGATGCAGTAAGATACTATGCATTAAAACTGAATTATATAGCAAATAATGTTTGTATGGTATCACTTTTAAGTGAATGTTTTGAATGATTTAAATTTAACTGACAGCCTATACAACTGGGTGACTTGCACTGGAGTATACAAACCGTGTTCGTAATAAATGTAGAATGTTGCTAAAATTGTGTTCCGGAAATCTGCAGTGTTTGTTTACTAAGCAGATGTAAATCCTCATAATATTTCTTTAAATAGCATGCTCTGCAAAATGGTTATTTCTTTTCATTTGAATTCTTAGTTACATGGTTGCTTTGTAATACAATTTGTAATTACCTGAAAGTAATACTTTTCATAAAATATAGTTATATGCTTCGTAAATGCGTGATTGTGTTGTTTACTCATAGATTGGAAGGGGCTTTTATCTCTATTGTGCTGATTCGTTTGCGTTGTCTTGCCAGACAGTGGTCCGAATAATGAGGCTGTTTCTTTGTGCTCTGCTGTAGAGTTTGCAGGATGGTTCTATTTAAAAGCCTGACTACGTTTTCTTAATGTGGTGATTATATTACATTTGTAATTTCACTTTGCCTGGAAAACTGCTTTAGGATGATTTTTTTGTTGTTGTTGTTTTAAAATAGTTGCCAAGAATTAATCCTTTCCTTTCTTTTTGGAAAAATGTAAGAAAGCTTAGCTGCACAAGCTTTAAATAATGGCAATTCCATGCTGAGGGTTATTCCCTTCAAAATTAGGAGTTACATGAAGCAACCTGTGTTTCTTCAGCCTAAAAATAATTGTTTTTAGAATAAAATATGTGCCCTTAACACAGTTTTATTTAATTAGGCATCTCAGGAATTATATTACAAGGAGTTGCTTATTTTTTGTATTGTAGTTTTTACCTCACTGAGTATAAGATCGTTACTTTCCAAATCTTCCAGAGCTGATGTATGTGTATTTGCTATATGTCATGCCGAAGTGTCAGCATTATTAATACAAAAACTACCTTTTTACATTTTACCACATGAATACCTGCATGAGAGCAAGAGTACGTCCTATCTGCTAAGCAGGTCCTAACTACTAGTAGGACCTAAGCAGGTAAGCAAATAGCAAAAGGTGTTTAAGTTTTCAGCTGCTAACTACTCTAATGAATTATTGAGTGTTATAGGTGTTTGCAGTAAGATTTGACAGTTTACTCTGTGCCAGGTGTATCTGATTACATCAGAACATTAAACACCATCAGGTGTAATCTGCAGCGCATCTAGGTTTTGACCCAACATGAGTGAAGCCAATTTATACACTCCTCTTAAGTTCGGCATAGACTGGATTAGCTGTGTCCTGTGGGTGGCCGAGGGGCAAGGTTTGGATTTGGTTGGTTTCTGTTGAAGCCTCCCATCCTCTTGTCAGGAATACTACTTGTTACATGCCAGGTAAGACTTTAAAAAAAAATAGGGGATCGTTATCCCCTTTGTTTTTTCAGAAACCAAGAAAATTGGTTGCATTGAGGAGATCACACAACTGACATGAGAGATACTCAGCAGTTACCTTTTGACAGACTTTTGTCAAGCTTTTTTATCTGTCACTAACACTGCAGGATAATAGGTAGGCTCACTTATCTTCCTAAAGTGCCCTGAAATCCCTTCCTGAATATAGATTTATAGATGCTTTTTTCTACTCTTTTCTAACAGCAGGAATGCTGCTCGCTGAATGGAGAGAGGGCTCTAGTCCCGGTAGCATCGTTGCCTTGTGGGATGTGCAGGAGTAGCTCGTGTGAGGCTCCCACGGCCCCTCAGCACGTGATGCAGGTACCCGCGTGGGCGTCCTACACCTCAGCAACCCCCGCGTGGCCCTGGGCGGCCGGAGCTGCGCGGACAGCCAGGAGGGCCCATGTGCCGATGCCGACACAGGCTTCCCCGCCCCCTTCCTTTCATAACTTGTGATCACGGAGCCATGAAAGTATGTGAGTCCCTCCCCCAGCGCCCGCGAGCTCCCTGGCCATATGATCTGGGCTCCATGTCAGCCCGAGCAGGCAGCTCTGCCCTCCCCACCGGCCGACCCGCGAGCTGGACTTAGCCGCAGCGATGACCTTGACGAAAGAGAGTTTCTATGGGGCTCTTCTACCCCGTTCCGAGGTGGCCGAAGTCGGTATGGACGACCCCAGGGAGGAGGAGAAGGTGACGCCGCAGTCCGTGGCAGTGACTGGATTAGCAGAGCCGAGGAAGCAAGGGACTAGGAGGCTGGTGATGCACAGCATGGCCATGTTCGGCCGGGAGTTCTGCTACGCCGTGGAGGCCGCCTTCGTCACGCCGGTGCTGCTCACTGTAGGGCTGCCCAAGAACCTCTACAGCCTCGTGTGGCTCATCAGCCCTATCCTGGGCTTCGTGCTGCAGCCTGTGGTAGGTTCAGCCAGTGATCACTGCACCTCTAGCTGGGGCAAGAGGCGACCTTACGTTCTGGGTCTGGGCGTCATTATGCTGGTAGGCATGGCTTTGTACCTCAATGGGGACATGATGATCTCAGGTGAGTGAGGGGCATGTGCTGTGCTGACAGTCAAAACGCGTTCTAGCCTTTGAACCAAAGATTCCTGATAAAATTGGGCATTGTGTTACTGAGCTCCATAGAGGAGCTGAGGAACAGAGCAAGCTTTAAACCAGCCGGGTTCTGATATTGCCCGTTACTGTTCCGTGATCTATGTATGCGATTGCTGTGCTGATGTGATTGCCCAGCAGTTCATCAAAGTCAAGCGGTGCTTGTGCCCGGGAAGGGTTTTAAGAACTGAAATGTGTCATATTAAAATTCATATTAAAATTAACAATGGATGTTGCTTGTATGGTGCAGTACACATCCAAACTGAATGTATATTAATCCCTATATAGGATTGTGTTGGCATTTAAAATATATAGCCACAATTATTACATCACCAACTTGACTCAAGGATGGGTTGTGTTTGTGAATAACAGAAATCAGCAACTTCCTGGAAACTGTTGCAATGGGATGTTCAAAATCAAGCAGGAATGACAGCTCCAGATGCTGGTTTTGTTGCATTTCAGTTTCAGCTTTCTCAAAGCCTTGATGGAAGGTTGTTGTCATTGTGATTTGACAGTTGGGGGGAGGAGTGTGTCCTTATAGATTGATTTATCCTCTGTCCTGGATATCTCTAATCTTGCATAAATACTAGTATTTATGTGCCCCAGAAGAGTTGTTTTACTAAATATGTGTTTATGTAAAACACTGGAAGGACGGGACAAATAACATAACATAAAATGTGATAGAGGCTACTAGAGCATGCAGTGCACATGTAAAGGAGGAAAAAAAAAAAAAAGTTAGTGATGCTTTTGATCACGGAGCTTGCAGTGTGCAGAGCGTGTGCCGGCCCAAGGCAGTAAATCAGTGCAGCCTGGCCCAGGCTGCCCTAGCTCAGCTGTGCTGCGGCTTGGGTGCCAGCTGGCGCCACTGGAAACAGCTCTTATGCCACTGCTCTCCCGGAGATAACTGAGAAATGATTGCATTTGGATATACCAGGAAAGATAAAAATGTGTTTTTCTGCAGAACATGTCAATGTTGTGTACAGAAAAGTGCTTGTGAAGCAGGTGAAAGTTGTCAGAATGAGTTTTGTTTTGCCTTTTTCCTTTCTGTAGCTTTCATTGCTGAGAGAGAAAAGCGGCGGACGTGGGCCATAGTGGTTACCATGCTCGGAGTAGTGCTTTTTGATTTTGCAGCTGACTTTATTGATGGCCCCATCAAAGCATATTTATTTGATGTCTGCTCTCATCACGAGAAAGAGAAGGGTCTGCATTACCATGCCCTCCTTACAGGTACTCAGATCCCTTCTTTGCCTTCCTGCCGCTGGAGGGAAGGGAGGGCAGTTGCATGGATTTTGTTCTGACTGTTTCTAATCTTGAATGAAGGGATCATCTGATCCTGCACTACAGTCACGAGGCTTTTGTTGCTGGATTTTCACTACTCCAAAGAACAGCAACTTGTGATTGCTGCTACGGGCTTCTCCAGCAGAAGGCTAAATATTTACAGTGACAGAACCGAGGTTAAATTATGAACAATTAATTGATTTGGAAAGCAAAATGGTGTTTATTCAGCTTGTACTGATGTTTCTTTAAGCTTTTAGTAAAAATTAAGGAATTCAGCTTACTTCCTTGCCATAGAAGGTGAAAAATAAACGTTTTGGCTCAGTATGCGACACAGAGCAAGCCATGCACAAAGCTGTACAGCTGGTTTTCCATTTGTCACTAATGCTTCCATATATGCCAGCCTCTTATATAGAGATAGAAGCCCTATGTAAAATTCATAGTTTCATAACTTTGACAAAACGCTATTGAGAAGCTCAGTGTAGGCTCCTGCTTCATTCGCTTGCACTTGCACATGTTTTGAAATGTTGCAGTTACTTGGTCCAGCACCTTGGGCTCTCTATAGCAAGATCATCGGCACTAAAACCCTTCCTCATGGTTAATTGCCCTGTTCATAAAATCCTCCAGGGATAGGGATTCAGCACTTCATTGGCCTTGTTATTAGGCCTTTTTTTAGAAAGACGTGTTTTAAAAACTGAGTTATTTCAGCTCTCAGCTTAGTTCCTTCTTCCTTCTTTTTATACTGAATCTCCCCAAGATTTTACTCTTGAGATTGCCTTCATCATTTTTAAGGTCCAAATGTTAAAACATTTTGCAGTTAAGGATTTATGAGCACTGAGAAAAGCAGAAGAGATGCTGCATGTAACAAGTGCTCAACACTCAGATTATGTGTTCTAGCATCATGATTACTTTTTGTCAAAACAGTATATAAAAATGATCTGAAATATAAAACATTCTCCACTGTGCAACACTTTAGTGTTGTTTTAGTTCAAGAAGATATTACCAGCTTAATTGCTTTTCATTAAAACAAGTAAGGATCCAGTCTCTCCAAAACTTGGTGGAAGGAGCAAGGATGCAGTCCCTCTAAAATTCAGTGGGACACAGTGAAGAAAGGGCATAGCCAGACCTAAAAGGGAAAGAAATACAGAAATCCCAGAATGCAAGTACAATCACATGGCTATTAGGTCAAGCAGTATTACATGAGAATAATATTCTCATAATAGTACTCTCTTTACCTTTACTCTGATGGGTTTTTTTGCTCATTTCCTGAGATCATGAAAGCCAGTAAAAACAAACTCACATTTTATGTGTTCTTTTTAATTTTCCTTTTAATAGAGGTGAGCTACTTGGATTGTGATGATTACCAAAAGATGTATTTTATTTCCTTTTTGAAAATTTTACATGGAGGCAGTATTATTTTTTGTATTCAGCTGTATAAAATATGTTTTAGAAGTTTTAAAATCCTGGTAGTCCTGATGTAATACAAAAATTACATTCAGACTGTTTTGTAGTCCTTTATATTCATGGCACACTAAAAACAAATTGCTGTAGAATTTTACTTTGTATTGGATGTTTTTTCAGAGAAAAGAAAGCCTCAGAGAAATGTTTCTGAATCAGGCTTAGAGAATATTTGCTAGAAGGGGGAGTGGAGAGCCCTGTTGCTATAAGTTCAGCTGTTTCATGGAGAACTTTGTCAGAGGGATTTTTCAGGATATATTTGGCAACTACTCACACGTGTGATTAGCTCAGGGTTATAATTTCTTGTGTTTTTCCCACGTATGCTGATAACTGAAGGGCATTATTCAGTGATGTCTAGAGAAGATCACACATAGAGCATATTCTATATTGTTCATTTCTTTTATAAATTCTAGTATTTTTTTTTTTCTCTTTCCCCCTACTCTAGGCTTGGGAGGAGCCCTAGGTTACCTGACAGGGGCTGTGGACTGGAGTAAGACCATGCTGGGGCATCACTTGGTATCCGAATTCCAGGTGATGTTCTTCTTTGCAGCCCTAGTTTTCCTTGTCTGCCTCGTTGTACACTTGTGCAGTATCCCTGAAGTCCCCCTCAGATACGAAAGTGAAGAGACCAAGTTCTTGCTGGAAGTGGATGATGAACCCCATCAGTATAAATCCATAGAGGAAATCAAGAATGGTTACTTAAAATCTGCATATTCTGAAATAAAGACCACACCTAAACCAACAAAATCCTCTGGTCCATCACATACAGAGGTAAGTGCAGAGATGATTTTGTAACCCGTATCCTTTCAATCTCAGAGACCACCAATTCCCCCTTTCTAATGACCTATTACCCTTTTTTTAAAAACCTGTTGATGACTATTTGAAATGGAGCCTTGTCTCAGAACATCCTCTACCAGGGTATAGAGTGAGCCTCTCTTTGGCCTGCTTTCTATTTCATTGTTTATACAGTAGTTTTAACAGAAGGGACAGAGATAGACTGGTCTTGGAGGCTTTGAACGTTTTGTGGGCATGCGGAGAACCAGGCTGGAGTTTCTGCTCCACACTGACACAGAGCAGAAACTCCTCACATCCTCCTCATGTGTTTTTCCTCAAGAGGATGTAGTTTGTCCTTTAATCTATATAGAACTCACAACATATTGCGAACATGAGCTAGATATCATGAGTCTTTGATATAAATCTGTAGCTTGCATTGAAGTCAACACCACCTACATATGTAGTATATATGAAGTGCACCCTCCTCTGATAAATGCTGTAGTTAGGCTGCTGCTCAGCTTTCCAGCAAGTATCTATTGGCCATACTAAAACAGTTAAACTCCTATTCAATTTTACAACAACATTGCCCCCCTTACAAGGTTTGGGTTTTTTTTTTCTTTTTGAAGCTTTTTGATTTTTTTTTTTATATTTCTAAATACAAGAAATTATACTTTTCCATAGGTAAAACTCTGTTAAAGATTAGCTGCAATCTTTTGAGTTTGGAGCTGAGCCCTTTCTCCCCAGGGATGAGGGGTTCAGGTGTTGGCACTCACATTCTGTACTGTGTATCCTATGCAGGATCAGTCTCCCAGCTTCATGGGGAGTAGATGGTGCTTATGGATCTCATGGTGGGGATGCACTAGAAGAGGTGAAGTTTCCTAGGGAACTTAACACACAAGAGGGAATGGGAGCAAGTTCTCAGAACCAGCCAAATTCTGAAGAAATATTTTGTTTTCCACTTTTCTCCTATGGTAGCTCTAAATTTTCAATGGAAAGCTGATTGTTTAGGTGAAGATTTTTTATTTTTGAAACTCTAATTTTCCACTGAGGATCTGTTTTGGCAGAAAATTTTCTCTTGGTTCAACAAATAAATAATAATCTCACTTATGGCTTGTAACAACAGGAAATGCTTTTATCATTAGTGATGTACCCCAGCTCTCCCAGTGTCTCTGTGAATCTTTCAGATGACTTTATTAGGCATTAGCTCTGACAGATAGAAAATATATTGAAGGACTTTCAGTACCCAAGCAACCCCTTCTAGCGAAAACAAATAGAAAACTTAGGAAGCTTGGCGTTAAAACTGTGATGAGACCTTCTCCATTTGCTCTCAGCTATTTTAATAGCCATCATGGTAGTAATACAGTATTATTGTTGAATAGTTTATTGTTAACCACAGTTAAATATTTGTGTTTAGACTCAGCCACGGATGACCCTTAAATCTCTCCTGAGGACACTTCTAAGCATGCCGTCCCACTACCGCAACCTCTGCGTGAGCCACCTCTTTGGGTGGATGGCTTTCCTCTCCAACATGCTCTTCTTCACAGATTTCATGGGGCAGGTACAAATATGAAATACTTTTCTTTACTCGTAGCATTTCATCCTCCATTAAAGAAAGAAGTGGGCATGTGTTATAAACGTGAGGAAGTGATGGTGATGTCAGAGCAAGTTATATATGGCGTGCCCAAAGAAGAGTTTTGTGAAATAGCTAGTTGCTCACAGGCCCCCATTGCAAGCTGAGGTCTGCTGGGTGTCAGGCTCTCTGTGTTTGTAGTGGGGTTTGTGCCTGTTTCACTGTTCAGAGTGACTCCCAACACAGCCCTGACCTGCTCTGGCTTCGGGCACGGGCAGGTTGGGTGACTGAGGAATCGCAGATGTTGCTCAGGCCCCACTTTGGAGCTGTGCGCCCCAGCACTGCGTCCCTGTGCCAGGCCCTTCCTACAGCAGTCTCACTGGCCTCAGCCTCTGCAAGTCTCTGCACTCATTGAGCTGCTTGGATCTGCAGCCCAAGGCTCCTGTTGCCTTG
>VZSG01000027.1:2618560-2629493 GCA_013398315.1 Nothoprocta pentlandii
AGAAGAAGGAAAGAGAGAAGGAAAGAGAGTCTAAGACAAGAAAGCAGGTGTGGAGCAAGGAGAATGTCCCAAAGATGAGACCTTGGGGTGCCACGTAGCTCTAGTAAGGAGATATTATATGTGTGCATCCTAAACGTGCCCTTTGTGATGTCTGTGGTCTCTCTCAGATCGTGTACCAGGGCAGTCCCTACGCACCTCGGAACTCCACCCTTTACCTTGCCTATGAAAAAGGAGTGGAAGTTGGATGCTGGGGGCTGTGCATTAACGCGGTTTCTTCATCTCTCTATTCTTGTAAGTACTCAGGAGTGCATTCTGGCATTGTTTCACATTTAAACTTAAATGCTGTGTTCTTCTTATTGGTACGAAACCTGTCTCTCAACAACTCCTGTCCAGGCTTTGTGATGTGGGTCATTTGGGGAGAAAGGCATTGCCGTATATGTGGACTGACTGTGAGCATTGAAAGTCATCCTAAACTTAAACACTCAAGTAAAATGAATGTTGTGGGCATATTCTAAGATGCTGTTTATATAGCACTCATGTAACTGTATGTTGTCAGGAGGTCGCTCTGATGCTTCTCCCTGTCTGCCTGCCTTCCTCACTGAATAACTTTTTCACAGTGCAGTAGATTTTCTTATCAAAAACATGAAATTTGCTCTGCAGACTCGTGTGCCAACATGCCAACCCAGTTCCCCAACTAGAGAACTAAAAAAATTGTTTGCTACCCAAACAGATAAATTGATAACATTTTGGAAGATTAATTCAATATGTAAAGGAGGCTTGATGGAAATCTTTTCACCCTTGGATCTTAAACGTAGATATTCATGTAGCAGCCCTCCTAGCTCAGTGAGGGGATATTGCCAAAACTGGTGTTATAATCAAACAGCCAGTGTTGCCAGCAAGGGCAGTTCTTACAGGATACCTGGCAACTAATTCCCCTCTGGACTTGCTTAACTCACAATAAGAATACTCCCAGAGAGAGGAATGTCAGAAAAGGGAGTATCTGCTGCAGCTTTATCCTTGCAGTAACCTGAAACAACTTCCAAAATTCTTAGTATTTTTCTCTTCATTGTATCTTACAAAAGGAAGACTCTTATACTTCTCATCATTGTTTTCCATTTCTTTTTGCAGACTTGCAGAAAGCCCTTCTGCCATATATAGGATTAAAGGGACTTTATTTCATTGGATACCTACTTTTTGGATTAGGTACCGGCTTGATTGGCTTGTTTCCCAATGTCTATTCCACCCTGGCTCTGTGCTCCCTCTTTGGTGTCATGTCCAGCACACTGTACACAGTGCCATTCCACCTTATTGCAGAGTATCATCAGGAAGAAGAGGTGAGTTCAAGGCCTAAGGAAGGGTAAATTAGTATCTTGCAAGATCTGTTCAATCTGTTTTGGGGGGAAAAATTGGATGGAACTGGAGGAAAGATATTAGTAATAGTTTCGAATTATTTATGGTGATACAGATGCTGTAAGAAGAAAATTTCTGACAGAGACCACTTCAGGACTTCAACCATATTAACATTTGAAGATGGGTTGTAGCTCTATAGTACTTTATTTTTTTTTTTTCCTAAGATCCCATTCCAAAAATCTCCAAATTCAGTCATGCATTACAACAAACTGTTACTTATCATCACAACTGAAGCAAAGATGATTCCAGGACATGTTCAGGCAGTGCACAGACAACAGGGCTTCAGATGAGGCTGTAAGTGCTGCCATCCTGGGAATCAAACCTAAGGCACAGCCGTGCGTATACATGTCTTTGCTTCTAAAAGCAAAAGGATGGACTGGGGCTCAGATTGATCAGCTCTGCCAAGCTTGGGTTCAGGAAGGCTTAACCTGTTCATATTAGTGTAGACTTGACTTTTGAGACAAGATAGAACTTTTGAGGACAAGATAGGAAAAATAAAGATAATACATAATTTTGCATTAATTTGCACCTTCAGGTACTTGTGCTCAGAACTACTGGCACATAGGGACACTGGGCAGAGCCCAGCAGAATAGTTACAATTTAAAAAAACTACTAAATTTAAAGTTTGAAAGACCTCAGATGAAATGACAGTATTGACTGTAAACAAAAAGTAGACGAAGTATTTTCCACCAGTACACATCCTATCAAAGCCACATGCTGCATTTTAAAATACTGGCCTCTCAGTTCCTTTGTGTGCTCCTGTTCCCTAGCATCCAAATTCAGTTTTGTGTACTGGATTTGGAAAAGACTAACTGGTTTTCTCCGATACTTCTGACCTTTGTGGATTAACATCTCAAAAGCAATGTGAGAAGGTCATGGGAAAAGGAAAAAGCATCCTAACAAAGCCTATGCAACAAGAACTATAAATATGTAAACTGTCAAATAATTTCACAACAAAACCAGAATAATTCTTTCTTGGAAGAGCTGCTTATACATGATAAATGAAACCTTTGCTCTGCTGCAATATCCTTGGAATATCATTAGTTGATAATGGATTTCTGTAATGTGGAATCCTAGTCTGGGTATTGCTTTCAGATCATTTTTTTCCGCAATAAAACCATTATGTTAAGATGTTAGTTATGAACTTTTTTTTGAGCTTTGAAGCATGACTTCAGGGCATAGGGCTCCATAAAAAGCAGTTCTGGTCTGTCTGTGTGGGGGATGTTTTAGATGACTCTTCTTACCCTGCCATCCCCTGCGACACTCCTAAGGCACGTGAGAGTTGCAGCTAACGTATCCTTGACAGGGTATTCTGTCCTGTGAAACTCTGTCCTTGTGCCAGAGCTCAAGTAGACCCAAATGTCAAGCGAAAAACGATTTCTTACCAGGTTTCTTTTCTTCTCCCGAGAGAAAGGATGGAGAGAAGCAAGGTGGCTGGGAGAAATGGGGCAGTTTGAGGGAAGCCTGGGAAGCTCACGGTTGCTTGTAAAGGCCCTGAGTGTAACCTCAGGGCCTGGCAGAAAAACGAAGATGGGAAATAGAGACCTGTTGTCCTGCCTTGCTGTCCCTGGGGCTGGTGACAGCATCGCTGCCCGTGGGCATCATCTGAGGGCTGCCGGTCAGCTGTGTTTGTATGAAACCACACTTGCTTTGTGCTTGTTGGCAGAACCTGAAGCTGCAGGATGGAGAGCAAGCCGGGACGCCCGGGCGAGGGAAAGGCATTGACTGCGCTGCCCTCACCTGCATGGTGCAGCTGGCCCAGATCATTCTCGGCGTGGGCCTCGGCCTCCTGGTCAGCGTGGCCGGCAGCACCGTCACGGTGATCTCGGCATCCACCGTGGCGCTCGTCGGCTGTTGCTTTGTTGCCTTTTCGGTTCGATACGTGGGGTAAGCAGCGCGGGAGCGTTTTCCTTCTGGTTCAGGAGCACTGGTGCTGGTGCCATGCTGAGGTTGCTGGCACGTCCTCTGCTTTTACCTCCTTGGAATGATTGCAATTCCAGAGCATTTCTTGTCCACAAAGTGGAGACTCTTGGTAAAGCTGTCAGCCTAATGCATCAAATTGAAATTTTCTCTATTTTGGCTACTCTATTACCTCCTTCATACTAAGACCAGAGTATTAACACGCTATTGCACATTATGGCTTGTTTGCCTGTAGTGTCCTGATACCCTACATGAGATCATTAAGATATTTCTCATTGTCAATTTGTGGAATTTAATAAATGAAGTGGTAAATTGAACAAGTAATAAAAATGGACAGAGTTAGGATGAAACCTCTTGCTTATATTATTTTTAAATTATCTTAAAAGATTAGACTGCTCCTTTTAGTAGACAAAAGTTGCAAGAGGATCAAACAAGTGTCAAAGTCTGTAGTGCTGTGAGGTTATGAATAGCAGTTTTATTAAATGGGATCAATTGCTTCCCAGCTACCATCAGAAGCAAAATGGATTTTAAAAAGATTGAAGGCTACTGCTTCAAAGCATAACCCGTTACAGTAAAGTATTTCTTTTACAGTGCATTCTGCTGCTTATGTATAAATTAAATGAAAATACCCGCCAAGCTTGTCATAAAAGTCTGCCTAAAATCACTCTGCCAATCCATATTCAAGCACCTAAACAATCAGGCTACAGTTTCTTCATTCTTAAAAAATCTGGCCCCTTGACCTCAGTACTTCAGTTAGAAGAATAATCTAGGCCAAAATAAGAACTTTATGAATGTTTGTAAGTCACTCAAATCTTCATATTGGGTATCACAGTATATACCTTAATTAATGTAGTATCTGTTTTCTCTACATTCCTGCCTGTGTCTAGCTTTGACTGAAATGTTTTTGCTCCCTACAGAATATTGTAAATTAATTCAGTTCTGAAAAGCATTATCATGAACTGTTGTACAGATCTCTAACCAATACTGTAAACACTCAAGTCAAATTATTTGTATTTAAGTGAGAATGGAGCTTCATTCTTGTTGTTATAATATCCCTAGAGCTCCAAAGGTCCCATGTTTGTGAAAGTGAAATGCTGTATTTATACTATGCATCCTCCATCCTGAAAATTTTTGAGTCCATTTACTATGTTATGTGCTAAGCTGCATGTAGTCATCTGCTAATACAGGATTATTAGTGAACAGAGACAGATTTTTGCCAGACATGTCTCCCTCATTGTTGCACATGTTCAGTCAAGGCTGTTCAGTCATCGTCATCCTCACTGTTGAGTAGCCCTGCCTGGAAGTACAACTATAGATATAAATGGTTCATTTGGGCATGAGGATGTCTCTGCACAGGTGCACCAACTTCATCCTCTTGATTCATAGAATCGTAAATTCATTAAGCTTGGAAGGGACTTTTAGAGGTCATCTAGCCCACACCCCCTCTTTGTTTGTTTGAAGTGAATGGTGAATCATTTATTCTCAGGAAAAACAAAACAAAAAACAGGTCTCCTTTAGAGTAAACTCTTACTCATTTTAACAAGCCCGTGGAAGACTCATCTGCCTTTCCGTGTTGATGACTGTGCCTCCCTGTATGCCCAGAACAGGGCTCCATGCATGGCAGATGTTGCCTTTCTGCACAGCCCCTTCCTTCCTCCCTGTGAAAAGGCCACAGCTCCTTTCCTTCTGTAGTTCTTCACTGATCCTTCTCTTGTTGCATCCCTGGAAGAGCAAAGCTTGCGAAGGTGAGCCCACACCTGGACGATGCTCAAACCACTCTGTAGAGAGGCTGGGGTGGCCGGGAGCACAAGGGCCTCAACTGGGACACACAAGTGAAGGCAAAAAAGGATGGGACAAACATCTCATTGACATGACTAACTCATTCACTCACCTTAACTCAGTACTATCTCACAGGAGGAAGAATTTTTAAGGGAACTGTAGGATAACTAAGGGTAAAACTCTGATGCCAACGTGAGGCCATGGAAAGGAACCTTGAAATGTTTACCTCTCTCTTTGTCGATACTTTCTTTAAGGCTTAGTGACATCATAGCTTGAAAATTTGGATGGTCTGGAGTCTCTATCTTGTGTTACAAGCAGAACAAGCTGGCGTCGATCCAGACCCATGGCCTGACTGTAGATCTGTAGCAACAAACACTGAGTGTGAGCCTGCAAAGAGAGGGTAGATGTGAGCATCGTTTATCAATAGTTCTGTTTAGAAATCCGTTCAGAGGTGGCCTTTTCAAGAGGTCAGGTTATCATCTTTCTCATGATCCTTCCTTTTAAAGTTAAATGATAATGGTGCTCATTCTGAGGCCCTATTTCGGATATTGATTCTGAGTATATTTCAGATGCCAGTGAAAGCTTTTTAAAATGTTACAAATTCCTGAGAAGGGAGAAAGTAAGTATTTCTAACAGTGCTACAGGCATTGAGGAATTGCACTGTGGTTCTATTAATTGAAAAAAATCTGTATTTTCTGTACTAAATTAATAAGTTTAGACCTTGGATCAAATAACTAAAATGATAGTGATTGCACTTGCTATCAACTTTTACTAAGGAGTTATGAGCGCCAAAGTTTGGACACTGACTCTAATCTCTCTCGTCTAGCTTTGCTTTCATATACATAGAAAATCAGTGGTGCATTTAGGCAAATGGATAAATTTAGTTGAAAAAGAAGAGACATTTTGAGATAATCGCAGCTCGCTCCCTCCCATTTCAATAGAGCTGGTAATGGCTGAAGGAAACAAAGCAGGGAACAAATGAGCTGTCTTATCCTGATGCTTTCTTTTTTTCATAGGAATATACATCATTTCTTCCCTTTTAACAGACTGGCCTGTCATACAAGTAGAAGATTCAGGAATTTTTTGTTCTCTTGCTTAAAGTACTTGCAGTGTTATTAATGTCCCAGTTGTTTTTTCCAGTTTTCATTCTGAATCTCTTGCCGTGATCTCATTAGCTTTCTTTGACTTACTTGACTTACTTGAAAACAAGCAATTCAAATGCTTTGTGAGAGACACCTCAAGATAAAAACTGCATTAGTCAGATGAATCACAAATGTCTCTTGCCTTGGCAGAACTCTCAGTTATAGCTTTGGTGCCTGTGAATCATTACGAGTCCCTGCAACAAGTCAAAAGAAAGGGAGAAACCTGTGTAAGTAAGAGATGTGCCAGGGGCAGCATTTGGTATTTCTGAATGGTAGATGGATTGCTCCATGGAGGAACAGGGTGGAAGCACTTGATGTAAAAGTTCCTCAAATATTTTTTCTCATTCTAAAGCAATAATGATCTGTATCTATAAAATAAACCCTTTCCCTCTAAGTTTCCAGCATTCCTTTCTCATTTCCTAGCTACTGCTGTTTTGTTTATTTAGACACCAAACACTTGGGGCCGCTTGTCAAGACTGTAAATTGTCAAAAATGCTTCTCAATTCTGAGATGCTCTCCACAGCAGACTCAGTTCCATGTGTTGCTTGTTTGATTACACAAGGTATATTGCATTCCCGTTAATATCCCTTCTGAAAATGAATGTGTTAGTTCCCTATGTATTAATTTCTATCTCTGTGTTAGTGATATTGCCCTTACATCATGCAGGGACATCAAACCAGAGTGTTGCTTGTGTGTGCTGCATGTTGCATGTTTGCAAAGAAGGTAGATGAAAGTACAGTGCTCTCCACTCTCTGACACTTCTAAGCAGAGATCTGCTGCCTTTTCTAGCAAATGGATGGCTCTTTGAGGCAAGAGTGCATCTGTTCTTCCAGGGAAAGAGGGACACGGTGGCTGTGTTAGCCGGGATGGAGCAATTCCTTTCCCGAAGGCTGGGTGCTTGTTTGCCCCCCAGCGTTCAATGACATTATCGCACTTCTCCAGAGCCTCGTAGCTGCCTTTCCTTGCGAGTCTTCCTAACCTGAGGACTCTCCCTCCCATCTTCCTTCAAGTTTCCTCGCAGAGTTGCAGTTCAGTCCCCTTGTCCTGCATCTGAATAACAAATCCCAGTTTCCTTGCGGCGACATCCACCCCAGCTCCGTGATGCCAGTGGTGACGCTGATACCTGTGTGGCCCTCGGAGCCATCAGGGACACGAGTCGTGTCTGACTCTTCAGCCTGAGCGGCAGTCGTGCAGGATGGATCACGGCTAGAGCTGGGATACAGACCTGTGGAGCAGCTGCCCCTTGTTTGTTCTGCACTGGGAATTTTGTTGCTTTGATTCCCCACAAGTGAAGCAGGAGATGAGAGCAGCGGGACTGAGGAGAGGAGGTGGCATCAGCTTCTTGAGGACCACTGTTTTTAGGTCCCTCTGTCCATTACTATTGAATGAGAAAGGGGAAAATGGGAAGAGCGTGGGGTCTGTACAGTGGCACAAGGGAAGGGAGAAGGTTGTGGCAGTTAAAGGCTGAAAGCACTTGGCCAGGACCTGCATGACTGGCAGGTCACCATGGAAGTGTTTGCTTTTCATTTCAATGTTCAAATCTGAAACTTTTAAAAACAAGTATAGCCTTGCAATGTGATTTGCAACTTGTCAGATTACAGGGATCTTAGGGGTTGAAGATGCACTTGTTTCTTTGATTAATGCTGAGATTCTAAAGTAACACTTCATCCTGATAGCTAGACCTGTAAGGAATATATCCCAAAGAGTGTTAGGTTGACAGAACATTGCAAAACCTTGCTATAAAACAGTTGTTAAAACTGCATTTATCTCTGAGACAGTGCCTTGTCAAGCTGTTCGCACTCCGAACTATGTGTTTATAAATTCCTTTTGTTATATTTGACATAGAATGACCCTATATCAAGTGTGTTCAAAATGCAAATTTTTATTCTCTACCATTAGAGATACAACCCCAGATCTGAAATTTAAACTAGATTAGTCTCCTTGTCATTACTAATGACTGGCTGTACAGTTTCTGCAGTTATTCAAAACACCGTATCCTGGGAGCTGAAGGGGATCCCTGTCCCCTTCAGTTCAGAAACTCATTGGTAGGTCGCTACCCCTGAATGCATCACTGGATTTGCCTGTACGTAAGGGACTGCACTTCAGTACAAAATGCTTTATGAGGAGACAAAGGGGAGAGTGTATTTCCTCTGAACCCCTCTGGGTTGTTTCAAGAGAAATACAAAGCAGTAAAAACAGTTTTGAAATTTAAGTGTTTATATAAACATGTAATATGAGATGATTTGAGAAGAAAAAAGAAGTTTAGTGGTTTTTTGAAATAAATGTGAAACAATGTGGACATATGCCAGATCTCTGGGAATGGAAGAAGAACATACTCAAAGCATTTTTATTTGTCATCGTGGAATCACAGAATAGCTGGGCTGGAAGGGACCTCTGGAAATCATCTAGTCCAGCTTCGCAGTTCAGAGCAGGGTTGACTACAGGGGGTTGCCCGGGACCCGGTCCAGAGGACTTCTGAATATCTCCAAGAATATTCTATCTCTGAATATCTCTGAGACCAGCAGTTCATCCAGTTTTCTGTCCACCTCGCTGTCCACTTATACAGATCATACCCTACCAGTTTATTAATGATAATGTTACATGAGACAATATCAAAAGTCCTACTAAAGTCGAGATAAACAATATCCACTCCTCAACTACCAAGTCAACCACTCGTCATAGAAGGGTATCAGGTTAGTCCAATATGATTTTCTCATCATGTAAACCCTGGGCTAATTACTGGTAGCTATAAAGCATTAGCAATCTAATTATCTCAGTTTTAGGATGTGGCCTGAATAAGAAAATTAAAAGTATTTGATTTTCAGATTTCCTGTTTGAGCTGATTAGAGTTTTATTCACAGAGGGAAGTCGTTTTTCTGTCAGATTCCAATTTTATCTAGCATCAAGTTTGATGTGATTTTGGAACAAGAGCATGCAAAGGTTCATTGAACAGAGGAACTAGAGGCCAGCATTGAAAAGCTAATTTGATCTCTGTGCCCTAAATGTATTCATTTGATGGGCCTGTGCAGGGACTGACACGGGCTCTCCTGGAGGAATCGTGCCTCGTTAGCACTAGCAATGGATGTGTAAAGGATCTCTGAGTGAGCTGCCTTTATTTTGCTATTTCCACAGCGGATTGCCTGCAGTGAGTCACCCAACTTGCTATTAGCACTTCCTATGCAGATAGGCCAAGATTCAAAACAAACAAAAAAAAACCAACAAAACACTTGCACAATTAAGTAAATGGTTTCTAGCTCCAGCTCGTGTTTTGCCCAATTTGCTGTGGCATCCTGTAAGAGTCTGTATTTTATTACTAAGCTTTTTGTGAATGACAAGTGCAAGCAGCTCATGAACACAGGCCAAGAAACCAGCCTGCATATGAAAATTCCTATGGATCAGAAAGTGCCTCTTGTAAGGAAAATACCTATTTGGAAGGAGGGAACGGCTCGTTACTAATCACACTTGGGCAAAGCAGTGAGTGAACTGACTGTGCTGCTTTTTTCTGGAGACCTTGTCTCAACAGCCACTGCAGTGACTGATGCAGGGAAATGTCACTGGAAGAGACTCTAACAACTAAATGATTGTGGTAAAAAAGATATTTCAATAGCCATCTCCAAATAGATTAATCAGAATTCTCTTCTCTTCTGAGGCACAAGAGAAATAACTCTTACTATAAACTGCAGCACCCTTGAGCTGAACTGCACAACAGGCATCGCTGTTCAGGCTCACGGACACTGGCACGGGCACTCAAAGGAGTCATCAGCTAAAGCCCAAGGAGTGAAAGGGAGGGAAGGGCCCAGGATTCTTTTTCCTGCTCAAGTAAGTGCCAACATAACTCAAAGAGAAAGTCAAGTAATTCTCGCCCTGAAGAAATGTTTCAAAGGACAACCTGTAGATGCAGCGGGAGGTTGTGCTCACGTTAAGAGCTTGGTTATTTGTTTGGGGGGAGATACGTAGAAGTGCTTCGGCTGGATGTGGAGCACGGAGCATCGCTGCCGCTGCGAAGCTTCCTCCAGGCTGTCACTAGAGGTCAGTCTGCACCGCTGGGTCCCTCCTTCTAAGGCGACTTGGACCTCTCTCCAGCGCTCCTAGAGGGTCCCCACAGAATAAGGCAGGTCATGAAAACCCCTTAGGAGCTCTGTAAATACTGTTTTCAGTCCTTCGGAGGTGTTTATTTTGGGCTGTGAAAAAGCGATGGCTATAAGTGAGCACTTGGAGGCGACGGGAGGGGTTGGGGATTAATAAATTAATTCCTTAAGACTCCCACCCTCCCATCTCAGCACCCGCTAGGATTGGTTGGTATTTCCGTGTAGCCTCAAAGGTGGAGAGGGGGGAAGACCCTGTGCCCTGTCCCCATGCCAGGTGGGTGCTGCCTGCAGCGAGAGGCCCCGCGTGGGCAGCGGGCGCTGCTCCCCGCGCCTGCATGGGCTCCTCGCGGCCAGCGAGGGCCGCAACGAGGAGCCGCTCTGCTCGATGAGGAGTCACCGTGTGCCAGAGCCTGGCCTACGCAGAGCCGGAGCGGGCCCGGGCGCACGGCGCGGCCTCCAGCACAGAGTGGCGCAGGAGCAGCCATGCCTGGCTTGGGCCTCCCTCAGAGTGCAGGTCCAGGACCCAGAGCTGGAGTCAGTGGTTGTGTGGGTTGGGCGTCCCTCAGAGCGCAGGTCCGGGACCCAGAGCTGGAG
>VZSG01000027.1:2639706-2721819 GCA_013398315.1 Nothoprocta pentlandii
GCCCCGCCGCGCCCCAAGGTCAGTGTCCCCCCGCCGCCGCTCCGCGGGCCCCGCCGATTCGCCTCCTTGTGCGGGGGCTCCGTGCCGCGCTCGGGGCTCGGCCGCTGCCTCCTAAACAGCAGCGTCGCCTCGGCGAAACTGAGGAAGTTTAGTGCCCCGGTAACGGGGCTTTCCCGTTTCTTTACCTCGTTCCCTAATAACGCCCGTCCCGCGGAAGCGCAGGGTGCGGGAGATGGATGCGGGGTGTGAGGGAGCTGGGCGGTTGATGGCTCCTCCGGCCGGTGTCCGGCGCGCGCCCCGCTTGTCGCCGTCGGTGGAGCACCTGGCCGCAGGATGCCAGCCCAGTGCCGGCCTGGGATCTGCTGGTGCTGGAAAAGCAGCCTCTGGATGGGGGAGAACTACCACTAGTTGGGCTCTGGCTGGGGTAGGAGAGCTGAACGCGCGGGAGGAGGTTTGGCAAAGACCTTGCAGATCTAATCGGCTCCGGTGCTGTCAGAGGGATGGTAGAGCAGAGAGAAGCGCAGTCCCCGCTGCTCCTCTGAGCTCGTGAGGAGGTGACGCGGTGGGATAGCTGCCATCCGCTATCCCGAAGCCACCGTCACGAAATGTGAGCAAGAAGAACCGTGGTAGTGTTGGGCCTGGAAGGGGAGCCGGGCGGGGAGCGCTGTGTTCCCTGTGCCGGGCATCCGGAGACAGTCCCAGAATGGATTTCACCTTCTAGGCACTGACATCTAGGGCTTTCCAAGAGAAAGCTTTGTGTAAGAGGACAGTTCCAAACTTTTATTTATTTATTTATTGGTAACAGTAAGAAGGGAGGTTGAATTGACCGGTGAGTATGAAGTGTGCAAGACAGGGGTAAATCTGCATCTCGCATAGCTGAAGTGACTTTTAAGTGATGTGTTCAGCCAGCATCTGCAGCAAGTGCGGCTCATGGGGCGCTGGAGGATACTCCTGCTATGTGTTCAGGGCCCTTTGGGATGACTGTTTTCCAGGATGGATGCTCTCAGTTTGGCGATGTGGAGGAGCTGGAAGGCCTGGGAACGGAGCCTTCCACGGGATCAGGAACACGCATCCTCCAGGGATAAGCATTGCTATTGGCTGTCCAATGAATCCTTTGAAAGGAAGCCAGAGGGTCTGAGAGGCAGATGTAGCAGACTTGAAGATGAAGCAGTGACAAATGATAGTGTCACATTTTGAAGATAAAAATGTGTATTTTCTGTCTCAAAGAAATCATGCATTTCCCAGTACATGTGACCAACTATGAATATCTTCTCCTTATTCTAATCTGGTCACTCTGTGTGCAGCAGTTCTTCATACAAGCTGTGCTCGGTCACTTGCTGGAGTTTGAATCCACATAGGAGCAGAGCAGGCAGCAGTGGTGTTCAATTTTATCAGATGTTTGGCATCGTACAGAATTAGCAGGGGCTGTGAGGAAAGTTTCTCAAATGCTTTAAGTAATTTTAGACTCCTTAAGTAAGCCCTAAGGACCTGCTCCTTGCTCTTGAACCTTGCTTGTCTTGCGTGCCCAGAAGGGACTGTGATTCCAAGGCAGAAGTGACTGTTACTCCAAGGCAACGTACTGCCCTGAACTTGATTCTTTGCTTTGGTCCTGCTCGCAGTGCAGACACAAGCTGGTGCTCAGGCTGCAGCTGGTGAAAGATGAAGCATTCCCAGGATGGGCACTACACATATCTCCCATGAAAGTCTCCTGTTCCTGGCCTGCACTGTCAAGCTGTGCCTGCTGCATGTTCTGCTTGGGACATCCTCGCTTTGGAGAGCACTATACAGGGCCAAGGAGAAGACTGGTGCTGCTGTTAGGGGTAGGGAGATCTGGAGACTAGGAGCTCCTAGGTCACCTCCCCTCTGGAGACAGCTCCTAGGTCACCTCAACCGTATCTACTGACTTTAGATCTGGACACTATGTCTTGGTAATAACACTGTTCAGAAGAATAGATAGCTGAGCCAAGAATTGTATAGGATATTAGGATAAACTTCAGCTACTTCAGCAAAGAAGTTTCCTAGCTTCTCCTGTCTGTTTCCATCTTCTCCATCGCTGATCTTCACAGTCTGTCCTTCTTGCATATGATAAAGGTCTGATTCCAAGGGAAAGTCTACACAGCACCCAAGGCGGTAGCCTTTTCAAAAGGGGCGTCTCTGATGGCATTCAAAGATTATTTAGTCTTTGCTGGCACACAAAGCATTGAGGGTTTAAGACAGGAGAAATGGCCATAGTGTTTGAGTGTGAACTAATTACTGCAGCAGAAAACTTGAGGGAGTCAATATTGAAGAATACTACTCGTGTGGCACATTGTGGATTGCATGCATTAAGTTCTTCTTCTGTTTTAGGCATTCAATGACTGTTTTCTTTCCTATAAGAGCAGTAGGATATCATGCACATTGTGCCTCCTGTCTTTTAGTCTCTCTCTTCTGCAACTGGAAAGATCAAATTATGTTAGTCTTAACACAGAGTTTCGTAAGCTGTTTTAATACTGACAGGATTGACTTTCCTAAACACTAAGCAACAGTCTAGACATCAGTGACACTGATTATTTGTGGGATATCTTTAACTATATCTTGTTAGACCTTGTTGCGTTGCTATCTTATTCCCTCTGGTCTTTTGCAGAGTTTTAAATAATAAAGTTCTGCAGTTGTATTAGTGTCTACTGTATTCTGGCATAATTCCCCTCTCCAGTAATTCAAAAATATGTATTTAAAGGGTGGGTGGGAGAAGTTAAGGTTCTCTGATTTGGATAATCTTGTTAACAGCAGATTCTTAGGAAGGTTTTTTTCTTAAAACTGATGATGTCTATCTTGCCTTAGCCACTATATAATAACTAGTGTACCGGTGAAATAAAAAACTTGAATAATTTCAAACCAACAAATCCTGTGGGGAGCTTATCAGATAAGCCACAAAAAGTTAAGCTCAAGACATAAAGCAGGATCAAATCCTACAGCGTCAGTAAACAAAACCAGTTGCCCTTCAGGGCTTTAATTTGAGCATTGCATGAGTTGTGCTGCGAGGCGAGAGGACCTAGTCCGCAGGGCTCTTCCTAACCACATCTTTGCTATCAGAGAATGGAGGATATGGGAGGAAAACTCCCAAGTCTGGAAACTTTTAACTTCTGCGGATCAGCCATGTTTTGGGTATTCCTCCTCTCTTCCCTATGATCTGCTGCTCTGTAGAGGGGGGGTGGCCCCTTTCTGTAGCTCCAGGTGCTAGAGGGCCGGGCAGGTGGCTGTCATCAGCGTCCCAGAGGGCAGGAGGAAGGCGCGGATTGCGTTTCCCACGCGAGCCCTCGCTGTGCTCCTGCAGGAGCAGGCGGGATTCACCCTGGCTCCGGATTAGCACCTGTGGGGAGGTCTCCAGCTCTGGTCATCTGCAGGCACCAAGCCCCAGCTGTGGCGTATCCTACAAAAGCCCCCAGCTCCTGCAGGGTGTCAGGCACTCGTTTTACGGGAGTGCAGCAAGTTTCCTTATGGGATAAAGGTGCCACTGAAACCTCATTGCTTATGTAATTTTTCTATATGTGCTAGGAAAATTTTATTTTATTTTATTTTATTTTATTTTATTTTATTTTATTTTATTTTATTTTATTTTATTTTATTTTATTTTATTTTATTTTATTATTATTTGTTTTAATTGGGGGTATTTCAGTGCATAAGTCCCAAGTGTCCATGCATTTAGGAGTACTTAGGAGCACCTGTGTCTTGTACAGCAGCTAATGTAGCTCCTCTGTGCACCCCTCTTCCCGATGGGCATCAGCTGGGACACATCTATTTAGGCATGATTGAAGGCAGGTGGGTTCAAAGGTGCATTCAGAGGGGAGTGAGGCTTCTACAGAGGAACAACTCTATCAGTTCTCAGGAATGGAGAAATTGTTCCAGAAGTTTCTAGAGCATATTAATTACTTCATTAACCAGCTTAGTTGATGAATGAGGTGTAAGTGGCTGGGATTTTGGGAAGGAAGACCCTCCCTGTGGAAGGACAGCCTTGAGTTATGTGTATCCTCACAACTTTTCTTTTTAATGGAACACATTCAGACTGATTTCTTGGGCTGAATTCAAACCTGCCAATTGAAGATCTGACTTGTAAGGAATGAGTGCTAATGTAATGTAAGGAATGAGTGATCTATGAGGTTTTATCTTATTTCCTTGGGGCTTCTAGGTTTTACACTTCTGAATAATTTTCTTTTTTTTTAAGTGATGATGCTAGTGATGTCTTCTTTTCTTGCAAGGTGGTGATTTTTTTTCCCCTGCCAGACTCTTATAAGCTCTCTGATCTTATCCTCATGAGAGCCTGTTATTCATAGTCATATGGTTATTTCACTCTTCCTGTTCAAACCCTTTTTTAAAATCTCTTCCTAGCTGCACTGTCTGCTAAGGCTGGATGCTGCTAGTTTATGCTATAGCTACTGCCTCATGTAACAAGTGTGGTTCTTTTTGGTTTTTTTTGCTCTTCTATGTGTATTTGTAAGGCTTGGTTTCCTGCTTCAGGTGGCCACTTTGCAGGGCTCATCTGCTTGATGAGAACCTAGCCAAGCATATTGGGGACCAGCTGGGCAGGGTTCGCAGCGCGGAGGGGAGTGGAGGGAAACGAATCAATGCTTCTCTTCCAAAATATTGTTTCCTCTCAAAATCTCTTAAAGAGAGTGCTATGATTTTATATATTATATATTTTGCAGTGGTCTATGTATTTATGGTACAGCAGTCATATACTGCTCTGCCACTGTGTCAGCAGGATAATATGGTGAATTTTCCTCACACAAGTCTCCCTTTAAGCCATGGAAGCTCTGACAAGGCTAGAACTTACCCAGCTCTGCCTCTTTTTGTTTCCCCTGCTTCTCACAGAGCACTTTATCAAGACATTGCAAGAATACCACGTGGTGGAACCATCAAGAGTAGATGCGAGCGGGCGTTTTCTCTCTTTTAACTTACATCATGACGTCTCAAACGCAAGGAAGAGGAGAGACCTCAGCAAAGAGGAAAATGTGGTGTATTATAAAATCAACCATGAGGAGAAGGACCTGTTTTTTAACTTGACTGTCCACACAGGATTTCTTTCCCATAACTACGTTGTAGAAAGGAGACGTGGTGGCTACGCTAGCGCAGAGATCGCATCTGGCTCGCGAGCACCTTGCCACTTCGTTGGCACAGCGTGGCAGCCAGACCTGGGGAGCGGGACGGCCGCAATCAGCACTTGCAATGGCCTGGTAAGTGACCGTGACCTTTTGCTGGACTTCTGGGCTAACCTTCATCTCCTTAGAGCTGAGCTAGAGCACATGTATATGAATGTGTGCTTTAAGATATCCTGTTAATAAAACTCTGAAAGTATCAGGCGAAGTCTATGGGTATAATCTGATTTTTTTTGAAAGAGAGCAAAATGAATGGCCTGTGAAAGCGTGCAGATCAGTGCACTGACCCCTTTAGGCTGAGAACGCCTCTCTGAACAGGCCAGAGAAAGAGTTCAGTCTTGAGTATGAACTCAACAGCAAGCTGAACACCTGCAATCTGTATTGTTTTCCCACCAGCTGGTTTGTAAAGGGGTTGCCCGCTATAAGAAATGCGAAGCTTTGGGAAATCTATAGGCTCCTGAAATAACCTGACAGTGTGTGATGAGCAACACGGAGACAGGTCTGCTGTAGATGAAACGGGAAACTTTGGAGTATAACGTGTGAGTGCTGAAAACCCTTTTGGCATATAGCCCAGTTTACTTGAGATAACTGATGGGGAGTTGGTGCTTTGAAGATTAAAAGTTTGCCCAGTCATTTTTCTTTCTGGTAGGGACTAGTTTATTAAAGCTTCCCTGAAATTCTTTATATCAAGGATGGACATTTATAGAAAGGTGCTGTGGTGCTACGTATAGCTCCTTTGGTTGATTCATTGTGTGCTTTGCCCGAGCACCTTTGTTAGGATTCATGAAGTGAGAACTTGGAAATGAAATGCTGGATGATCATTATGCTTTCCAAAATAGACTGCAAGATGGATTTAAAAAAAAAAAAAAGTCACTCAGACTGTTATAACTTCCACCTGGTAAAAATGTTTCAGAAATGACCCTTTCACTTGGGCTCCATACTCGTTGAATTTTATTTTGGAGATCTCTGAAATATTGTTTGCTTGAAGACAGAGCTGTATTGTTTGTGTTCTTTTCTTTTTGATAAAATTCTTTAATCAGAAAAATATTTGCCCTTGCCTCCTTCCCCCTCCTCCCTTGAAAAATCAGAAGTTTGAAAATGCTCATGTATTGATTCAGGTTGCAGATGACCTGGGGGGAAAAATGAGTTTTAATGGGATTTTTTTATCTCAAGTCTAAAAGTGGTAGAGAGGAGGTGGAGATGGAGCTTATCTGAGCCCTGCCCTGAAGAGGGTGCAGTAGGAGCTTGGCTGGAATCTCTGAATGTCGAGGCTGGGGAAGGTGGCTCAGCTTGGCTTTCCTCTGGAAGTCCCCCGCAAGATCCACTGTGGCACAAGAATGTCTATTTTTGCCTAATAGGCTTTTGGCAGCATTGAGAAATGGAATCCAGATTTCAGGATGTTTTAAACCAATTTCTGGTGGTCTGCTGTTGGCCTGAGGTAATGGCTATTTATTGCTATCCTGGAAATGCCCTTTTTTATTTTTATGCTCTTCAACACTGTGGCTTTTTCATGGCCTGTGTTTTATTTCTCTATAAAATACATTTCCTGCTTCTCATGAGGCAGAGAAGAACTGAGAATAGATGAACGCTATAGGATTACAAAAAATACTTGGGATATTTAAAAGCAGAAATTACTCTGCAGGAGATGAAATCTAAAGAGTGATGCTCTGTTCCTGGGCTGCTCTAGGTGTGTAAGAATAAAATAAGGATGAGTGGTGGGGATTTATGTCTTCACAGAATGGCTGAGGTTGGAAGGGACCTCCAGAGATGGTCTAGTCCAACCCTCCTACTCCAGCAGGGACATGTAAAGCACATGTTGTACACAAGAGGGTTTGGAGGATCTCCAGAGAAGGAGACTCCACATCCTCTCTGGGCAGCCTGTTCCAGGGCTCTGTCACCCTCACAGCAAAGAAGTTCTTCTGCACAAGGAGATGGAACTGCCTGTGTTTCAGCTTGTACCCATTGCCCCATGTCCTGTCACTGGCCACCACCAAGAGGAGTTTGGCCACCTCCTCCCTACATTCTCCCATGAGGTAGTTATAAGTATATAACTGAGATAGTTATACATATATACGTATATATGTATAACTGTATAATCGGTCAGGTCTCCTCTTGGTCTTCTCTGTAGGCTCAGCAGACCCCATCACTGATGGAAAACATAGAAATGGCCTTTCATCTCCGTTGTGTTTTTACTTTTAAAATATATTCCTGTTTCCCTCCTACTGTTGTGGGCATTGCTCTTTCATGTAACAATGGTATCGCTCTTACTATTCATTTTATTCGTGACATTTTTGGGAATCGGTTTTTATCCTCCATAAATCAAGTGGACAGATAAAACAGCTGTTGCTGAGGAGATGCAATTTCCAGGGGGCATCTGTTTGACTGCATGATATTTACAGATGGCTCAAAAAGAGAAGCAGCACTTGCAAAATGTGAGAAACAACTTTCTGCATGATTGCTGTCAGTGTTTCTCAGTATGGTGTTTTGTCATCCTGCTTAGGATTTAGGTATCTTGGAGAGAGGGGTGGGAGGGGACACTTTACCCATTTCGATTCCTTTGTATTTATGCATTTCCAAAATGGCCTGTAAAGCCAGAAAGTGAGAAGTCATTGTGTGAGATTTAATTTTTTTTTGTTTAACTCTATCTTTATTTTTAGAAATATATTTTTACATCAAATATGTGGGGGTGTGTGACTTTGGGGGAAGCCCCAAAGGAAAGGTCACCACTGTAGCACTAGAAATGAATTGTAAATTGTACTTGGGAGGTGAATGGATATCCAGCCTCTTTGGTACAGGAAAGTTTCCAAATGGAGGGGAATATTTTAGTTCTTGTCTCTCAGTGGAAATACTTGGATTTGTGCTAAAGAGATTGCCAAGACGAACTTGTGATAGTGTCTTACACTTCTGTAGCTTCAGCAGAAGTTTGCGGCAGATGTTTGCAAACACTAGTGTGTCAGTTCTCAGTTGTGCAGTAGTGCTCACGTGGCAGCAGCAGAGTCAGACATCCCCTAAATAGCCCTGGGAAGGGAGCAAAGGGAGCAAAGGGCAGGAAAGCTGAAGCATTACCCCAAGTTTATGTACTGAGTTAGTCTAGTGTAACTGTTGCCTAGCACCATTTCATGAAAATGAAGAACAATCTGTGGTGTTTATGCAAAATATATATATTTTTAGTCATAAACCATATAAGTGAAAACATGGTAAGTGAAAAATCCATTTTTTTTTCTTGCAAGCTTGCTTTAATTTTGAGGAGCTTGATATTTTCTCTTCCTCCATAATATACAAAGCATGAGATGCTGCCTCTGTGATTTCTTTTATCTTATGAGATCTCCCAGGTGAAACTGTTTGGTGGATGTACAGGGCACTGGGCTCAGTGGGAGTGACTTAGTACTGCTGTTTTCCACTTGCCCTTCCTGCGGATACAGAAAGCCCATGTTAGTGCATCAGGCTACTTGCTGTTTTCCTTAGGCGATGTTTAGGGATAGAGAATTGTTTCCTCTGACCAGCCTTATAATAAGCAAGGTAATGGGAAGATAAAACTTGTACTAAGCTTATATATTCTTATATTAATAAAGATTCTTGTCTGCTTCCAGTTTGTTAATCTGTTGTGAAAGGGCATAATCAGAGCCCTGCGGAGCTGATATAGCCCGAAGCAATAACCCTGTCCCTCTCACTGATGGATTACCTGCACTTTAGTCTGAGTGATTTCTAGCTCATGTGCTGATGAGCATTTTTGTTTCTTTTAATGTTCAAGACTTCTTGAACAGCATTTCTGCTGCATATCTAAATTAACATTTTTCAGACTCTAGCTTTAACTTTTTACCCTCCTTGTGTCAAGCCCGGTAGGGCATAGGATTGTATACTTTAATTATTAGTTACGATGTAACTGAAATCAGCTTGCTATGTAAGCATAATACTCAAAGATAAACAGAATATGGAATTGAAAAATTGAACATCTGGACTGACTGATCTATAATCTGATAACTGAAAGGAACCTTTCAGGATTGTTGCTACAGTTTCATGAAGTAAATTGATTATGGTAACTTGGTAATGAGGCATTTTATATCTCTGAAGCTGAATTTTTTTTTTCTTTCCTTACAACTAAGCCTATATCATTAGTCTAAGATTTGGTATCCTTGTAGTGTTTAATTTATATGACTAGATATCATTTCACTTCAAATGCAAGCAGTTTTCCATTTTCACAAGTAAGTGAAGAAATACAATTAAGTAAAGGTTGCACTTTTCCTTAAGTTACTCTTATGATCATCTGAAACTAAATTCAGCTCTCTTCCCTCATATGGACCCTTATAGCCTCAGAATACCTTTGGAAAAAGTCTTTTGGCTTAATGCCTATTATTCCAAGATATGCTGATGGCAAAAAACTGCATATACTATATACTGCTGTTGCAGCACTTGAATAAGTAAAGTCTGTTAGAATCAAGTGTATGCAGAAACATGCCTCTTTCTGCAGATCTCCACACTAACCAGTTTTGTTTACTTTAGAAGAGATAACAAAAATACTGAGTCAAGTTTTTCAAATTCTTCTCCTGTGTTTTTGTAGGTTTGCTTGAAAAATGTATTTGGTTAGTAATTGCGAAGTTAGAAGTCAGCATCTTCTCTTATGACAATGTAAGGAAAAAAAGTTGTGCTGTTTGGAAATGTTTTTTTTTTTTCTGTGTTGTTCATGGGTAAAATTTTGGAGAAGTTAAACTCATTTCTTTTTACTGACTTGAGGTGAGTTTCTGGATTCCTCATTTGCAATAGCTCTACCTTGTAGTAGCTGGTGGATCCAGCCTGCAGTTGGAAGTGCAGCAAATGGATTTATTTGCCAGTGGACTTCTCTGGGCAGATGTCAGTGACATCTGCAGACCATAATCTTCTGGTTTGTCCAGGTAGCAATAATCTGTTGGAAGCAGAATGTCAGACATAAGGAGCCTGTGAAATGCCAGGGGAAAAGAGACCATCTCCTCCTTGGGGTTGGGAATTCCTCCATGCTTGGATGTGCTAGAGCCTCCGAAGTTTAAATGCTGTCATTTGGTTTCTTCTGTCCTATATAAGAAGGAAAGAGCTGTTGCTAACTCTGTCAGTGTTCTGTTTCCTTCTCTAAGGAGGAAAATGTGGAAAATGCTGTAAGGAGAAAAATATATTGTCCTGTTTTTCTTTGTTTTATTTTGTTTTTCCCTTCCCCTCTCACGTTTTGCCTGTATTTTCTATAAAATAATGAATATCTGGATATTCTCCTTGGCTTTGCTAGTACTTTTTATTTTCAATTCACTTGAAGCCATCTGAAGTCAGATTTTGCAGATTTATCATTCAAACTCGGACTGCTATTTGCTGCAGTACTTTACTTCAAAGTCTATCCTTTTTTTCCTCATGTCTAAAGTCCAGCTTCACCCATCTGCCAGCTCCCTTCCCCCTCATCTTTTGTCTGCAAAATGCTCTAATTGACAGGTCAAATAAAATCTCATCAGTGATGTCAGTCCACGAGAATCCGGCTGTGTCTGTTGTTGCTAGTCCTGGCCTTGTCACCTTTGACCAAAGTAAAGCTGTTAACCCAGAAGTTGGGTGTCGACACAGTTTTCACTACAGAGTTGGTCCTTTTCAGTGAGTGTAATTAAAGGACAGGTTAAAGTAAGGGTTAAAGTAGTTGCCAGTTTGAATGGTATGTCCAGGACTGGAGTGCTTGCTCTTTCAAGGTCTAACTCTGTAACCTTTTGGGGAGATGGAGAAGACAGATTCTTCCTATAGCTTTAAGAAAAGTTAGTCTTTTGTTTAAATCTATGTACTTATTTGCTAGTTACTGTTTCAGAGCAGCACTCCAAAGTGATGTAGTCGTATTTCTAGCTTTAAATCTTTATAATGAATCTTCTGATATTATTTTTTCTGAAGTGATGCTTAATGAACACTGTTTAAATCTCATCTTTTTAAAACAATCAAACACTTTTCATTGATTGACTTGAGGAGGGAATTGAGAACCCACTATACAAGCACCCAGAAGTTAAAAGAAAATATATTGTCTTTTTCATGTGATTGTTGAAGGATATGAGACTTCTAAGACAGTCTGGTTTTGCTCCTTCTGCTATCTTTGGAATTTGTTGGCAGAATCCAATCAAATTTGAAAGGAATGGAGATATCAAAGACACTAAGGTCTTACAAACTTCATAGGTAAAGGAGCAAACTTATGATCTATCCAATGACTAATCAACCTAAGCAAATTAGTGTGCAAGACAGCACAGCTATAATTTCCGACGGAGTAGGATGCCAAGCTGCCCTGGTCCACCTGACAATGAGGAGTCCTGGAGGAGAAGATTCAAGAGGTATTGGGGAAAACTGCTTTCAGGGAAGAAAGGGAGTTTATGTGGGGAAAAGATCTACTGGAGACAGACTTCACTATCGTTCTGCTCTTGGAATTCTTTCATTCTGTAATTGATTTTTGTGATGCTTGGAGGAAGGGTCCATCTTGGAAGTTAAAACTGTTTTCCCTGATTGATAAATTAATCGTTATCTGCTGTACCTGCTGCCCATCACTGCATGTGCTTTGTACGTCTCATTAGCGATGAGCAAGAGGGGGAAGAACTGAAGCTTTCTATATTGTCAGTCAATGATGCATATAATGTGACATTAATAGGGACAAATCTCACTGATTACATGCCTTATTTCCTACTTTTTTTTTAAGCCTGTTGTTCCTCTGTTCACAGATGCCCAATCACAAGATGTTAAAGGGCTGAATGACAGTGAGTGATGTAGACAAAGGCCAAAAGATGATGGTTTTTACTGCTTGTGTTTAGAGGAAACATGAGCTGATGGCATCTTCACAGCTGCTCTGTGGGCTTGGCCTCTGAGAACTGAGATTTTTGGCTTCTCAATATTTTGTTGGTCAGAGATGAGCAATGTTGGTCCCTGTGCAGGATAAGTGTTGAAGGCTGCAGGTGTAGAGAAATAGCAGGGAGTTGGAACCCAAGGTTTGAGGTTTGCTTTGCCTCTGAAGGGTGCTGGTGTTGGGCTCTTGCACTTCTTTTGTGCTTGATCCTCCACGGTCTTATGCTTTTGTACATAGAGAACCCAACTTGTCTCATTACAGACAAATCAGACTTGCAGCAAAGGCAACTCTTTGTGGATTCAGATCTGTTTTGTGTGTTGACGAGACTTCAGTACGGTCATGTGCTGGGTATTATCAAGCCATGCTTATTATACTGGGCCCCCCTAGAAACTGGGACTTAAGATTTTCTTTACCTGTTAGTAATTTCAGAAGAAATTTGTACCTTCATTCCCTATTCCCCCAAACTTTTTTCTGAGTTTGAGTTACTAAATGGATAAATTAAGATCTAATCAGGTCCACTGTCTTCGTGATTAAATTAGATCAAGTGAATAGTGTATTGAGTATTAAACATGTTTGGCTCTGGCAAGAACAATTGCTAAATAATTGATTTTCACTTTGCAGAACCTCCTCTGTTGGGCATTAACATGCTTCTTGGCTAATGAGAGAAACATGAATAACTTCTATTACTGTAGGGATCCACCGAGGGGATTTATGGAGTTGAAATAACATTGTAGGTCGTATTTCACCCTTGTTGTACTCATTACATGAACGTTCCCAGGTAGCAATTGAGATGAGCATCTCTGCCTGAAGTCTGCTAATGAATAATTACTTTGTGATTTCAGATCAACTACATCTTAATTTGAAGAGTTATAGCACTGAACTCTCTCCCCCACCTTTCTTTTTCTAATTCCTCTTCTGTTTCCTGCATACCCTGATGGAATAGTTGTACAGTTCTGTGTGAGGATTTTTTTTCTTCCCCTAGATTCAAAGGATTTTATCTAGAGGTTTGCCTCCAGATATGTACTGCTAGGTTGCTGACAAATTAAGTAGATTGATGCGATATGAAATAATATGCAAAATAAAAGCAATTGATCTCAAACAGCCTGTTGCACAGCAGGACCACAGGAGGCAAAAGGTACTTGGTGATCTCTGTGCTAGGTCTGTGTTGGCTCAATTTTGCTGTTCTTATGGAAGCAGAAAATGTCTTGGAAGAAAAGACTTCGTACTTGGTGATTCCTGAATCATCACAGTGAATCCTGCCTTCTAGCCTCTGGAGCAGGTACCTGATGGGACCGCCTCTCCCAGTATTCCCTTGGCAGATACGGCTGCTGCAGTATCTTTTTCTAGGCAATGGCTCCGTATTTGAGCATCTTACACGGAGCAGAGAAATATGAGTGAAATAAAAGCTTATTTCTTGCAGCATCACTTTCCCCCGTCCCCATCACCACCTCTGCCTGCTCTGCAGTGTGCCATGATCTGCCAGTTGCCTTTGTGATTGCTGGAGTTGGCCTGTGTTTTAGCCCAGCTGATGTGATCGTAGGTCATAATTATTATGCTCGTAAGTCAAAGGGAGAAAGTGCAGTGGTGAAGGCTCTCTTTACACAGAGAAATACATGTTTGTTTCTTTCAGTGATAGCTAAGCTACTGGGACATCGTGCCACTTGTTTATACCATTAAGTGTTATTTTTGCCTCAAATGAGGAAATGGAGTTCATTTAGTTTTGGAAAAGGATGCAAAAGGCTGAGCATAGCAGCAATTTAGAAGAAAGATGCCCATGAGAGAGAGAGAGAGAAAAATAATTGACCATTACAGATCTCAAAGGAGCCCGTGAGGGAAGGATGGAACTGGAGAGCTGAGTTACCTCGGACTGACTGCAGAGCCCCTACTAGCAGCAATTACTGCTTTCCAGGGAAAAGGAGTGTGGATGTTTTAAGACAGACTGAATACATAGCACTGGATCTTCTGTTAGACTGGTTTACCCAAATGAAGGTCTTGACTATCAAACTTGTTCTGTTATGGGGCTTTGAACTGCCTTGCAAGACCTACAGCAAGGAACTGGCTTGGAAATCATGTTATGTTGCCTTTTTCCACCACTTTATTTCAGACATGATATCTTCCAACAAGATAGCAGAGCAGATTTAGACTTAGTCTTCACTTTATACCTGTGAATGTTACATATGTTTTTTTTGCAGTTTGAAAACATTCTGTAATAAGTTTAAGAAATAGGTTGTATAAAGGCCTTACAATGGTTAAATATTAAATTATAAGCCAGCCAGTTTATTTTTATGGAACCCGAAGTTAGCTAAATAGAATGCATTCATATTTTCCCATTGCAGAGAATCTCTCTAATTCTTTGAATACTGACACCACGTCTAACTCTTTGGGGGGAGTTTATTCTTTATCCTGGACACTGCAGTGTAAGGAGCTAAGATACAGCACATGGACACAGTGACCTAAGACTGCAAATTAGTCTTGAGAGCTACATCTGAATTGGAAAAATACGTGAGGTGTAATAGCTCAGACTTGTAAAGAGGATGCCTTTCTAAAATACAGGAGTCTCTGAATTGTCAGTCTGCTATTGGTATTTCAGAGGTTACCCTCATGCAGGCTGTTTTTGTGACTGAGCAAGTCACTGCAGTCCTACTGATGTTGAGACAAGTCATGTTCCAGCTGCACTTCGTGTGCTGCTGGTGCTTCAAACTGGCCTCAAGTTGTGCTGGGGAGATTCAGATGTTAGGAAAGTATTTCCATACAGAAGGAATGCTCAAGCATTGGAACAGGCTGTCCAGAGAGGTGGTGGAGTCACTGTCCCTGAGTGCTCAAAAAATGTCTAGATGAGGCACTTAAGGCCATTTTAACAGGCCTGGTGGTGATGGGTTTATAGTTAGACTTAATCTTAAAGGTCCTTTCCTAATGATGAGTCTTTTCATAATGATTCTACGCTTCCAACCTGTGATGGAGCCCCCTCGGATGGCTTGGATCACCCAAATTGTTTCTTGCTGTCTTGAATGCAAGATACCCAATCGATAACTGACATTGACCCCCTGGTCTAACTTGGCAGAAGTAGGAACCTGAATGCAACCCAAAGGGACTAAGAGCTTATTTATCTGATTGCAGAGGCTTTAGGTTTTATGTGAGTATGAGTTTTTCTGGCTTTATAAATCTGGAGAATATTGAGCAAGGGAAAAGGGGAATTATTGGGAGAAGTAAACCTTTCAGCATAGTCCCTTAAGGCTATGCATCAGGTTGCTTTTATTTGAAATTTTTCATTAATGATCATCAGCCAAAAATGAGTGGGTAATGAAATTTTCTGAAAAAAAAAAGAAGTTGGAAAATAACATTTGTGAAGAGATCTGAGTTGTTACACTATTAAAATAGACGGTGTTAGGGTTGGGGTAATGGGGGAGAAGAAATTGAGTATCTTAGCTGGAAGCTGTGAAGTTGTTTTAGAAAGTTATTGACTGGGAATATAAGACAAAAATTAGACGTACTAGCTGATGCCAAGATGGGCTTATTTGTGAGATGCTGTCATGAAAAACATCAAAAATTATCCTAGAATTGGGTAGAGATAAGAAAAACAAAGTGACAGTGTGGAAAAAGCTTCACTTTAAAATACAATAGACATTTCTTATCATTGAGCCTGAAAAAAAAGACAGGGAAAGAAATAGTGAGAAGTACTGCACGCTCTTTATACCCTTCTCTAGGAGTCTGTGTGTGGCAGTTGTTGGCGAGGGGGTACAGGGTGAAACGCGGTGCTCTGAGCCCTCCTGCTGTGCTTTTGTAGTGCTTGGTTTACCTGATGAAGAACTGGTGACAGGTTTGCTGATCTGCGCTTTTCCTTCAAGTCCTGCCTGTAGCTTGCCTGAGCACTGGTCTGGATGTCTGTGTGCTTGAGCTGGTGTCACTTTTGAGGGGCTCGCAGGCTCTTCCTAGTGCGTGTGCACATACACATATATATTTTAAATATTTAACTAAATTGGAGTGTAAAAGATTAGGTAAGTGCAGGAAATGGTTAAGGCCAACTTAGCTTAGCTGGGAGCTCTTGAAGGACCCCTCAGATCTCAGAGGTGCGCCCAGCTTTTGAGGAGTGTTGTGGTGTAGCTCATTGCCCTTTCCAGGCATGGCAGAGGGGATGGATGTGTCAATGCCTCCGCAGCCACAATACTAACTCCTGCTGGTCATGGTGGAAAATGTTGAGGTCAAAAAGCATATTTGCAATTTGACTGTCCTAATTCCTGAGGGAGCTTCTGTTTCCTAGTAATAAAGGCTTATTAGTTATTAGCTATTAGTTTATTAGTAATAAAGGCTTATTTCCTAGTAATAGGGGCTGAAATAGACTCTGAAATCAGGCTCTCTGTGTGGGACTTCTGTCAGCTTGGTCTGCTCAGATCCCATCCTGTCCTTATCAGGTGTCTGCCCACAAGAAAAGGGGGAGAGCATCCCAGTGCTTCAGCATGCGTGGTGCTGGTCTGTGCAGGAAAAGGGTGGAAACACTAGCATGGAAAAATGGATATGGGGAAAAGGAGACAGATGTGGACATGAGACGGGGCTGCAGAAGTGTGGGGACTCTGTATTGCTTCTTTTTAAACGTAATAACCTTTTTTTCCTGTTTTGAAATGAACCTACAAGGCAGCGGACTGACACTGACATGTTTCCCACCTGCCTGCTCTGGCTGAGAGCCCTGGGGAGCTGTGATTGTGGGACCTGCTCCGAGCAGGCACGGCCTGATGGAAGCGATGCCTGCGAGCATCCGTGTTCAAGAGCCGCTGAATGGGGCACACGTCAGAAGCACGGTGTTTTTTTCTTTCCTTCTCCCTTTTATAATTGCATCTTCCTGTCCAATTTTCATTAAAAGAACAAATTTTGAACAGTCACGAGGGCTGCTAGTTCATTCAGGCAGGATGCAGCGGAGTATGAGCCCACAGTAACTGTAAGAATAGCAAGTGAGGAAAGGGTCCTTTTGAAATTTCCCCCTGCCTCTGATCAGACTATCCTTGTTCTTCTGTATCAGTTGGCCAAGGGCTAGACTAGACAGATTGTTCTTAAAAGAAGAACAATCCTGTCTTAACATAACTGTCACGTAAAGCCCCTTGTGTGCCTGAATGGGTGTTGTAGTGATGCAGCACTGCGTGTAAGTGTAATCTGGACAGCCTGGTTGTACCAGTGCTCCTGCACTGCCCTTATATGATCCCAGTGCATGGGAGCTGCCAACAGGAGAGGGGAGCCGGGGCATCCTGCGCTTGCGTGCAAAGCTTGTCAATGCAACAGCCTCATTAACTCTTCGGAGAATTATTTTCCAAAGGCTCTGCCAGGTCTGGAAAGACTCCCTGTGCTACCTTCCACTTTAAGCAATCACTAGGGAAGTGTGTCAGTGGGAAAACTGCTAACTTTCTGTCTGCGTAGACTTGTGTTTAGTCGGGCAGCACACGTGGTGCTGAAAGGCAGGTTCCTGCTTCAGGAACTGTGGTAAGAAGAGAGCTGAACTTGATGCTGATGAAAAGAAGCTTTAGTCGCCTTCGTCTGCATGAGCACTGGGCAACATCACAGGAAATCTTGCAGGGCTTCCAAACGTTGGACGTTTCACATCCCCCCCAAAAAAAGTTCTTAATATGAAACACCTAAATCTTTAGATTTCAAAGAGATTAACAGTAAGAAGTGTTTTTGCTTTGTGGGTTGTTACATGTAATTATATAGCATTCATGAAGTATTGTAAGTTTTTTGATATATGTACGTGTGTGTGTATATATATGTATATACATACACATATTCTTTTCACTAAGCATACAGCATAACTAACCAGGGCATAACTACAGCAGGATCTTTGAATGGTTGGCACAAATATGAGTGTCTAGATATCTGGTGGATTTAAACATGTAGCAAAAAAATGCTAAGAAGTACCTTGGGAAGTCACTGGGTCTTTCTTTTCAATTACCCCTTTCCAGCACGACAGGAATTTTGTTGCTCAAATCAACATTTGAGTCTTGGATGTAGTGAAAAGTCTTCACAAGTTCATTTCTTCACTGTTCTCTGCTTGAATTTGAGGCCAGTTTTGTGTTCCTTTTTTTTACAACTTCATTCTGCTTTTTGAGGTCTTCTCCATAGAATCTTGTTGGTTTTGTACCACCTTTTTTCTGTCAATCCCCATCTTGTTTTCTTACTCTTCATCATTCCCTGTTTTCCATCCAAAACTTGTTAACCAATCTCTTTCTCTTCTGTAGCTTTGTATAGTTTTATAGCCTTCCTAAAGTTGAAATAGGAGTGGTTGAAGATGCAAGGGTTTTACAAAGCTGAGCATCTGTTTCAAAGGTGAGGTTAGGTTCATGTTAGATTCAGCTTCTCATTGAGAAAGTGTTGTAAGAAGAGCGAGACCCAGAGTAATAAAGGAAAGATTAGATAAAGATAAGGCAGAACCATCAAAAACAGAAGTAAAAATAGAAAAAAGCTGATAAAGGATGCGACTAGACAAAAACATAGCCAGGAGAACAGCACACACTGGATTGTGATGTTGAATGTTTTTCCAAAACTTCAGATTCTTGGTTATATGCTGTTGGAAGTTTTCTTGTACATCCTGAAGCAGGAATGCAGTGCTTCTAAATTATTTTTGCATTTTCATAATAGTATTAGTCATAGTAATACATGGTATAACTAGATGATTAAGTTAATTAGTCATAGTAGATGCTACATCTGTAATCTGTAGTATAAATATTTGTATTTCTTACACCTGACATCTCGGGCAGCGAAGAGCAGACTCTGCTATTTGATTTAAGTATTTTGCCAAAGAGACCAGCTATGAACTTTTTAAATGGAGTTCCTGGCATTTGCATGGTCTTATCAAGAGGTGTTTGTACAGAAAGAAAAATTATCTAGCTGGCACTATCAAACATAGGGCAATACCTTTGAAACTGGAGCTAGTGCTTAGTAGAAAGCTCTGGTCAAACTGCTTGCCTTGCTTCTAGCATAAGCAGTTATGTGAACAGCTGTGGAGTTTACAAACCCTGTAAAAGGAACTGGGAAGTGTCCAAGGGCCCTGAAGAGATGGCAAGGGAATGGAACAGAAACAGTGGGATTCAGGAGCAACATCCCAAGGTGGCAAGAGGTACCAGGGGAGTGCAGGGTAGCAGAGGAGCAGGTACCTGTGAATTACTGCATCCAATCCAGAGCATCCACAAAATATTTTTGTTTTAATTAATCTGATATATATCATTCAGTCTATGGTGGAAACCAATAGCTCTTTGTGTACAGAAGAGTATAGCAGACCATAGATGATATTTATTGAAATAATTAGCCCAGAAGAAATGCAGCAGACAGTTGTAAAGAGTCCCTTGGGTAGGTAATTAAGGCTATTTTCAGATGTTTGCTTTTACGTGTAGACCACTCCTGCAAGCGTGGCAATGTTTTGAGCTTCCTGGGAGGTGGATCAAGTGCAGGTCCCTTGGGTGGTGATAACTTTAGAGCCTGGAGTGAACCCCGGAGGATGTTCTCCTTTGTTTGTGTTTCTTTTGCTCTGTTGCACTCTTACACTGTTGGACAGGCACGGATCATGCTGAAATGTTGTCCTAAAATGCTCCTCGTGTGTCACTTCAGAAAGGCTTAGCAATGAATAATAATTGACGTGTGGTACTGGGAACAGTTCTGAAGTTTGGGTCATTCATTCCCAGGAGATGGTTTGTGCCTATTCAAAGGCAAAGTGCACCTCTGAGGAGACAGACAGTTTTACCCTTCCCTAAAAGATAAAGACTACATTGAATTTGCAAAATACAGGAATTGGCAAAAAGAGTAAAGTTACGGCATTATGCCCCAGAGAAGTGGCATTTTTTTGCTTCTGAAGAAGCAGGTCTGCTGTGTTGGGAACTGAGGGAATCAGCCCTGGCAGAGAAGAGGAAAACAAGGTGCAGTAGGTAGACTTGTGTGAGTGACAGCCTGCTAATGGGCACTGAAGAGAAGACCCTGGAGGAAAATGGAGCTGCTGGGCGATGATAGCTAGTAACTGTGACTTTAAAGGGTGTACTTTACCTCGTGTAATTTGGTGTGGTAGCTTCATAAAGAGAAAGCAGTAACTAGTCTATTACCTGCTTTCTAGAGAAGCTTTTCTGTGCTGACAGCCCATGTATTGGTAAAAGTTGCTGCTACCAGGTCATTTTGTGGGGGTGGGAGGGTAAGGAAGTACCCATAACAATAGTTGGTGATGCCCCCAAAGAGCTCCTGTTCCAATCCCATCAGTTCTCTTGACTGCAGAGGTCTGTTAGGAGCTGGTGTCCAAGCAAGCTGCTGAGGGGTCCCTGACTTCTCAGGATTGTTGCTTCCCAGACTACAACCCTGTTTGGTGAGTCTTTATAGAACTATGCTCCTCTTCCCAGAGCCGGATTAGAAATGATGCTGCTGTATGTCCATCACCTCTCTTCCTGCAAACAAGGTATTCCCCACAATTGTGAAATTGCAGAATGGTTGAGGGTTGGAAGGGACCTCTAGAGATCATCTAGTCCAACCTCTTTCAAGCAGAGACACCGAGAGCACATGGCACAGGAAAACTTACCTGAAATGCAGCCATGTCTTTGTTTTTTTCCTACTTTTTTCAAATCCTTATGAAGATATTTGGTGATGGGGGGGGGAGAGGGGCTGAATCACCACAATGTAGGTAGCACTGATTTAAACCATTCTTCATCAGAATGTGCCAAGATATATGCTTTATGAACCCTAAATGTGTCATATGCATGCTATTAACCAGTCAAACTCCTAATCTCATTAGGAAATGTAATTGGAAAATGTAAAACTGTATAAACAACAGATCCTGCCTAATGCAATTAAAGTTGGCTTTAGCCATATTTCCCGCTCTTAATGCTTGACTAGTCTGGCTAATATCAGCTGCTTTTCCCGTCCCTCTCCTGCCCACCCTGAGTCATGTCAGGTTCCCATGATGGTCCTGTCCTGTGCTGTGCTGCATGTCCTCAACAGATTCAATCACAGCACTGACTTTTGTCAGTTCTTGGGATCATATCATTTCTTCCAGTTACTAAAGACCAATGTTTCCTCAGTAATGGACAAGTTTCTACCCAGTTTCTAGATCTTAACTTCTCTCCACATGTGTTAAAAGATATGAAATTATCATGATCTTTAAAAGATCTAGCTTTGGTAGTTCCTTTCTCACATCTTCCTTGGCTACTGTTGAAGTGGAGCTATTAGGACTACATTGTACATGGCTGGACAGTCATGTACAAAATAGAGTACATTGCTGAGCAGTGTATTGCTTGTCTGTGTATTTGTCTATAATTTTCATTTACTAAGGGCTTTTAGTCACTGAGGAGATCTCATCCTCAACAGAATGTGCTCATCCTTCTCTGCTGACTTGTGTGACTTTGACTAACTTAAGACTAGAGCTGGTTTGAGGGAATTTATAAATGCCAATCATTGCTTTTGATTCTGGTAGCATAACTTAATGTAAATGGACATTTGGATACAGTCTCTTAAGATAAGATTGCTATGTTATTTTAATTCATACTGGCCTTGCAGCAGTGCCTTGGTCTTCAGACAGATGAGCAGTTTTGTCTGTGCTCAGTTTTGACATGAGAAGTCAGGTTCCAGTAGAAAAATATAGGGTTATGACATAGATTATTTATTTACTTTTTAGCAGCTTTAGGTGCTGCACTTTGAGCAGCATTAAAAGGGCATAAATTTCTTTAAAATCTATTTTTCCTAGTATTGTTCAGAGAAAATAAGTATTGAAATGTCAGTGTTCAGGCACGAGTGATCCTCTGAAATAGCCTTCAATGAGGTGTGATGACTCTGTGGTAGCTCAGAAGACCCCTTTGCTTTCCCTGAAACGACTGCAGCAAGTATTAAAAGATACAAATCAGTCTCCTCAAACAGCAGAGGAATTACAGTTCAAATTGCTCTTGGCAGGAGAGGGCAGGTAAGTTATTTAACTTAAATGTTTCTGAATACCCAAGCAAAATGAAGGAAGATGATGAAATTAGGACCTGGGTATCTGTCTCCCAAAAGGTTTTAATCCATCAATTTTTCAGTTAAAAATAGTTTATTGCTATCCTTCCAGAGCAGAATATGGGGTGTTTTTTTTGGTTCTTGTTTGGTTTTGTTTTTAGCTGTGTGATTGTTATAAGTTTTAGCATTACGTAATCTATTTTTGCTTTTTATTGCAATGTCTGAAAATTAGTATGAGACCGTAAGAAGAAAAATACAGAGGAAGTATAAGCATCAAACCATACTAAGAATATTGTTTTTAATGAAAACCAGAAGTGCTCTAGAAATAGCATTATGGTGTACACATCAAAGTCACCTCTGTTGATAATAACTTGTGTTCCCTTTCCCGAGTCTTTTCATAAGTTTTGCTTCATTGTGCAGGCTTGTAAACCCCAATTACACTAATGGGTGTCCTGCTTCCCTCTTTTGGGGAAGAACTGCCAAATACAGCCGCTGTGGGATGCCCTCGTTTAGCAACTAGCTCTTACTCTGTGGAGTGTTTCTCTTGGCTATCAGGAACATTGCCAGCAAGGATGAGACCAGAAATGCAGCTTGTGCTCAGGTCCAAGGACAACAATCTGGAAAGCTCTTTGCTGTAATGGTCTGTCAGGAACTGGAGATGAAACTGTTGTCACATGAATGAAGGGGAGAGTGGCATTTTGCAAAGCTGATGGTCAGTTAATTAATGTTGAAAAATACATAGCAACTTGCTCTTCTACTTTTTAGAAACATTATTTGCTGCGTTACTCTCATTTACTGAGATGTCTCATAAAATAGTTCTTTGCTATGAATCAGAAGGCTAAACACTTGTGCTCCTCTGTTTCTCAGAAACCAGTTATACAGAAAGATATGAAGCAAAGGTTGGTATTGCCATATGGTCTTTTGATGAGGACTGATGTCCTGTCTTTGTTTTGAAAAGAAGTCAAGTCGCAGATGTTAGTTTGCTTTCCTGTGGTCTGTTTAAGTAGGTTCTGTAGCCGTTTGGGGGTTTTAAGTGCCTATTTGATCGGCAGCATTCTGAAGAGGTTTTGAGCAAAAACAGATGCTCTTCGGAGAGATTTGTGGAGCAGCAATTCTGGATTTGGTCCTGCTTTACCAGTACACTAGGGGCTGTATTTGAGGAACCAAAGACCTTGAAAGAGGAGCTCGGCTGCTCCAGAGGGCAGCTGAACCTGCTAAGGATCAGCACTGGTCTTCAGAAGGGTTTCCTCTTCACTATCTGTAAAAGAGGTCTACATACTGAGCTCTTGGCTCAGATTGCTGACACTTCTTAGTAATGCAAAGGTCCTTTTTCATGCTGTTGATGTATACTCTTCATTAACGATTCATAGGTATTTCATCTTGATGCCTGAAGTTGGATGGGATGAATCTGGGATGTTGTTCCCGACTTATTCTGGAATTATATCTACAGGTTCAAAAAGGAATGAAGTTGCTGCAACCAGTATTTTACATATTCCAGTTCAACTTTACTTCAGGTCTGTGCAAGAACTGGAGACTTTTAGAAAGGTATTGTGCCAATTGACTGGTTTAATGAGACACTTTGTTTGAAATGAGGCTCTGTAATTTAACATTTTCTAAACAAATGGTGACTTTTGTCTCCCACAAAATTCCCAGAATTATGAAGGTTTTTTTCCCCACAAGGTTAAAAAAAAGTCAGCTTTCCAAATATGTGACTACTCATTTTAAGCATGTCTATGGCACACTTGTTTGTGTTTTCAGCTTCGCAGATCTAACAAGTTAGTTCAGTACTGTTCTTGACATTTTAATGTAAGTTTCCACTTTGATGCAGTAGTATTGTATTTTCTTGTAACTTGAAGATGTTTAAGGCAGGGAATGAAAATATTTGTTATACAGAGTAACTATTTCATATCTTATGAACTTTTAACCAGATGGTTTTCCTTATCTGTTTTATATGTGTGTGCATTATTCTTATTTCAAATGTAATTCCAGAGTTTTTCCTTGCTTACTTTCTGATTGTTCTGCATTTCATCTAAGAACTTGTTAATGTTCTGTGGCAATTAAATTCAGTATTAGCTAATGGTGAAAATGGGAGTTAGTTTAGGTTAAACACACCTTCTCCTGTGTTTATGTGGATCTGTTTGTGCCTCATCTTCAAAGAAATTGCTAGAGGTAGGTGCTGTGTATAATCCTTTGCTGGAAGAGCAAGACCACCATCTCCTGAATGGTCTTAAGGGTTCTGATGTAAAGGAGGGGAGAGAACCAAAGTCAAGGGATATTACTAAAGAATGTTACAGGAGATGTTGCCTTTGGGGACATCTGTGCCTTCGAACAGTGGAACATGAAGACAAACCAGCAAGAGTCAAACTCGCTCAGGTACCAGAAAGACCTGGTATTGATGAACTCCAGATGCAGAGAGCAACCCAAGCAGATCCCCTTGGTCCGGAGCAAGCTGTTTGAGTGGGGCAATACTGCTTCACCCCATCACTGCCTTGTGTGGTGCTATAACCAAGTACAGGCATCATTAAAGCACTTAAATGAAAAGCAGCTTACTGAAACACCAGTGTACTTAAAATATTGGATGCTGAGGCTTGTTCTTGTCACCAATGGCTGCTAAGTTAACACCTGGTAACTTTACTAGTTACTTATGTGCTGCCTCTCCCCTAAGCTTTGCTGAATTGTTTGTGAGGCTGATTTGATTAATGGTTTCTGTTCTGTTTAAAAACTTAAATAACAAAGCCCTTGCATATTGCCCATTGACCCATTTGGCAGCTCCGCTGCTTGCTAGGGATAAATGCAATAGGAATGGCCTTTTTGGGGGAGGCTCTGGGCTACTGGGTTTTTAACAGCAGGAGGTCCTCTCTGGAGAGGAAAATAAGTGTTTGAAAGCATAGCTGTTTTTGCAGGAAAAGGAGATGCGTATGACTAACGATTTCCTGTGTACTTTTCAAAGAAGCTCCTTTTTTTGTTGTTGTTGTCTTGTACACAGTTATGAGGGTTGTTTGGTGAAGTGCTCTTTAATTTGATCAGAGGTTGTATGGAAAAAGTGTATTTTGCACCTGAAGCATGCTTGAAATTCACTGCAAAAGACTTTTTTAATTAATCACTATAACCTGTGAGATCTCAACTTTTAAGTTTCTTTTCCCTGAATTTGTTTGCAGGAGCAAAGACTATCCCTATGATTACCTGTAATTTCTTTTCCTTTTGTTGTGGCTGTTCCAAACCCTGCCTGTGTGCAGGCTCTGTCCTGTGGTAACAAATATAATCTGAAATATATATATGTATTGAGTGGGCATGATGTTGGTCTGTACAATGCCTTTTGCTTTCTAATGATAGGTGTTTTAGGCTGTTGACTAATGTGTATTTTGGAAGCAATACCCATACCTCTGCAGTGGTAACACTACATTAGTGACAATCTATTTTAGAGGTATCTTTAATGCCCAGTGAAATGGATATTAATTTAACAGTTTCAGAAGGATTTCTACTTTTTAAAATGACTGCTTATAACACAAAAAGGCCATAGTGTTGTAGTAAAAGTTACTGTCACATATATTTCCATTCAACTGTGATGAATGGAAAAGAGAGACCAGATACCTGAAGGCAGAATCCAGTCTGGTAGAGTGTGTCTACTTGCAGTAAGCTGAATATCTAAAACCCTACTTCAGTCCCATGAAAGGATTCAATCCCTTGCTTTTTGGGAATGTCTAACCCTGGGAGCTCCAAAAGGTGTCTAGAGAGGGTCCAACCTGATGTGATCTTGACAGAGCTTTGGAGTTCAATGGATGTGTGTGCATATGTACCAGAAGTGCTTTGTTTCCCCTCAAAAGCACTTCTCACCTAAAGCCCTATGGTGATACAGACTCTCTTCAAGGTGGTATGAAATTAATTGTGATCCTGGCTGCAGTTTTGGCATTTAGGAACAGTGTCAAGGCTTAACTCGAAGTTTAAGTACCTCCTCTCCTACATCCAGGAAATACAGGGGCCGTGGACCTCTACCATCCCATTCAGGATTATATCTAAAGCTGTGATGTGTCTGTGCATGAGTGGTGACTAAATCTGCTCCATGAATTCCACTTGCTGTGTCCAGTAGTGCAGCACTGAAAGAAGAATCTCGTCCATGCAGTCCTTTCCTGGTGGAGAGTCATGGCTCCAAACCTCAGACCTGTGCCTGCTTTACAGAGAGGAAACTCTGAACTTTCTGGATGCAAGGAGGCAAGGTAGAGTTCAGGACTTCTTCCCTTAACAGCATTTAATACCATTCTGTTAAGTATGGTATGGAGTATACGTATGGATTTGTCTTTTTCCTGCTATAGACAGTGCTTATTTTACTGTCAATTTGAGTCAGAGATGTTTGTGTTTTGTCAGTGTTTGTGAAGATCCATTGTTGGTGCTGGTGTCCTACCTAATAATTCTTGTGTGTGATGGAAACAAGTCATCTTTGTCAGTGGTTTTATTCCCATCTGAAGCTTTTTAAGCAAACCTATATGAAACAGGAAGCTGCTATTTATTAATAGTTCAGGTGTTTTACGTTTGAATTACAGGTTGTATTGTATTTTAAGCCTGTAAAATCTAAGCAATGCTTCTAAATAAGTTCTAAAGCTCAAGTGTGTTAGGCAGATGGACTTGACTATTTTTCTGGGTTCTTTTGTTGGTTTGAGTAAATCCTCTCTACTTACAGGGCAACATATCATGCCTTGTTAGTGATGTGGCTGTGTACTTTATTGTATTTGCCAGCAGGCACATCCAACTGTTTGTACAGTCATGAAAATGAAGCAGTCCCTCGTGTGTCTCTTCCGTAAGGCTTGTGTTAATGCAGAAAATGAGCTTGAGAAGTTCAGACTTCAGATGAATGAAATCTGAGCTTGAAGTTCAGTAATTTCAGAACTATTGTTTTCAAGCCTGTGCGTGAAATATGTCACCATTATTTGTGACAGTGGAGCTACAATAATGGAGAAGATTTTAGTCCAAGTGATGCAAGTAAAGTGAAGTAGCCTTAAGAACATCTCTTGCTATTTGAGATGAGGAATCAAACTGCTCACCTTACCTTCAACCCAGTTAATGCAAGGGTGCAAACCCAGTGTTTTGAATGCACTTAACATTAGGGAACTAAACTTTGGCATGTCGTTAACAAAGTGGAGGGGAACCAAGGCACCCTACATGCCTGGAGCCTCATCAGGGACACAAAATAGTCGGTATGGCAAGAGGGTTGTAATGAGTATTGGTGCTGTGCTGCATAGGATGGTGCTGCTTCCTCTTTGAGTCCCCAGCAGTAGGATTTGAGGGGAAAAAAAAAAAAACATTATTAGCCCACAGCCAGGGCTTTGTTTCTATGTGTCTGGCTGAAGCCTTGAAAATCAGTCAGTTTACTGGCAGAAACTATATTTGCATTCTTTCCTTCAGAGCTGTGCTGGTTCTAAGCTGACATTTGGATTGCAGAATCCCAAATATGCACATGTTGCACACTATAAACAGACCTCAGAAGCTCTTGACCACAGGATTATGACTGACAAAACTTTGGAGGATTACAGTGTATAAGATCTATCATTTCCCTATTACATCTGTCAAGGTTGGAGTTCTTGTACGTGTGCCAGCTGCCTCTGGTGATCTGTTGGATGACTCTGTGATAGAGAAAATACCATCTTTTCCTCTGCATGTTTAGGTTTGAGGAGAAAAAGGTGATGAAGAAGGTGACCGCTGCCTTTCTAGGAAAAATAAATTAAAGTTAAAATCAAGTCAAGAATCAAGTCCTGTTTTCTCAAAGGATTTTCTAATTTGCTCATTGATCTAGGTACAAGGTGGTGATTCTGTTCAAATATTCTGTGTACTCTTCAGTGTCTGAACAGGCGAGCCATTTGGATTTGTATCCCCTCAAGTCTTCATTTTTCTTCACTAGAGGCAAATCTTGATTGAAGGCAGTTTGTTTAGGCTTGTTTCAGAGCAATGGGTGACCAGAAACTCTTAGGCTGTTGTTAAAGGTTGTAAACAAGAACTTTCTCTTCCAAACCTTAAACTGGGCTTTATTTGCATCTGACTCTGCAGTGTCAACAGTCAGATGAAGCTAGTTGGAGTTTAGTTGGTCTGAAATCTGAAGGTTTTCTTTCACTAGCCACACTGTACCTCACATCAGTAGAAAATTAAGAGGAATAAACAATGGACCTTATTAAAGTGCCTTATTTTTTTCTTAATTTTTTTTTAACAGACTGTAGTCTTTCGAATGGCTTGTTTGAGCCCCACAGCAAGTCATTCACAATACAGGGAAAGGAAGAAGCTGGCTTGGGCTTAGCCTTGTGTATTATGCATAGTTACATGGTAGAATATGTATTGAAAAGTGTGTCAATTATCCTTAAAGAACTTACTTGAGTCTGTGGAATTACAATAGTCTTCTGATTACATGCAAAAGGAATTCAAGGAAAGGTTGATATAAAAAGCAATGAAAACATTTTTCCCCCCCAAAGGATTACTGCAATCTTGAAGTTTGTTCAAGAACATGTACCCCTGGTTACATCTGGATATTCATTCAAAGAAAGATGCAGTCTCTAGGAAACAGGCAGACTTTATTCCCTGTATCATTTTAGCTTTCAAAAATGAGATTTTTTTTAATTAACTTTTGCATGGGAATTGCAAATGCCTGCAAGCCATAGTAACAGTCTGACTTGCCTTCAGTAATTCTTTTACGGAGAATTAAGGTGAGTCACTTCAAAGAGTCTTCTCTCCTCCATCATCCCATGCCACCTGATACGGTATGGATGCTACCCGATGCTGTTCTTTATTATTGGCCATGCTGATATGTGGTACTTTGGAGCTATAAACAGAGTGCTCTTCTCCAATGTACTCTTGCACTTCTGCAAAAAGGGGACATGAGTAGGAAACCTTACAGCAAACTGAATTATTGTTTTACATTTGAGGGGGCAGGGATGAACTGCTATAACAGTTCTAAATGACTGCTGCAATGTTGCTGTTACAACCTTTGAGTTATCCAGAGCATATAGGGTGTAAGACCATGTTTAAATAGCTCAATCGTATACTCTTTCTAGTTTTTTCTTAAAACAATTAGTTGTTGTTTCAACCTTTTTCATTGCACCTTGTGTGACCCTTGTTCATTTAATTGTGCAGAACTCAATCCATAACTTTGAGAACAGACCTTTGTCTCCATCAGTTTGTGTGCTGATGAGTATGGCTTTCACAAATATGTGTTTTCAGACAGAAAGTAATAAGGTGCAGGTATTATCCTGTTCTATATATAATCAACTCAATGGTATGGAGGGTTTAAATCAGAAGTATGTATTACTTTGAGATATTCACTGGAAAGTTTCGCAAACTTTATTTTTCCTATAGGAACTAAATTTACCTGCTCTTCCTCAGTTCCTAAAAGATTTCATTCATGTTAGATACCCAAAAGAGCATAATAAATCCTCAGTCATATATAAACTAGACAGGTAGACAGCAGTCCATGTGCCTCTTTCACTGCCTAAATTATGTTAAATTAATATAGGACTTGTGTAAAGTAACACAAGTAGATTGGAGCATCTATTACCTATGAATTATGACATCTCAAAATATTAGTTAAATATGTTGTTGAGCTACTGATTTTTTGGGGGGGGGAGGGGAAATTAGTTATTGAAGCTGTACGTTCCACTTCAGTTTATTCATTCTGTTGGTTTTAGAATTTGGCTGATTAGACACTTTTTTATTTAGAAATAGCCCATAGCATACTGTCATGGAGCAAAATCTTGAATTCAATGCCATATTAGGCATAACTGCAATTGCTTACAGTTCTACTAGAAGGATTACACATGGAGACAGGAATTTGGGATATGAATATGGTTATAAGCACACAAATGTCATTCTAATGGTTTAGTTATTTGTTTAGGCAAACTGCACTTCAACTTGGATTTTAACACTCCCAGTATCTTGCAGCACCAGCATATAAAGTTGTCAGACTGAGCCAAACTATAACAATTGAAATTACTGCTATTCACAGATGAAGCCCATCTGTTTTAAGACTAACAGAATGAAGGGGAAGAGTGTAGCTGTTGTAAATCATCTCTTACCTGCAGGTGGTGGGGAAGTTCACCTCACTATATACATGCTCAGTTTGACCCACATCCCTCTTGGAAAACCTGTTCTGAGGTTGCTCATTGAGGCTTCCTAATCAGCTCCCAAGGGCCTCATGTCTAGTGAGCACCTCAGCTCCAGGTGTTGGTAAATGGGAAACAAGAGTATGGGAGGCACCAGGTCAATGCCAGGTTAGCTGCTGCTTGCTAAATTTAGCTTGCAGTTAGGTTTACAGCTGTTGCAAATTGGAGATAACAGGGAGAGGGCTCTGAAGAGATCAAGCTGTTCCTTTTTAACACGGCAGGAGAGTATGGAGCTGAATGCAAGACGTGAGGAAAAGGGTCCCGGGTGCCCTTTCACAGCACTACAGGAGCAGCCGTGGCTGCATGGCGCACAGGGCTAAGGGTGAGTGTATAATAGGCATCATCTCTGTAAGCTAATAAAAATAATACTGCCTAAATGGCATTTTCAGGAGTAACGTCCTTTAGTGTTTATGGGGTTTCATTTTTACAGACTGCTTTGTTGCTTTTTGATTTGATTATCGCTGCTCTTTGCTGATGAAAATCAGCACAGCAATTTAGGTTGGATTGGAAGGAGGAATGAGATTTGTGTCTGTCTGCTTCAGGAAGTATTAGAATATTACTAGAGGAGCAGATAGGTGGATATTCTTGATTTTTTTTCTTTTTTAGTAATGACATTTCTTAAAGCAGAAATTTACATAGAATTCTTAAAGTTCTACTGTCAATTGATCAAGTGTTTTATTTATGGGCTTTGGAATTCATTTAAACTCTGAAATAATCATCAAAGAAAAGATTTAGAAAAGCCTAGATTAAAAAAAGTAAGGTCAGAAAGCTAGGAAAAATCTTCTGCAATTGGAAATATATTCAGTTATTTGTGGTTTAATGAGAATACTTAGGCATGTGCTCCTCAATGAAACACTCCATATTTTGCATCTTGTGGTCTGTTTCAAATAACTTACTAGTTGGATAGCTGAAGGTTTATTACCAGCACTGATAATTTGGAAACTAAAAATACTTCAGCTTCTGCATCCTTACCGTGTGCCCTGGAGAGAAATAGTGCAGTGTAGTGGCGAATATCCTTAATGCTAGCTGCGTTTTTCTTGTCTGAAGTGTTATTTACACACTGTGAATTCTATTTTTTCAGAACTGACAATTTGCTGAGATTTTTCTTTTTACAACTGACTTATGGAACTATATTTACTCAGTGTATTCTGTTGAAGAGAAAAGTTAAGTGGAGTCTCTTCTGCATTATCCCATGTCATGATAGGTGAGATTTATCTAACCAAATATTTACAATTTTTTTTGTGCAGAGGTCCATGTTTGAGCTCATCTAGACCTCCTTCATGATCAGTGAAGAGAAGCACACACCTACAGTGAAATTTGACTCATCCTAAGACCGGTGCATCAGACTGGTCAGACAAATTGCCTGTTTTTCTTCACTGATCATGAAAGTGATCCCAGGGACATAATGCCGAGAGGTAGCGATTTACATCTGGCCAAACAAACGCTGCCTCTGGGGATATTTCAGCCTTGGAAAATGCTAAGTTATGTGCAGTGTTCACTGGGCCCAACCTGCCCAGCACTGCGTGGGTGACTTCTCTGGTTCAGCTTGTGATTTTTCAAGACTGATTTAGACTAGCTTTGCCAGTTACCTGATGCCACGTGCAAGACACTGAAAAAGGAGAGAAGGGAGGAAGAATCTATGGGAATAAAAGTAGTAATAAAAAGTCTACCTAAAAGTAAGCCAATATGTGGGCTGACCCCCAATATGTGACCAAAAAAATCATTGGTTTGGATTAAAGTAACGAATTCTGTTAGCAGTGGTTCTGTTCTGTAAGCAATTAGTAAGTATCCACAAAATGTGTAAATATTCATTGATTCTGCTGCATAGAGTCCTCTGAGTTGCTCTGTGGCCCTGTTTGAGGTGACTGGCACATCCCCTTGCTGCAGTAGCACAGTGGTGGCAGCGCGAGGCTCTTCTATTTCACACAATCAGCACTCTGGTTTCTTTTAGTTTTGTGCTTTTCCCTGTGCATTTCAGCTGGGGATCATGAACCCTCTGAGTCTTTCAAGTAATCTTCTCTATTGCTCGAAGCTAGATAGAATTTCAGTGAGGTGAATTTTTATACTAAACCAGACTTGCATTAAGCTTTGAGGATGCAGAAAAACATGATTATTGTGTGATAAGCCCATAGAGGTGCTTGATCTGGCCTGAAACTGGTGGCTGGCCAGAACTGGGGAATGCACTTGATTCTCCCAAAACATTGCTGCCCTTTTTTTGATTTCCCTTTGGTTCCAGGTCATTACTTGAAGGTGGATAATGCAGGTTATGGGCAGTTTACCTCCTCCCCCTTGCAGTTACTCATTACTGCACACTTTGCATCAAAGTATGACTTGGTCCAGTCTGTTTCCCTTGCAATGAAGGGTGGTGCTTTCAGCACCACATCCTGCATGGTGTCAATTAAAAGCGAATGGCATTTTCTCCCAGATAGGGAACAGTTGTTTCTGGTCTTGATGGTAACACATGGTAACAGTGGAAACTAGGGCTGGGGAGACGTGGCTTTTCAAAGTGCCAAGAGATGCTGATCCTCAGTTAAACCACCCACAGGCAGATTGGTTGCGTTATCATGGGAAAGGATAAGTGCTCCTTTCTGGTTCAAACAGACTGCCCTTTTCTCCAAATTTTGCTCAAAATATCCCCTATTTAGTGCTCCACACTGGTGGCATCGTGCTGGAGGCAAAGGGGTTGAAACCTCCTCCTCCTACCTACAGGCAGGGGTTAGCTTTTAAAATAAGATCAAGCTTTCTGTCAGATTAATCCCCTGCTCTGGTTACCAGCAGTGCCCCTCCATACTCATCTGCAGAACAGCAGTAGCTATGGGATTGTGATTCCATGTGCTGCTGGCCTTGCTGAAACAGCTCCACACAGGCTAGGTATAAAGAGAGAATAAATCAGACATTGCTGATGTTTCCTTAGCTGTGCTGATTCCTGTGCAGGGCATAGTCTGGTATCCAGACAGGATCATCCTGTGGTCTAAGTGGACAGGTTTGATTTTGAATAAAGCTCTGATGAGGATAAATCCAAATGTACTCTATGTGTGCTTATAGGTTGGTGTCTGAACAGTTTTGCATGCAGATCTGTGTTTCCATTTGAGTTTCCTGTTAGAAGTCATGCCATGGCAGCAGGGGTCTGCAAAGGAATCATTATCTTTCCGGTATCTGCAGAGATGCCAGATGTTAATTACCCAGGAAAACAGCATGTTCAGCTTACAACATGGGGAGATTGAGGCGTTTTAGAGAATGTTGCAATACAGTATTTGAAAAGTGGCAAATGTTGCAAAATAAAGCAGTATAAACTATAAGTTTAACCTCCCAGGACTCTTAAAATTTTGGAAGAAAAATTAATGCACAAGTGTTTCTGGAGAGCCAGTTGTGGTCTTGGTGGGTGTGCTTGTAGATGTATAGTTATATAGACAAATTATGGATGCTTATACCTGTCAGTTATAGATCTGCTTTGAGATGCTTCAGTCCTCTCTATTCAAGATGTTGAATGGATCCTGGAGTCTGCCTGGTATAGAGAAACTCACCTGACAGCAGGTTGGCAGGAAGTACCTCTGGATGATGAGCACTCTCTTGGCCACCGAACAGAGGCCTTGCTGGGAATGCTGAAAGATAAAAGCAGGTTTTGTGTCATCTTGTAGCTTTGCCTGTAATGCAGGCAGTTTGAGCTAACCTCAGAGGGAGGCCTGTGACACACATGCACCCTGCTGAGGCAAATAGTTGTGCTTCATATTTGGACAGATGTTTTCCTGGTATCTCTATAGGGAACCCAAGCAATATAGAGAAATGCTGCTCCAGAGGGTTACTCATTTTTACTGGTGTCCTGAGTAATGTTGGGTGTGTGAGACCCAGATGATGTGCTAGGTCCTGTATAGACATCCCCAAAAAGTCAGTCAGTGCTTTGAGACCTTAGCATAGAACAACAGGCAACAGGGTGAATACATGCTGGAAGGGGATGTTTTTTACCCTTGGCAAATGGTTATGATTGACAGATTTGTTTTGACTTTATTAAAAAAAAAAAAAAAACTTGAGTTTTCTGTTTGATTCTGTGTTTTTTTTTTCTCCTCACTTCTGTCTTTCAATTCAGAAGGCTGGTAGGAGACAACAGCAGTTCTGTGAGTAGTGCTAAAAGATGCAGATGGCAGATGTCACCAGTGAAACGTGTCATTGCTGTTGGATAGTGGTGTTAGCTGGCCAATATCTGCTTCACATGAATGTTGTTGGTCATGTTAGTTCTATGGGTAATTCTGAGTTGCGGCTTCACTCTGTTGTCTGAAAATCCTTGTAGTTCCCTTAAGCCTAAAGGACCCGTGACAGGAGATAAAATAACAATAAGAAATATTTTTATAATGTACTCATATGCTCTGTTTGGGTCTCATGTCACTCGTATAAAAGTGGGCATGTTTACTGCAAACTACAGTGTGGCATTTCTGAAGGACTTATGGCTATACATGAAAATACTAAGCTATATATAGATTGAAAAAAGCTAAAATTGGATACCCTTTGTAAGTCTTCCATGTGGAGGACTGCCAGTTTAGTTACAATCACTTGCCTTTATGCATTTTGATTCTGTGATTTTCCATAGGATGAGACAAGCAAAAGCCAGGCAGCTTTTTGAAAGTCTGTGCTTAAGTAAAAATGCCAATGCAGAGGGTTCTCGCTTCTAGTCCAGCTGTTGTGCACAGCAGCTTGGCTCTCTTCCCCCTAATTTCAGGGATGCAACTGTGGTCTTAAGCACATGTGAAACACAAGAATTGAATTTTATGCTGTTTGTGTGACTATCATTCCCCTCGTTTGTTTGTTTTCTGTGTTTTATACTGCTCTGGTCAAGAGTCGGACACCTCTTCAAACGCTGGAGCTAGAGCTGGCTTCTCCTTTCTGTGCCTGGCTTGCATTCTTCCTGAGTCAACAGAACTGTTTAAAAACAGCAGGCAAGAAATCCCAAGAGCTTCCTTGCAGTGCAGTTAGTGACACTTGAAGCTGTGCTATGGACAAAGCCCTTCTGAAAAGGCCCCCTGACAGCTAAGGAGAGTCAGAGATAAAATCGGAGCCTGTTTGGTAGCTGCACGCTGCTCCTGTCTCCAGATAGTCCTAAATGCTTCACTGCCAAAGGCACCTGAAGACAGTGCCAAGTGAATCAGATCAGATTAGATGTGGGTATTAACCTCAGTTTTTGTGGAGTTTGGGTGGTGACTTCAACACAGAGATTTAGGCTGGGAATAATGAGGCTTGGTGCCCTGATCAGCAGACTCCAGATAGGTGCTGCCAAATAACTGTTTGTTGGATGAGCCAGGGCATGGAGGGAGAGGAGAAGTCTGCCCTGAGCTAGAAGTCAGTGCTGGGAGAGGGAAAACAAAGGCTGAAAATGATTTTTACCAGCCAGTTCTATAAACTACTTTCCAGCTCTGCAGATTCAACTGTGAAAGTACCCTCCTCCAAAACACGTATTGGGGATCTCAAAGTGCAGCCATGTGCTCAGTACTGACCACAAAGTAAAATTGCTATATTTGATAATAGCAGGAGGGAGGAGAGCAATACATGTGTTTCCCATATGAGCCTGGAAGGAATTACTCGTTGCCTTTGGAAGCTACAGATTGTTAGGATGTAGGCAGTCCGATCTGCCCCTGCTGCAAATAAATCAATGAAGCTCAACCAGAGATGAATCTGGTTCAGGGTTTGTGTTGTAGCTTGCATCCTTCAAGAGAAGAAGAAAGGACATAGCTTTGACAAGGAGATGCATCAGATTAGAGTCTTCACTATTTTGTTTTAGGGAAAAGGGAACAAAACCAGCTTTTCCCTGGCTAGCACAAAAGCTCTGTTTTGATGTGATAGTTTGTCTTCCAGTTTGTCATCTTCATCGTGGTATGGCATAATCCTATAGAAAAATGATATATGTGTGTGTAGGAAATATATATAGGGATATATATGTTCTTCTCTTCATAAAAATGTGACATTTTAAGAACTTTATCCGTCACAATGCCATCTTGGCTGTAAAGGTTTTTGCAGTAAAGTGTCAGTCTGGTTCTCACACTTCAGTCCAAGTTAACTAGGCAGCTTTTAGAAATAGCAAAAACAGATCAAGTTGCTCATTGTAGACAGTATTTATGCGAGCTTACCTTTCTGAGAGTTGAATTATGACTTTATTTTTGATTTGATAGTCTTCCTCATCAAATTATATGATTTGGAAGCAGCCCTATGAGTGCTGTTAGTGTTTAAGCTTTAAAATATGTCTACTTGGAGTTCTTTAAGTCCATTGAAATTGCCTGAGAACTGCATATGATCTATTCTTATTATCTCTAATTTCTTTTTGCTGTTATTAAGCCTTTGGTTTGTTGCCCTTGGTAAGTTCTACTGATCTATTCCCAAGCTACCAAGGATCATCCTGTGTAGGAACTGAAGTTATTCAGTGTCTTCTAGGTTTTAGTGCCATAATTATTTTCTTTCTACAGCAGGACCATATCTCATTCTACAGGTATATAATGTGCTTTCAGGGAGGGTTTTAACTTATGTATCTGATCTGTTTAAAAAAAGGCAAACAAACCCATTCTTTTGCGTGTTTAACTATATCACTGAATCTGTTTCTTATAAAAAGCATTACATAACCTAAAGAGAGAGTGGTGTATTTTTGAAGGTACTGAACATCTGTGCTGCTGCTCTACTTAGAGATTTGCATCATTTTAGAACCCCTGCAAGACAAGTTATGAGGATTTCAAAACATGCCAACTCTGACTTAACATCCTCTGAGGAAAAGAAAAGATGACAACAGAAAGAAAATTAATCCTTTCACTATAGCAAAATAAATTTCCTCACCTGCCTGGTTCCCAAGAATGCCTTACTGAAGAAGGCAATAAAAGGCAGATAAACAGTCCATTTTTTTTCTAGGTTTTCTCTCTTTAAACAACCACAATGTGCTAAGAGATACCACATTCACACTGGAAAGGCTGACTGCTGCTTTTAAACAGGACAAAATGAGACACTTATTTTCAAAATACAACATCTTTTGAAATAATAAAAGTAATCTTTCATGAAAACTTTTCATGAAAATCACTTTTGGCTAATTCATATGTTGATTCCAAACAGAAAGAAAAGCTTTTTCAATGGACAGCACCTAATTTCCTTACCGAGCTACCCTACAGGAAAAAGAAACAAATATCAAAACACTTAAACGCGAATCCCAAGATCATCATTATTAGCCCCAAATTTGTTCCTTTATCTCCATAGGTGAGCTGCACCACCAGCATATTTTCTTTATGCAGCAACCTCTTCTCAAGGCCACGCTTTGACGTATTGCACAAAGATGTAACCTGTGGTTGTACCAGGTCAGACCAGAAGTGCTGCCTGACCCATATTCTCTACTGGGAAGGAAGAGTTCCTCTGAAGAGATAGAGGAGCTCAGGCTCTGCTGTGAAGTCCTAGGAGGTTAATTCTGGTCACTGTGAGCTGATGCTACAGCTGTAAGAAAGCAGAACCCCCCAAGCATGAAAAGCACCAGAGGAGTCTCCTGGGCTGCAAAAGGAACCACAAAGGTTATACACACAACCAGAAAAAGCTGCTCTTTCTACTGAAAAGAAATCCTACAAAACTTCCTACCTAAGCAGAGGACAGTGGTTTGTGCCCCTCATGCCGGTGGAAAGAGCAATTTGTCAGACCCTTGACTGACTCCAAAAGGAAACAGGGGTCAAGGCCAGGTTCTTGGGGAAGGACCTTAGCAAGCAGGCACCTTTCCTCTGCCTGTGGCCTGTCTCTGAGCTGCAGATTATTCCCTGCGTGGATTTGTCCAGCCACTTCTGGGACTTCGCTAAACATTTCCCCTTTGCACCTCTGTGGGAAATGCTCCCTCAGCACAGGCCTTTTGGGTGAAAAAGAATCTCCTTCTGTTACCTGCTAGCCTGCCTCAAAGCTCTCTGGCTTGTGTGTCAGCAGAGATGGCAAAAAATGTTTCTCCCTCCTGTTTCTCTGTGCCACTTGCTGCCTCTTTTATCTCTTTCCCTCAGATTTTTCAGCTGTTTTCTACAGAAGTTGTTTTGTAGCCTTATTTTTCCTAGTTATTTTACTGTTTTTGTAGTTGGAGGACCCAAATTTGCATGGAGTGCAATGTATAGGCATGGATTTATTAAATTATATTAGATTCTGTTTTGCTCTGATTTCTTGTGATCAATATTCTGTTTTTTCCCCCAACATATATATATAGTAATCTTGCTTCATTCCCATTATGATGAATGCTATCAGTCCACTATAATTTTTTAACAAAAAAAAAAAAGAATTCTGTTGACCAGTAATTTCTATTGTGTGAGTGAATCTAACTGCATGCCAACTATGTGTCTGTTGGGTTTGGACATAAGGGCTTGCTGCAGGGCTATATGCCATTACTGTAAATGCTCTGACTGATTTCAGTGCAGACTGACACACAAAGCCTGAAATCAGAGGAGGTTTTTGCCACTAATGCAACTTGGATGTCAGGTGTTGATGGGAAGCAATAAGAAGGGATGTTCTTGTGTCAAGGATTCAGTCAAGCCCTTGGTAGTCAGGTAAGTCTCCTGAGTCAAACCTGCCCTCCAGAAAGCCAAGGCAGGGCTATGATAGAGGGGCTGCCCCTTCCTTCCCTGTGTCATACTTGGCATTTCTGTGCAGGGAGAAGGTTGCCACCCTGAGGATGGGCATCCTCCCTGAGCACATTGCATCCATGTGTTTTAATGCAGCCGTGCTATCTCTCATATTTGTGTGACAGCTTGGTCCAATGACCTGCTTAAAGTTCATGTTCTCAGTGCATCGCCACAGCATTGATTCCACGGGGATTGCACCTGATTTTTGAATAAGAAAGTGTTTACATATGTATGTACCACAGATGCTTGGTTAGGTTATGTTTTTTAGCCTGGCACTGACAGAAAATTTCCTCCCGCAAATATGTCTGTAACGGCGCAGAATTGCACAGAACAGCAGAACAGGCTTTTTTTGTGCTTGCCCTGTGCTGGTGTCAGCATGTGGTACCACTTTCTTAGCCAAAAAGTTTTGCAAGTCATAGAAAAATCCCTTGATCTGATAGTGTTTCCTGTGTGCTATTAAAGCCACTGTTTAAGAGTGGCTTTAATATCATCCTTCCCCGGGAGACCAGTGTGGCCAGATGGGCTCATACCTGCCTGGATAGACTGAGCCTGAAGAGGCACAAAAGTCTCTCTGGGCGCAGCTCTAAAAAAGGCTAGAAAAGCTCTAGAAAGGTGCTGAATTCTCTGAAAGGGAGGCAGATGGCATTTCATCAGATCCAGCTCTTTCATACCAAAATGGTTTTTGTGTGATTTGAGGTGACCAGATGCTGCTCCTTTGAGACTTTAATATTTAGAAAGAATTTCTACATGGAAAGATTAGTCAGGCATTGGAATAGGCTGTCCAGGGAAGTGATGGAGGCACAGTCCCTGGCAGTGTTCAAGGAATGTGTAGGGGAGGTGCTATGGGGCATGGTTTAACAGGCATGGCGTTGAAGGGTTTATGGTTGTACTCTATTCTGAAGGTCTTTTCCAACCATAACGATTCTGGTTTCCATAACCATAACGGATCCAACCATAACAGTTCTGCTGTCTGTCTGACATAGTTTCACCTGTGCAAGTTATATTGATGATATACTGGTGTATCCAGTGTGTGTGTTGTAGTTTTCCAAATTTGGTGACCGTTTTCCTTATTTCCATTTCATTTATTTTTTGCCTCTTTTCCCCTTCCCCTTACACCTATGTTTCACTTGATTCTTTTTCAATACAGCCATTGCCTGTGGTGCCTTTTAGCATATACTGGGGGCTAAGTTCTCTTGTCTGACAGGATATTTGAGCATGAAAAGCTCCCTCCTCTTCCTCCATTCCCCTGCAGCGATGGTCAGGCAGGAGCAGCCATCTCCACGTGCTCCAGGCTGTGGTTCCTGAAGCCGTCGCTGCTCCTGAACGCACAGGGCTGACGCTGTCAGCGTCACCGTGCTGCTCTAAGGTTATTCATCAGTGTGGGGAAGTGACCTTTGAAAAAGGCATCGGAAGCATAAAAAATAAATGAAGAAGAGACTGAGACTGAGGGCATCAATATTGACTGCTTTTTTTTCTCTCTGCATTGATGGAATATTTTCGTGGGAAAAGGTGGCATGGCCCTTTTTAGGAGTGCTGAGCTTCATTTATCAGTCTCATCTGTGGTACACGGAGGTAAATTTGGAGGAAAAAGGTTGAATTTGGACAGTATGACCCCTCTGGATTTTCTTTCTGAAAGTTCTTAACTAGAAAAATATAAATTTAATGTTCTAGGAGTAATTTTATAGACTAAAGCAGCTGCAGCTCTTTCCCATCCTTCTAATCGAAGGTGGTTGTTGAAGGAACAGAGCAAAATTTTTTTTGGTTTATCTCAGAACAGTGATACCTGCCAAGTCATTTTTGGAATGCAAGAGACTGTAAAACTTGCAAGAGTCTCAACCTTTTGTGACTCTAGCTAGAGTAGGCCTCAGCACTTGAAGGCTGCTATTAACAGTTCTCTATATTTCAGTACATGTGTTTTGCAAAAAAGGGGGGGAAAAGAGGGAATAGGAAGAAGAGTGAAATACTTGAAAAAGGAGGAGAAGAAGAAAAAAGCCTATTGGCCAAAGAAGGCCCTGTGGACTAGAGAGGATTGTTGGTTGGGTTTTTAATTTGAATTTAAACTGCTGTTAGATTCACTCTAGAGTAAAGCTCAAGGTTGTACCACTTGAGGAGGATCCAAGCTGTGGTGTGGGGAGGTTGAGGCACAAGCAAGGAGCCACCCATCCAATCTGTCCTGCTCGGGATGTCTCCTTTACAAACTTCGGGCAACGTTGCCTTTTCCACAGATCGAGTAGACCTGTTAGTCGTCAAATGATGAGGGAAATACTGATAAAAGGCAACCCAGGAGTGCTCTGGGCTTCAGAGAGCCCTTGGGGTTCCCCTCTCAGCTGCAGTGTGGAAATGGCAATGGCAGACAGAGGAAAGGCTCCAACTGCTGGAGTTAAGGGATTATAAGCAAATTAAGCTGCACCATCTCTCTGCTGGGTGCTCTTAGCTGTGGCAAACACATGCTTGTTTCAATTTAAGCAACGTTGAGAGTTGTACAAGATTTATTAAGTGTCATCTTTGCTGTAATATAAGATGATAAAAAGGGACAGTTACTGTAACTGTCACCTACTGTTTCTGCTAAAGGATAATAAATTTTTTCTTTATTGGAATTTAATGGTGTGTTTGAGCTTTGGATGGAATGAAGGAGATGGATCTGACTCAAGCATATTGAATGGGATGCATTTCAAAAAGCAGAGGGTGAGAATTTGGAAGGAAGCAGATGGGAGCTCTGGGAACTGCACAGTATGAAGTGACAGCTACTGGGGCTCTGTGATACTGTTAGAGGTGCAGAAGCTGTGAAAATGCCTATTTTTCACGTTCCTCATGAAATACTGGAGATCTCAAAGCAGAAGTCCATATAGAAACTAATGAGATTCTGAGCAACTTCACAGCCAGATAATTTTTGTCTTTCACTTAGGAATTTTCTGTCCTGAGAGAAAAAATAATTCTGTGCTGCAAATCTGGCAGTGACCAACGGAGTCTCAACAAGTGTGTGTGTGTAAATGAGATGAGACTGACTCTTCCAAATATAACCAGCAAAGAGCCAATACAGATGGGGACATTAGGATGGGCAATATTGGTTGATAAGAGGAAGCTGCATCTTGAACTGTGAATAATGATATATTCTAAACTTGTATTTTCTGAGTTCTTCTTTATACAAGTGTGCTCCACTCCCCAGTGAACATTCCTGTTTTACAAGGAATTTCCTGTAATATAAATGAAGGTAAGAAATGCAAAGCTCCCTGCTGGTTAGAGATCTGCTATCAGGATCATTCTTGGCTATCACTATTTCTTGGCAGGCTGTTCCTGGGGAACTGCAAAGGAACAGATGAACGCAGGATTTTGTCTGCTTTTCTTGCCCATTTATAAAAACAGTTGACTCTGTGTGGTGCTGTCTTTGCTCCTTGAAATGTCATAGATACCTTTGAGTCCCCATCCCTGCTAAATTATGGGAAGAGAAGATCTCTTATAATAATAACCTGCTTTCTTGGAGCAGACTGTAGTGCTCCTAAAATGGTTCTTTCCAAAGTCTCTCTGCTGGGCAATTCAGGTCTTGTAAACAACTGTGTGGTAGCTAACAGCTATGACCCTGTAGACATGCCTGCTGACTTCCCCTTTGCTCAGGTTGTCTCCAGCCAGGAAGGATGTTATCTCTGACATATCCAGGTCTGTGGTCTGACTGTTAAGAACCCAAGAACCGGAGAATATTAGACTCTTGTTGTTTTCTGTTAGAAAAATCCATTTTGTAAATGTGCTGTGAATTGGATTTGTACCAATTCCTTTTTTTCTTGTTTTTCCTCCATTGTGCCTTATTGAATTTTCTGAGGCTTCATTGTGCAGGGCATATGAAAACTTTGCATGTTTCTGTCTAATTTGTGTTTTGCTTCTAAAATGCACAAGCCAGCAAGCATGACAGAAGAACATAAAACATTTTGATGTGATAGGATTGTCTTCTGTTCACCTTCTAATCGTAAAAATAAGCTGTTAGGGTTTTAGACCAGACCTGTGTTAAACTATAAAACAATTTTCCAGTGCCGTGGCACTTTTTTCACCAAAACCTGCTGCAATCATCCCTGCTTTCTTTAAGACTCTTGAGCTGCTGGGGTGTTGGCCACTTGTGTGGATGATTTGCACAGTCTCTTGCCAAATTTCTTGGCATCTAACAGATAATCAACATTTGAAACTCCTTTGTTGATTTGTGTTTTCACTCTCAGCTCTAGCCAAACATGAGGAAGTTGGTGAAAATCTAGCCTGGCCCCTAGTGCTCCTGGCCTTGGGTTCTGGCTGAGACAGCATCGGATGGTGACTGATGTAGAAATATCCCTGGGGAGTCGGGGGGAAAGGAAAGGACAAAGTACCCGAAGTAATTAAATCAGAAACTGAAAAAGGAAAATAGACTCAGCATGGGTGATGTTGTAATGTTTACAGATAATTTATTTCACTAGTCTGATTTTACTTGTTTGATGTTGAAATTCTCTGGTTAAAAGCTGCTTTCTCCAGTGCAAATTTTCCTTTGATAAGAAAATTCTTTTATAGAAACTGAAAATCTCTTAGTATGCCCTACACTTGTGATAAGCAACCAGATCAAAGTACTTAAGGGTAAACTCAGCACCTTTTTAAAGAGAATTTCTATCAGTTCATTTCTGAAAGCTCTCCATGCTTTCAGTGCCTGTGGATGTCAGAATTACTGCAGTCTGGGTAAGCAATGAACTGTGTTTGCTGCAGATGCTTTTTTAAAATGTATTTTTAGTATTACTGTCAATGTACTCGGTAATGCAGATTTAGGCTGAAAGTCTGAGCGTTGCTTATAGTGGCCTGGGAGCCTTTCCCCTTTGGCCCCAAACTCCCACTGATTCCAGCCCCTCCTTTCCAGGATAGCACTGCAAAGCTCAGCCAAGGCTCCAGGCTGCTTTTTTTCTTCCTGCCAGACTCTGCTTCAGTTTCTTGTGTGGGATTGCTTGAGAAAATATGTGCCAGAAAACATTTTTTTTGATTAAAACCCCCCCTCAAACTTTATATTGATCAAAGGAAATACTTCATGAAAAATATCTGCTTTGTACTGGGAAACTCAAATTTCTGCTGGAAAAAAAAAAACTGTCTGAAAATCATAAGTCAGAAGTGTTTTAGGACTGCCCCATCATGAGCCACGCATTGTGGGAGCTGCAAACTGTCCAGGGAGCCATTGGGAGCAGGGTAGGAGGGTAGAGCAAAGAGGCACTTTGAACTAAAGATTTATGAAACAATGAGACAGCTCTTCCAAATATACTCTGGGAGGCACTTTTGGCACAAATATTAGAATTCATAGGAATTCTATTATTGAAGGAAAAAATGAGAAAAATCTGTGGTTGATTTTCACTTGTAGGCATGGAGGAAATTCCCTATTTTTTTGGCTATTTTTATTATCATTTTATATAGTAGTTTGGGAGTAAAGAAGTTTAGATGATGGAAATTTGACTGCAATGGTTGTTTTGAGTGGTAAAAAAAAACACTGCAATCTGAATTTTGCAATGAGCATAAGAATAAGGCTTATTTATTTATGCTGGGTCCGTTCTGATTAAATGCACTCAATTAGTAGCATCATCAGGCGTGGATATCCTAAAAAGTTATGCATACACAGAACTTGTAGTCTTGCAGGCTTCCAAATGAAAAAATGTTTTATTTGCGACTTGGGAAAGAGCAAATATAAGAGCAAATGGAGGGAAACACTTAAACAGCGCAGGGAATCTTGCCAGCTTGGAGTGCTCTGAAGTAAGTTTAATGCGGAGCTTGTTGATGTTTTCTTCTGTTTGGTCTCGTTATTTGCTTTCACAGCGTGGAGTCTATGAGGAATCAAAGGGCAAGTGCGAAGTGCTAGTTCAGCAGTAATGAGAGCGTGAGGAAGCTGTTTGAAAGCCCATCTGCACCTTGGCAGCAGCCTTCGGCAGCCTCTTCGTCACTGGCAGCGCTGAGTGCAGTGTTTGCCACTGCTATTTCCTTATTTGATTTGCCCATAAATTTACACAGGTATTGCGCTGCTCATTAAGACAGAGCAGGAAATTAAATTCATAAAAATATTTCCCTGGGAATATTAGCATTTGACATACAAAGTATTTATCTTTTTTGCTGTAATAAGCTATTTCTGACATGTCCTCTTTTCTCAGAGTTAAAGCTGTGATGTCTTGATTCAGTATTCCTGATGTATAGAAATCATGAATCAAAATCATGAATCAAATGATCTTTTTTACCATTTAATTGATAAACATCTCTTGTATGACTAAGTGCGTAGCCTGTGCATATTGTGATTCTGGGCAGGAATGGAAGTCTTTGCTATATGACAGCTAATGGGTCGAGACTAAAATAGTTTCAGGATATACAAGCTAAAGATTAAGAATCTCCTTTCAGAAGACCTGCAGAAGCCTGTTTGGTGTAGGCAAAGCATTTCTTGCTATGGAAAGCCTTTATGTGGGAACAATTTAAGAAGCCTAGTGATTGATCTGCTTTGTAAGTGTGCAGAGCAGTGAGCTGCTGACCTCGAGACAGAGGAAATCTCCAGCAACTAATAAATCAGAAAATGAAGCACTGTCATGTGTGACAGCTGAGTTAGCAAACAGACTTTATCCAACACTAATTGCAATAAGCAAACTTTAAATCTGTGCTGTTAGGCAAAAAATCCAAGTGAGCTCTCCTGCAAGATTTCCTGTCCTTTCCTTCCTATCACTTCCAGGAGCAGTTGTGATAAGAGCTCTTCACCTGGAAGATGTCAGCTCCTGTTGTTGTTGTTGCAGTTTGAAAGTGGAACTGGCAGATGTTTTTAGACATTTAAGAATTGTGTAGTATGAGGGGAAAAAAGGGGAAATTTTGAGGGAGGTTCCAGAATTGATCTATCCAGTGCTCTTTTACATGACCTACATATACTGTATCTTTTCCTGATAGGCTCATGCATGTGATGTGGTCATCCTGGATGCTGGAAAAAAAAAAAAGAGGATTATGGAGTAAGACACATTTTTAGTATTGCTTTTAAGCTAGCTCTGCAGTCATGGACCTAATACAAATGGATGTGTGTATGCAATAAGAAAGTTAGCCACCATTACTGATCTTGCTTTCAGCCTTGAAGTGTGCTAAATTTGTCCCATTTCTTATTTGTCAATGTGGCCACATTGCTGGCAGTTTTAATTCAACAACGGTTTTGACACCTTTGTTCTTTAAAAGAAGTTACTCATGTCTGAGATGGCTTTGAGAAAGATCTGACACGCGGATGTGACCGCTTCCAGGAATTAAGGAGTACGACAAGTTTCCCCTTTTCCTGAAACAAGTGCTGGAGGTGGCTTTGGACCTTGGCTAACATAACAAAGGACAAGAAGTAAGGTAGTAATTACTGCACTAAAGACGATGGTGCTGGTGACTGTGGTGCTTGATCCACAGAAGGAAAAAAGCAGATGTGGTAGGAACTGTATGTGCTCCTGGAAGGTGCTCATGAGAAGAGTAATAGAACTAGTGTGGATGAGCAGTTATTGCAGGGGGTGAGAGGAACTAGCCTAGGTTTATCTCTGATCTAGAGGATGTTTGGTGGGATTTCTGTCTCACATGGATGGGACAGTAAGCCCATGCTGCTGCACATAACAAATGATGTCCACAGAATCCCAGCTGGTTTGGGGTGTTGTCAGTGTATTAGCACTTCTGTCCCAAGTCATCTCTGTTCCATGGCAAAAAGCCATAACTGAGAAAACAGATGTTCTACCAAAAAAAAAAAAAGTTTAAAAAAAGAGGTATTTGAGGTCATGTTCTATATTAACTATTTGGTGGCTTACTGAGCAGCCTGTATTGCTGTTTTTCTGCATGTATGGACAATGTGGAATATGGTAAATGTCTATTTATCTCATCTTGTAAAGCATGGATGGAGGACTGAATTCTTATGTGCAAGTACTAGCAGGGAGAAGTTTCGAGAGTGAAGTCACTTCTTACATAAGCCTTCCTGTATTATTGCAACTTTGACACAATAGCTCAATGACTAATCAACCTGCCATACAAGGTTGGAGTTGATGGTGAGGGGGCAAAAAAACCCCAAACTATTTCTTCCTGATTCTGAGTTAAAAATGCAACTGAAAAAGGTCAAAGTGACCCAGGCTTTCAGAGTATCAAAGAAAAATTGAGTTATTAGGAAATGAAAAGGATTGGGAATGAACATATGCTGATACACTGATTGCTTGAGCAGCAGGGGGAAAGCCACATCTGCTGATCTCCTGGTCTAGCCTCCTTGTAGGAGTTCTTCCTCTATAGATTTATGTTTGCTTGACATCTTCATTCTGAACATGGAATTTGTTGCTTTTGTGGTAACCTTGATGTATAATTGGCCAGCTTTGGATTCATGTTTAAAAACTGGAAGGCTGGATTCCATTTTTTAAGGGAAAGGTAGAGAAAGAGAAGAGGCGAAGAGAAAATGAGCAGTAACAGTAATCCCAGGTGGGCAAACCTTTGTGAGTTTGAGTCCTGAACCTGTGTAACAGCATGGATTTAATCAAGGCTTACAACTAAGGATAACCTCTGGCTTTTAGGTTTCCATTGCGAGTGGAAGTTTATCTGAAAAGATTGTTATGCTTTTAGGAACTGATAGAGTTTCTGGGAAAGGGCAGTCAAAAATGCATGTTTAGACAATTCCATTTGGGACATATTGTGCTGATGACCATCAGTGTGGAGGTAAAAGGCATCTCTTGGAGGAGGCCTTGAGTCAGCTTATGTGGAGTTCTCACTGAGCTGCTTGTGGGCTGCTGATACATAGTCCATGAATGATTATCCTTTAAGTATTACTTTTCCCCCATTCCCATGGTCTCCTTCTTCCCTTCACTCGCATACCAGATTTTCCAGCTATGGAGAGAAAATGAGACTTGGTGAATTTCGAATGAGGCTTCTTGTTTCTGCCCTTACAAATCTGAATACAGCAGCAGTGTCACTTCTCAATTCTCCTGCCACTGAGCAAGAAGGTTGTGCTGAAGAGAAGAGAGCGGGGGCAGAAGCCGTAAGAGGGAGAGGCCAGATCTCCCATCAGGTGCTCTGTATAGGAAAGGTGGGACTGTGTTTGCTAGAGCCTTTGCTTTGGGTTTACTGCTATATATATTGTATCTACAAATCAAAGTGGAAAGGTTGTACAATGTTCTTGCAATGTTGGTAATCCCTACGAAAAATGCTAACATGGACACAAGGGTCTGACCCTGTCTAGCTGCTGGATCCATCCCTTAGGTCACAGGGGAGGGAGATACAAATGAATCCTGTACAGTCCAGATGGTTATCAAAGACACTCTTGCTCAAAGTCAGGAGTTGGGTACAGAACTTGTAGCATGAGAAATTTTACAGCCTTTGTTATGCAGGTCTATTTTATGATCACAAGAGCTTATTAAAATGTGTGAACAGCTGCTTGCTTGTTCCACTGAAAGCCTGAGGCCGGAAGGTTTTTGTGCTCTTGAGACAAGAGTGGACCACACAGTTCATCCCATGCATGATCTCGACATAGGATTTCAGCTAGCAACAGATTTGTACTTTCTATTTATGAAATAGCTCCTATTCAGGGCTTCTTCTCCAGGGAAGAGATACAAAAAGCCAGAGGAACAAGACACAACTTTCTAGTGCATTGTGTGCAGCTAATTAGCTTTTGACCTTTCAGCAGCTTTGTACAAATATGGAACCTTTGTCTCAATAGACTGGATTTCAAGTTATTAAAGAAAAGATATTTTTACATGCCTCTCTAGCCTGTTACACCTTGATGTATGCAGCAAAATAAATGCTGGAAGTCTGCTGTTCTCATATTTTGATACTACAGTGGCTGCCTTAAGAGAAAAGCTCAGAGACAGTGATGTGAACAGCCTGTGTTCTCTTTGCCTTGCAGTACTGGACAGTAGAGATTAACTTTTTTATGCTTATTTTCAGACTGGATATTTTCATCTACCCCATGGGGATTACTTCATTGAACCCATTAAAAAGCATCTGCAGAAAGAGGGAACACCCCATCCCCATATTATCTATGGGACAAATATCCTTCAAAATACCTTAAGGAGAAGACGGGCAGTTCCTCTGGAGAAAGAACAAGCATGTGGATTGAATGGTATAAATATTTTGGCTGTTTGCTTTCTGCCTCTTTCTAAGCAGCTTTTATTTTTCAATTGTCTATGCCTTTCTTCTGCCAGGCTTGTTGAAATTCTGATAATAATATGGAATAGAATGGAGAAGTGCATCAGTGCCAACACTGTCTGTGAAGAGCTGTGTTCCTATCTGAGAATGTGAACCCAAATTTCCTTTATTATTGCTCGAATATGTTTTTCCATGGTCTTGACATCTGTGATCCTTTCTACTCCTCTAGCCAAAACTTGAATCGGAATTGAATTCTTGAATAGTGCTGGGATGGCAGGAACTGGAGTCGTTATTATTTTTAATGAAGTATTCTCACTCTCTACAAATCCTGTCCTCAATGTAATTGTCCAGCTCCAATCTGTGGTTTAAATTTAGGATTTCAGGGTTTTGTGATTTCTCCCAAAGTTTTTGAAGACTTTTAGCTGGTTGTTGAGAAAATGAGGTACACTGTTATATCAAAGGTATACACAACAAACTGTTTTTGGAGAAACATAAGTAAAAATGACTAAAATGACTTACTGGGTCTTTTGATGCTGGATGTTATTGCACCAGTATGTCACCTGAGAAAACAAACTAATAGACCTGTAATGAGGAACATGCCTGGTGGGTAGTTAGCATCTCCTGATTACAAAATATATTCCTTCATTTTATTAGTTAAATCATGTATTTGATTTCACAAGAGAAGCTTACAATGCTGCTTTGGTTCTCTGGTGCTTGAGCCTTCAAACCAAATCTGCACAGGACATTAGTAAAGGTACTATATTGGTAGGGAAAATGAATAAATAACAGATGAATCCCAATTTATGTACAAAAGGAGCTGCAGAATATTAAGAGATGTGTGTCTGTTTTATAAGTTAGCAGTTAAAGTTCATTCTCTTCCAGGGGTTAAAAAACAGACTATATAGGAAATATTAATGCTTAGTCATGACTGCTGCTGAACTTTTACTACTGTGTAATGTTAAGTGATGAGTAAAAGAAGCAAACAACTCTACCCCCAACCATATTCTAGTGAAAAACCCATACTGAACTTGTTGATGGTGAAAAACAGTGTAAACTGATAGTTGGGGGAAATTAGAAAGCTGATGGTTAGAGGGCAGATATTACATCTTCATCAGTGTTGACCAGCCCATGATAAGAGGTACTGTAAGAATGAATATGATTTTTCTTTGTTGCTTTTATCAACTACAAAATGTGTTTATCTGCTTGACAATGAAGACTAACACTGATTAAACCATCAGCATCAAAAGTTGGCATTTGTTTCAACTTACATGTATGTTGTTTTTCCTCTGATGAATGCTGGGATAAGTGAGAAGCGTCAGTCTGGATTTGCCTATGGTGACTGAGAAAATGTTCTTGTCTACTGTCTCCAGGTTTCATTATGCATGAAATAAAATTATTGTTTACAGATATTCATAGAATCATAGAATGCTTGAGGTTGGAAGGGACCTCAGAGGTCATCGAGTCCAACCCCCCTGCACACGCAGGGTCACCTAGAGCAGGTGGCACAGGGCTGTGTCCAAGCGGGTTTTAAAGATCTCCCAAGAAGGAACTCTTATTAAGTGTGGAGAGGAGATAGAAGATAGAAGGGATAGGCTGTGTGATCACTTTGTGTAGTTTGAGTCACCTTGGTGTTTTCCTTCAAATTCCTGAAGAGTAAGACAGAACAGACTGGCTGTACCTGGATGCCAGAAAAAAGTGAGCATAAATTCCCAAAGTTTTCATTATATTGACTAGCTAGGCTGGTTTGCTGGATTTAAACACCTTAATAGGCTTTGGATTTAAACTTTGTTCGATATAACTCATTCTCATGTGGCAAAAACACTTCTGGTAAAAAATACATTCATGTTACTCCAGCTGTACAAGGAAGTGTCTTAGGAATTAAGAAAGGAGTGTACATAATAATTTGTTTCTATTTACCTATAAGGTCTGATCAAGTCAATTAATGTCTGTTTTTGACTCTTGCAACGGATTTTTCAACAACTATAGAAAAGGTAAGAGGTAAGTCCGTGTCATTTGCTGTTTGCATTATGCCTGATTAAAAGGACAATTGCCCTTATTAAAGGGGGACAACATAAAAGGCAAAGTGAGGTAGTTGTGTTTTGAATTAAATATCACATGACTTGAGGGAACTTTTGTGTGTAAATTCTTTTAAAGATGGTAAGTTGACTCTTCCCTCTTTTGAAAATTGCAAGTACTTCCTGTTAAGTTTGTCAGAAATCTGTTGTGGCCACATGATATCCTAGTTGGCCCAGATTCATTTGCATTTAATTGTAAAAACCAATTTTATTTTATAACTTTAATACTATGATCAGGTTTAAGTAGTGTGAATTCCTAGCTTGCTTCCATTGGATTGAGGAATAATTGCTGAAGAATTGCCTGCTCTGTCTCTTGTAGGACTTGGTTTGGAGGATCAAATATTCTAACTTTTCCAGGTTGGAATTTATTATACGGAGTATCTGCTTTTGTTTGTATGAGTTCTAATGCTGTTTCTTTACATGCAAGTTAAGGCAATTCAGCCATTTGAGGATTAAGATAAGGAAACTGTGTTGTACTTGAGCTAAAATGTAGTAATGATTTGAAAATAGGTTTATACACCTTTTAAACAGAATTGTCTGCTGTGAGCAGTTCTATATCTGCAACTGCTAATCCAGTCTCACCTTGGAGGTTAGGATTCGATTCATTGAATGAAATCAGCTGCCTGTTTTGAATTATGATTCTTGCCCTAAACTCCGTTGACTATATTGACCAGATCTCTGGTGACTCTGCAGAAAACTTAATCAACTCTAGATGAGTTCTCTAAACTGCTGTTTAATCAGAACAGACTTAACAAGTTAATATGATGCCTTTGATAGCTGTTTTTTGCTTTGCTTTATCAAATGTTAGTCACACACTGTTATGCAATCATTAGTCTGTATAAAGCTAACAGAACTAAGAAATGTCATATAACCTTAATCTGGCCCTTTTTTGTGAATACAGAATAGTACTGAACAATACATTTTTAAGATAAATGATTTTATACTCATTTTCTACAGGTGGTTAGCCTCCTTTGGCATACAGGATGGTCTGGGGTTGTGCATTGAACAACATGTTCTTCATCCTGTGGGAAGGCAGCTGAATGCTATGTGAGAATTTCATGAATAAAACTTCATCTTACAAACTGAAATGAAAAATTAGGGTTTCATTGAGAATGAGAGTATTTCTTCCTTGTTGAGTTCAACTGCAGGCCATTAAGTATTATTTTTAAAGAGCTCCTCAAAACATAACTCATAAAATCTGTTTTTAAAAAATCCTTGATCTGAGCCTTGTGATATTTTTGTGTGCTGGTGCTTTTGCCGTCCTGGTTTGAGGTTAGTGAGACCATCTGGGTATGGCACACTGACCTGCTTGTGTCCTGCAGCAGCTTTTTGCTCGCTGAAAATGGTAGTGAAATATTCACTGTTGAATTTCAACCCTAAATTGGTTATTTCAGCCCCTCTGCCCTACATCACAGCCCTCTTAGCTTTATTTTATATAATTACAAGCCTTTGCTTGTAATTCCTGTAATTCCTTCCTCAAGGTAGTAACACATGAACTGTCGCCTCTGGCATTTCTTGCTATCCGAGTGCTTTCTGCCATCCAGTGCATAGGGTGTGTTTATGCAGTGCAGGACTGTAGCTTTAGGTTTCTTTGTGTGTTTTGTGTAATTCCTTTCACCTGTTTCCCATCCTCTTTGTCTCTAATTCAATTCTGGTGCTAAGTGTTCAGCTAAAGACAAAGCTTTTGTAACTTCTGTTACAAAATCAGTTATTCTAGAATCTGTTCAAGAATAGATTCAGTTATTCTTGCAGTCACGTCTGTCTCTATTGCTGTCATTTCTTCCTCATCTCTTTTATACAGAATCTACCTTCTTCCAAATTGCCATGCATGACCTTCTGGTTTATTTTTCTGCTTAGTGGCCTCTTTGCTTTTAAGATATTTTTTTTTCTTTCTTTAATCCTACAACAGCTGTCTTATGCCCAGAATGGGGGACTTTTAAATCCCTCTGTGTGCACTGGAAACTCCGGACCAAATGTGTCTGTTTCAGGCAGCTTTATACAGACATCTACATTGCGTGGGACAATTTTAGAAATGAATTGAGGTCTGGAACATGACTGTGGCATCTCCTAAGCTCTCTGCATTCTGTGATAGAGATTGTTCCTGTAGAGCAAAACTGCAACGAGTGTTGCAGTGTATGTAGAGGGAAGGTGGACTGAAAGATTTCCTTGTCCCCAGTCTACCTACAGTAATACTTAAATATCTGTTACATTCCTGTGCTCTTGCAGTGATTGTATTAGTTTATGATTTGTGGTATCCTCAACAGAATTATATACTTGACGAAAAGTGATCGTGCTGCTACAAATCAAGGATGTGATAAATGATATATATTAGAACATGGCTATGTGCTGTGCACTTCCACTGCTGCTTAGGCAATTGCCAGATGACTCACTCATTAGTTGCATGCAAAACTGAGTGGTAATCTTGAAAATACCATTATGATCTTGTACATTGTGAGCTGCTGGCTTGCAGTATAATTGGAAATTTGTTTGAGAAGTGGCAACAGTGACAAATGAAGAGTGGCCTTGACCTTTGCAAATTACAACTGTTTTACTCATTTAGGCTTGTAGGAGAGGAAAACAGAGGGTTTGAGGGTTTCTTTTGTTTCTTTAAATAGGTTATCTGTAAAATTTTCCAGCAGTCCAAGACATAATCTAGTAGATGAGACATCATTCTCCCTTCTCCAGAATTAAAAAAGCTCATTTTCTGTGTGAGTGTGTGTGTGTTTTGTTTCAAATAACATACCCCCAAAGGATGATAAGCTTATGAACTGTGAATGAGAGAGGCTTTGTGAAGTTTGTGGATGAAAATGTTTGGATACGATGGAACAGCTCCTGACTTGTCAGTGATGCAAGATTACAGCACTTCAACCGTTTAGGTGGCCGAGTTGCAGTGGTTCAGAAATAGGATATTTGGGTTTTTATTCAGACTGTAGCTTGGTGATTGGTGCAATAGATGATAACATAGCAAAGTTGAGAGACTGGATTTAGGGTATTAAAATAGAGGTATACTATTACGTTTCTCACTTGAGCTTTAGGTTGTACACAGTTGTCATATTTTTAGCTTTCATTTTAACTTTGGAAGCACTTCACAGGTAGGTTTCATACCTGTCAGAGTTTAGAGTTGGTTTTTAGAGGAACTTCCAACTCCTTGTCTGCAGTAGTATTAGGTCTTATAAACAGAAGCTTTTCCATGTATTGAATGTATTGGTCCTGGTAGCTGCGATGAATCTGGGAAGGGAGGAGATAGGTTAAAAAACAGCTGGTTTCAGAGTCAGTGCTGTGCAGAGGAGCAGAGGCATGGGGGGATTAAAGGAGCAGAGCAAAGCTACCTGTGCAAAAACTGTTTTAAAAAAGCCTTTTGAATGATGCCTTTGACGTGTAAGTCATTTAATGGCTGATTAGAATGACACTAAGCTGTTTCAGGCAGTAGTTATCTGTTGTTCTTCCTAAAGGGAGACATCTGAGTGTCTCATTCATTTTATTGAATAATGGTCTTGATTTTTGATGATGAACTTGCTACCACTGGAGAATTCTCTTCAAATTTTCTGACTTTAAGCACAAACCATTGGTCTTGACTTTTGACAGTGAAATCTTTTGTTTCTCTGTGGAAGAGGAGATCTTTAAAATAATAATAAAAAAAGAAGATGACTCTGGACACTTATTTTACTCTCAAAGGGGATTGTGTCCTTTTTTTGGAGGAACATTGTGGCCAATATGAGCAGTCCTGTTGGCTAGCAGAACCTGATTCATGCCATGTAACTTTCAAGTCTTTTAAAAGAATGATGCTGACATTATTCAAGTATTTTTTTTCCATTTTTAACCCCATCAGTTACTATTCAGCTTAATTTGCTTAGTTTCTCCAAAACAAGGACTATTTTTCTTGGATTGTAAATCCACATATTGAATTGTAGTAACTGAAATGAATTCAATCAGTGCAGAGGATAGAACAACCTTGTCCTGACATGCTTCTGCTTTCTGTTTTGGAGATCTGCTAATCTTTGTGAAAGAATTTTGCAATGAAGAAAATGCATATGATTACGTTCTGTCAGAGTGACCTCAGTTTTAAAGTAGGAACACAAAATGCACAGCCTCTGGAAGCACACGGAGTCTCTCTTTGTGGAACACATTGCGCTGAGCTGGATGAGATGGTGAGTACCGGCTTGTGCCACAGCAGGTCAGGGGTCTGGAGCTTGGAAGACAGGGATGTCACAGGGGCAGGAGCATGAAACACTTGCTCCTAACTGTTTAATGTCAACAGGAAAAGTAAATTACTGCAGGAGTACCTGAATACAGGAGCAAGTTGCTCAGATGAGTTGTGGAGTCTCTATCCTGGGAGATATTCAGGTATGTGGACATGATCCTGGGCAATGTGTGCTCTGGCTGACCCTGCTAAAGCAGGAGGGATGGACTAGATCTCCAGAGGTCACTCTATCTCAACTATCCTGTATTTTGTCTGTTCATTTGTCCCATTATCAGAATATTGGCAGAGCTGTTCAGCATTCAGTTTTGGCAGTTCCAAATTTTGCATTGAACTCTCTGGACTTTTTAAAGAAACTTTCCTTTTAAGAAGAAATTACTTCTGAGGAGACCACATGGGGTTTCTAATTCCTCTGAGAAAGTGCTGAATCCATGCTGTGCATCTAGTGCATTGATATGGGCTCAGTGGTCACAATTAATTTCTTCTAAATCTTCATATCACTAATGAGCCTCTGGCAGCCTCATGTCATCTGTGACCCACTTGAGCTGCAGGAGACTTGCAGTGCTCAGACACCGTTTTAATCCTGCATGAGGCACAGTGTCCTTGCAGCTTGTCGACTCGCTGCTCTGGTCTCCTGTTCTTCACTCTGTGCTCCCACCAGCTAGTTGAATTTGGATTCGTTTGTGTAATTGAAGAGAGTTCTCTGGATGGTTTATAGCTAAAAGGAGATCCTATAACCTATCTTGGAAAGAGTATTAACTTTGTGACTCTCTCGGAAGAGGCACTGCATAGTTTAGAAGGTCATACAACCTTTCCTTATCCACTGCTGCTGCAGCCTAGTAGGGTAGTCTGTAATTTCTGCCTCTTGTAGGGAGTAGTGGTGCCTCATCCAGACTTGCCCTGCTTATCACCTAATTATTTGGTAGTATATTCCTGAGTGCACAGATCCTGTTCTCTACTTCTGGTCATCTTATGGTTGTAGGTTAGTTTCCAATGCCACAGTGTTGGTGACTTGTTGGGGGACTGTTCTCATCACGGCTTTGGCAGTATTTGAGTAGCTGGAACCAGTGTGTTGAACGGTTCCAACTGTGCACACCCAGTGTGTTGAACAGCAGCAGCTTTGCTAGGGAGTTGCTAGTCTGCAAAGGGCATGGTCGTCTTCTGGAGTCCAGGGCATCCCTTCTAACACACGGCTTTAGCTCTGACCTGGTTATATCTTCAGTTGCTGAAACCAAAGGTTTGCCTCAGTGCAAGTATAGTGAGCTATTGGATTTTGTTTCTGTGAATGACTTTTCCTAAGGTGAGATTTGTTCACAGTATTTTTTTTTTTTGCAAAATGTGCCAGTTGCAGTGTATCCTTGCAAATGTTACCTCTTCCTTGTTCTATATATTTCTGTGGTAAGAACTGTTCTGAGAAAACTGTACGAGTAAAAGGCAGACTAGAGGAACACTGTTCATTTTAAAGGTCATACTTTTTTTTCTAGAAAAAGGATTTATCCAGCAGCAGACATCCAAAGAAATGCACTGAAGAGTAGTTGAAAGATTACTGTGGCAGAGGGAACAGCAGATATTGTTAGGCATTCCCCTTAAACATTATAGCTACTGGAGGGCTTGGTGGAACTGTTTGTTGCATATCCAGTGAACAGAATATTAATCTTTGGCACAACATCTTCCCTGCTTAATTTCTGCTTTGTTTTAATGCAGATTCAAACTTCATCAATCTTAACTTCAGCATAATCAAGTGGCTGTAACAAACTGAATCAAATACATATTTCTGTACCTTTTAAAAGAACTAGTGATGAAATCTCCATGTGCAAAAGTTAGACTGCTGAATTAGAGAAAGTCTCTTCTAAACTGCTCTTGTCTGTCTTGGGGAACATTCTGCCAGAAACAAACTAGACTTTGTAAGTCTAGTGCAAAATAGAAGATGGAAAACCTTGATGCCCTTCATTATTTTCTTAAAAAAAAAAAATCGAATACTTTACAAGCTGTTTGGTACTCCATTTTGGAAATGGACCATCCAATATTTTGCTCAGCTTCTGTATTTTGTTTGGGCTGAAGCTTCAGAGTTGTTTTCTGCATTTTAAATCACTTTTAAGGCAATTGAAATATATCCTTGGTCAGGCCCTGTCAAAACTGGAATTTAAAGCATGTTTCTCGTCATGATCTCTGAAGCAAGCTTGTTGATATTTCTTTCTCCTCTGAGCTTAGTTCTTGTCACTTGAGCCCCAAGTTTAGACTCCTGCCAACCCTGGAGAACATTGGATCAAAGTGTTCTGTCAGGTGCCGAAGAAGTTTTAACAGGGGATTGTTCTTGGCATTTTCTGTATTATTTGCCTGACATTCACTAGGTAAAATACTTGCTGAACTTCTGTCAATATGGTATTTTCAGCATCCCCTGCTACATCCGTTGCCTGCCATGGGGTACCTCTGTCAGTCAAATGTTTCTCAGAGGAGCTGCCTGGTGTGAGGAGGAATGAGACTTCATCTGCTGGGAGGTTTTGGAGAAGAAAGAAGTACAAAAGAGTTCCCTGCAAAGCCAGCACCAGTCGCACTGACAGGAAACTGAGCATCTCAAACAGAAATTTAACATTAAGGAGGTGACTGCTGAGCAGTCTTTCCTCAGTCCCCAGCTGATAATTGTAGCCCATTTCTATCCATCAATATCTCTGCAGTAAGGTATCTCCACTCAGATATGCTTAGTGGAATGATTTTTGGAGGATATTTTCCTTTCTTTAAACTAGAATTAATCATACTACTATGCATTTGAACTGGGTGTTTTTCAGGCAAAAGCACATGTATTTTTCCCTTTATTTGGTCCTGTTCGTTAGATACCTTTATAATTTCAAGACTCCTGGAAAAGATGATGAGGGGGAACAAATAAAAGCTGAGATTGTCATTTGTGAGGTAATAAAGGCTGTGTATTTGTAAGATAATAAAAGAGAGAGTGTTCTCATTCATCGTACCCACTGAGATGGTCCCCCAGGCCTTTGGAACAGCTTGGAGGAACTTGTGTACTCAATGAGCAGTTTTGACACAGCTTAGAGGATCTGTTTGGGGCACTAAGTATTCCTGTTCTATTCTTAGTCTGTCCATATATATGTAGAAGCAGGTCCTATTCTGTTATGTGCACCAAAGTGATTCATTGTGTGGTTCACCTAAGACCTGCTAGGTATTGTCTCAACCTCTTAAGTCTTCATATCACAAATAAAACTGAGGAAAATTTGCCACGTATAAAGTAAACGCTTCAACTGCATAGCAGGATTGGGGAGGCAGAAGGCTTTGTCAACAGTTGAGAGCAAGATCAGGACAGAAAAATGGTGGAGTTTTGGGACAAGTGGGATCTGACACAGGAGTTGCGGCTGAGCTCTGATCTTGAAAAATTACCTAGGAAAGAAAGATATCTGGGGCTTCAGGAAGGGAACTTAGTGGAAGGAGGAGCAGAAGGATGCACAGATTTGGCCAAGCAGGCAGACAAAAATGGGTTGTGAGATAGCAGTAGTTGGATGGCCACCTTTGTCAGAAATAGTTGCAAACCAAACTGCTGAGATTTGGTAGCTGCTAACCTCGAGGTTTCTTTGTGAGCCTGAAAATGAGCTGCAGTAGGTTCGCAGCCCAGAGGGTCCTGTCCAGTCCTTGCCTCTGTTGTGCTTGTGCTCTGTTGTGACTTGTGCTGCTAGTCTGTGCTTGCCTCTCCTTTCCTGTCCTTGAGGAGTGAGGCAGGAGCAGCTGATCCCAGCTGCTTTGGTGCTGTTTGCAAGCACAGAGGGAAGCAAGGGGCTATTTTTTGCTTTATTTACTGAAGGGAAATGTTAATGAGTCAGGAGTTTGAGAAACATGTTGAGTCTTGGAGGGGTAGCGGTGCCAAAAATAGGGGCTTTCAACCTACCAACCCCCCTGTTTATTCAAATTATCACATATAGGGGAATATAAATAGGTAAAACATTAGTGCTTGGGCATGTTGGTTTTAGGGTGATAGCAAAAGTACACAGGATTCTCTGAAGAGCATCTTGGTGGGGGATTGTGTTGGTGCAGAGGGAGTCCTTGCTCCGTTCTTACAAACTTGAAGAAAACAGCACAGGAATGTTGGATATACAGAGAAGCAGGAGGTTCTCCAAGGCAGCCAGGCAGGGAGGGCTGAGGTGGTTTGCAGAGAGTTGAGCAAGAGGTGCAAGTGGGAGAGAGGTCTCCGGGCTTCTCTCCAGGGGAATCTCAGCCCCTTCCGTTTTGCTCTGCAGCTGCATGTCCCTGGTCAGGCCCCAACAAACTTCTCCCTTGGCTAAAGTACTGACCACTGCAGATGGAAGCACCTCCTACAGCCCACAGGAGAGTCTTAGGATATGATCCTTCTCCTCTTTGCTGTACCTTGGCTCACATTTCTACTGGGGAGCGCAGCATAACACTTGTTCTGACTAGGAATTTGAGAGAGAATCTAGACTGTGTAGAATTCAGTGGCTGAGAGAAGTTGCATAATGTTTCTGAAAACAAAACAAAACACAGGAACATGTACCAGTTTGTTTACACTTGCATCTGATTCAGGGATTTTATTTAGTGATTCTTTTAAAAACAGGACTGCTAGTGGTACCAGAGTTTTAGGTGTAATTAATACCAATTCATTCAAATGTGCACACATACATGCATGTGCACACACTGACAAAGGGCTCTTCTCCAAAAGGAGCAACTCTCCTCCATCCCTAGGCACTGCCAACTCATACCTGAGCTTGTCAGAGCCTGGGAAGCAGAGTCCCCTCTGAAATGCCTCTTCCACCCTGTAGCAGCTTGTAGGCTCTCTAGCAATGTTCTGCCTATGGGGTGGGCAGACCAGGTCTCTGAATCACTTGGACTGCCCGGACCCATGGGATACACGTCTCAGCAGACCATGCTGCTATTTGCATCCTCTGGCGCTATTTTGCTCTTTCCTGGCATCTTCTATGGATAATCTTCCACTGTTTGTCAGTTCTCCCCAGATCTTGAAGTGTGGCTTTAGGGCAGCCAGCAGTGGGGCCTCTGCTGGAAATCACCTGCTTAACTTCAAGAGCTAATGAGTACTCCAGTGACCTGCACTGCTATTTTTTTTTCATACAGTCAATTGTTATCCCTTTGTCTGTATTTCCAAGATATTCCCCAAAATATGCATCCTTCTAGAGCTTCAGCCCTTTCTTCCACCATGCAATGTTGCAGGGCCTGCACATATTTACCAAAAACAAAAACAACTTAAGGAATATTGTAAGAATAAGATTTCAGCAGTTTGTTTTTCCTCATTCCAATGAGAATGAAACCTAGGGAAAATTAATAGAAAACTTGAGAATCTGAGTCAAGAACTTCTGGATACTGTTGGGTGAACCTCATATGAAAACAGATCATTTCTGATAATGTGAAGCCATCTGCATGAGGTTGGTGCCCTTTGCTTTGCCTCCCGTGCCCCCTTTTTTCCCTTTCATTTCCTGAAAATGAATTTTCATATAGATGCATAAAAAGAAGAATATTAATGAAGACCATATGAATAAATTCTCTTAAATTCTCATTTGCATAATATTGGCTCTCAAATCTAAATTTTTCTTTTGTTCTTAGGTCAATGATTCTTAAATTATTTGGTTGCAGACATTAAAGCTTTAGCATAATTTATTGACTTTTTTAATTTCTAAGGCTGCTTTGTATTGATATATTCGTTTCAAGAAGATATTTCTCTCAAATAAAAACAGATTTGTGCTGCAAATTAAGTTGCTTTCAAATGCAAATTTACTAAGTATGAGATTGAATTCACAGAAAAGTTGTCTTGTTTTTTTTTCATCCAGTGCATTAATATAATCAGTAAAACAAGAGGGACAAGCCACTGAGGTGGATGAAGATGGAAAGTTCAAGCCAAAGTTCAGGAGAAGTGCATCTTACACACCGTGTAGTTTCCTGTTGTTCCTGAAGTGTTTTGCTTTTATGTGCAACCTTGTCCAAAATGTGGTTACTAAATTTGAAGGGAATAATTAATCCACCCTTTCTAGGTACTTCATTGTCTAGTAAATGTTAATATCTAAACAAAGCTAGACAAGAAGGAGGCAAGTTTAGGAGTTCACTAAAATAAATTTTTTAAAAAAAGGTAATGAAAACTCTAATCTTGGGGAGAGTTAAGTATGTGCAGAACTTTGAACCTTACTACTATGGTGGTTAATGAAGCTCTTCTTACCTGAAAGATGCCGATCTGATGTTTCATACTTTTTTTCTTCATATTGCAGATTGTTTATTGTTTCTAGCTGTATACTTGTACTAATTAATTATTATGGTGTTACCCTGGTGCAGAGAGTTTCAAAGTCTTTGGGTTTTATACTTCTGTGTGTCCTGTTGATTAACAGTTTTTCAAAAACTTCTAACTAGTAATTGCTAATTTCCCTGCTTGGTATTTTCCTGATAAGAAAGGGTAAGGTTATTTTTTCCCCATGGCTTCTATTCTTTTTTTTTATTATTAACTATCTTGGATGTCTTGTATTAATATAAGCAGTGCCTGTACAGCGTGGTAGGATGGCCACAAAAAGTGCTAGACTTAAAAAGGAAGGAATCAAGAATCCTTCACTTTCCCATCAAGAAATTTTGAAAATAATTGGAATTGTTTTGCCTTGGGTTCCCTCTGGGGGAAGAAAAAAAATAGATGATTTAGGCAGGAGGTAAATTTTAGCTGTAAAACATATGCAGGCAGCTCTAGATATAGCTCCTTCCCATGAGGATGTTACCTGTACACCTCCTGATGCCAGTGGCTCAGGACGGTTCTCGTTCTGCCCTTCCAGCCTGTGTGGCAGTGGGTGGCAGATGCACTTAGCAGCACTATCTGATTCAGTGCATCACTCATCACAGACCCAATTTTAGCTTCATTCTATGTAAGTGGTGCGACTGCACTGCTTGATGTTTCATATTTTTGACAGCAGGAATGTTGAAGTTAAAGCTTGCAACTTTCTGTGTTTACTTTTCTTGAGTCTTCATGGTGGTATCTTTGGTCTTGGGGTTTTCAGCATGAGGAGATATGTTCATAAATACCTATAATAATTTCCTATGTGAACACATATTTATAAATGAACGTGTTTATAAATATTTTACATATATATGTTTTATATATATAAATATATATAGTTTTACATATTGACACATATAATACATAATATATGTTTTACATATTTATATATTTATATACATATTTATAGATGAACATATATTTTTTGATGCTCAGAAAGCAATTGTGCGATTTAGCTTAGTCTGTTCAGAAATGCTCAAAAGGAGCTGTTTCAGATAGCTGTTCTGTTTTAAATTCGTCTACTTGTTTTACAACAGCTCTTCTGTGTAGTGTGTGAGCCTGTGCTCTTGCACTGTCAGCATTCAGAACTAATTTTGTTCTCTCAATTATTGCATCAGAGTCAGAAAAGGGGAGCTCAATAAGCTGTCGTCTTTCTGTTTTTTTTTTTTTTTTTTTTTTTTTTTTTTTTTTTTTTTTTTTTTTTTTTTTATTATTGGTTTTTTTTAAATTGTTATTTTTTTTTTTTTTTTTTTTTTTTTTTTTTTGTAGGAAGTTATCACAGTAACTCAGAGCAATAATACCACGCTGCTCAAGACAACATGTACTGCTGGTAGTAGGCTGGCAGCTTTTTGGAACAGAATATCGAAATAGGAATTTGCTGACCAAATGTACCAGTTCACCTGTATTGCAAGTGACCATAGGAAAGCATTTTTATAAACAAAAATATGTTGTTTTCTGCCTGAATGGCAAGAGGCAGCTGATCCTGGAGCTGCATGTGGATCTTGGACAATTCCACTCCAGTCTCATGTTGTGTGTCCTGCTGAGTGCAGGTGTCTGCATTGTCATTGCTCTTTATGGGTGTAATTCTGAATAGGCAGCATGCTGCATGGGGAGTTAGCAGCTGAAAAATGCTGCCCCGGTGCATGTCTTACCCTGTAACTCCCTCAGGGACAGAGGCACTTTGCCTTGGATTGCCTCTGTTAGAAATGGGGACTCAGAGCCTAGAACCAGAATTTTCCTTTTTCACAAAATGTGAGTGAAGGAGAAAAGGCTGCCCCCCTTTTTTGGGATGCCTTGAGTGTGGTGGCTGGAGCACTTTGCTTGGACATTCCCAAGTCCTCTGTTAGCTGTGGCTCAAAAGTTGTTGGATAATGTTCACTTTTCATAAAACGCTGCTGATTTCTTTTACCTTTATTTTTATTAGCTCAGCTACTCCTCCATCTATCTTCTTAGTCTTCAGTTGGACTTCTCTATTTGTTTTAGCACTAGATTAATATCTGTTGTTATTAGTTCATGTATTTATTCATGTCATACTATACAGTGCTTGGATTTCAATGCTTACTGACTCCTCAAATAACTCGCTGCTTCTTCAAAATTAATGTTTGTTTTTCCTTAACCCTCACAGGAACCCTCAGGGTTCAGGTATCCCCTTCCTCCTTTTTTTTTATGGAGGATTCTCTGGTGTTGGAGAGGGTTTATTTGCTTGTTTTTTTGTTTTGTTTTGTGTGTTTTTNTTGCAAGTTAGATTTTTAGAAGCCTGGGGAAAAAGCATATCCATAAATGGAAAGCTTACTGACATGGAAAAGTAGATTTGTGGAGTTTCTTCCTTTTTTTTTTTTTTTTTTTTTTTTTTTTTTTTTTTTTTTTTTTTTTTTTTTTTTTTTTTTTTTTTTTTTTTTTTTTTTTTTTTTTGTGGATTTTGTTTGTTTGTGTTGGCTGTTGCTGAACTTGCAAGCTCCGGGTTAGGATTTCTGTTCTTGGAGAGCAGAGCGCCTATGACTTACCAGCCAAGCAGAAATCAGTGCAGCACTTCACTATTTAACGCAGAAGGAAAATGAGTTTTGCTTTGGAATGAGCAGCTTGATAATTCGGCCATCATTTGTGCAGTTACAACAGTAGAAATAAAACCAAGCTTTACAGCTGCCTATGTGCTAGTGTAGCTGCTCCAAGAGGTTCTCGCTCTGCATTGTGTAACTAGGAAGCTGTCAGGAGGCTTAAACATCTGGAATACAATCCTTAGGTGAATCCTTTGATCCCTTCCAAGGAAAAGTACTATCCAGAATATCGCTAAGGAGAGACTAATGAGAGACACCCTCTGATTCTCTGGCTTTGATTTTCACAACTTGTGTCTCTTTTCTGTGGTTTTGCAGTAATCCATGGCCTCGTGCATAACCGAGGTGCTGGTTCTCTGCACTACCTGAGGATTGTTCACTCTTGCAGTCTGACTGCCCTTAAATATTCTTATCTCCCTGGGGCACGGCGCTAGCACTTGCCTAAGCAACAGGCAAAATTCCTTGTTGGATGTGAATATAAAGCCTGAAAAGTGAAGTGATGTTTCCTTTGGCCAGGAACAAGTCACTTAACAAGCTGTCTAGCCAAAATGTTCTGTTTGGGTTGCTGCAGGGAAGGTTTTTCTTGATATAAAATGCCTTTGAAAAAAGTGCAAATACTGAGTACTCCATTTAAAAAAGTTGAAAAACACACAGATGTACGGATCAGAGGAATGAATGCAGCATATTAATAGCTCCTAATTGAGGTAATTATTAAAATAACTGAACAAAACCTGAAGTGACAGTAGGAATGATGCTGCAGCTTGGTGTTATGGAGTTGACTTGGAAGTTATAGCAATGGTAGACCATTCTCCTGCCCTTTTGTTTTGTTTCTAAAAGAAGCCAGCTTTCCATGCAGCTCATTCTTCAAGGTTGATAGCAAGATGTATGCCTCTCATTGTGTCCCTTGACTTGGCTCCTCCTTAACTAACTTGCTTACTTTTGACATAGCTACAGGATATGGTCTGAGTGCATGGGATGTCACCGAGCAGTGATTTAGGTTACTAATCACAAGGGAGATCAATATAGCTACACTTTTATTGTTACAATGTACGGATAATAAAAAGAGAAGTTTACAGATTTATTTCAATTCTTTTATATAATTTAGTTTTTTACATTCAGTCAATTTTTATGCTGTTTGCCTTGGGCAAAAACAGTAATATTTTCAACCTTCTTGTCAAGTAGAACATATATCATCTTTTTAAATGCAAATACTGCTTTACCCCAAAAGAAATGTGCTTTCAACTATTATTGATCAATTTATTATGTTCCATTATATATGTCTTATATATAAAAATATATATCGTATTATTTATTATATAGAATCATTATATGGAATATCAGGCATTCTTCTTAGTGTATTAATTCAATAATACAGTATACTTTAAAAAGCTATCCAAGGAGGTGTATATTTCTGTTTAATAGAATTCTGAGGCCCTAGCGATACCTTCTGGTTGAACTTAGTTCTTCTGAAGGGCAAAAGGTGCCGTCACGGCACAGGTCTAACAAATCTTCTGTCAGGGTGAACCCAAGGGTTGGAGACTTAGCTGCAAGGTCATCTAAGCTTCAAGGGAAGAGGGATCTGGGTAACTGCACTCGCTGGTGGTGGGTACCTGCCTCCTGCCCATGGGTGGTCTTGGAAGGTGGAGGTGATGCTGAAGAGGCTGTGAGATGCCAAAGGACTCACTGCAGTATCTATCAAAATAGCAAGCGTTGCTCATCTGACATGGGAAGTCCTGGTACCCACAGAAGCGTCTCTTTGGCTTCTTGGCTAAGAAGATGTCACCAGTTGCTTTTGAACTGGCATCTCACATCATTTCCAGGCCTAGATGTGTTTACGTTCCCAGTATTTCCCTGTTGGCACGGTTGGCTGGTGCTCAAAGCTGGAAGAAAAGGATAGAAATCAGCCTCGCTGAGCACAGTGCAAGGTTGCCAGCAACTTGAAAGAGCAAGAGCACTTTCTGAAAGGACTTTTTAGATGCACAGATCCCCAAATCCGAGGGGAAGCACCAAGCTTCCCACCTGTCCATCGTGACACATGTGGTGGAGTTTTTGCAGCCACGTGCCTCCTTGGTGTTCAGGTGACACCTGCTGGTGAAGCCTTCTCGCTCTTCGGGGTTCCTGCGATGATATTTCCCATGCACAAAGCAAATGGCTTGTACAGGTCATTGAGAGGAAGAGCAGCACGTGGAGAAAGTGCATCCTGTATCTGAGACTACAGGCAGATGTCATTAAGAGGTTGTGAACCAAATCATGGAGCAGAAATTTCTTGAAAAGGGCATCCCCAATTTGTGACTTTTTTTTTTTAAATTTTGCTCTGTATCGAGCATCTTAATCCCTAGTTTTTTAGTAGGAGTGACTTTTGAGTGCGTATTTCAGAGTACTATTTAGTCCATCCTTGGAGACATTCATCACTTCACTGGTAAGAGCCCTACACCAGCTGCTGTTATTTTGAGGCTGGTCCTGCTTTGAGCAGGCAAGGTAGGTAGCAGCTAGAAGTCCTTTTCAGCCTATGGTCCAGTCTACTCAACTGTCCTATGGTTCTGCAGTGCTGCCATCCTATCTACAAATAGCAGTCATAGACAAAGCGAATCAGGCTTGACAACGTTTTTAAGTAAAGGTTGCTCATTACCTTTACAGATACCATCAGCTTTTTCCAAAACCAAGAGCATCAGAGGGAGAGATGGGAACGAAATCACGCGGCTGTCCGGAAGGTTTCTCGGCGCTCTGTCAGCAAGGAGCGATGGGTGGAGACACTTGTGGTTGCTGACAGCAAGATGGTTGAATATCATGGAAGTGACCACGTGGAATCCTATATCCTCACTATCATGAACATGGTATGTACAATGTTCCTTTTTTAGTTAGGTGAATGAAGCTAATTTTAATAGTTGTATTTCTAACTATGCTCCAACAATTGTAACATGGTTTACTGAAAGAAATAGAATATCTCATGTATTAACAGTGTCTTTTTAAGCCTCTTTTTCATTTTTATTTTACATAAATATAATTTTCCTCTGTGGATTTTAGCGAGAGTGGCTTTTACAGTTCTTAGTTGTGAGGGTTGCATTACAGAGCTATAAATTCTGACACTAATTTTCATTCTACTGAAATGATTGGTTTTGAATCTCCTGCCTCCCTCACAGCCTGCTCCTTGTGCATGTTTTAGGGTTAGCAGTTGCATCGAGAGAAATGCAGTGGTTTAAAACATGCAAATTCTTTTCCATGTCTGTAAATAAGAGGTACTGCAGAGCCCACTGGAAATTGTACCATTTTTAAGCTCTTTCCCAACTTTATGAAGGTTGTTTAGTTTATAGAGAGAGGCTTATTAAAGTTCAGTTAGCCAGCTAGTGCATGGGTTTGTACCTTGTAGAAATAGCGTGATTATTTGGGTAATTGGCACTTGGGTTCTTCAGATGATTATTTTCTTTCTGCCATTACCATTGTAGACTTGAAAAATTACTATCTTTTCTTCCAGACTAACAGTACAGTATCCTGCCTCCAATAAAATCTGTATGGAAAAAAAAATTAGCTTACATTTTAACGTGTCCCTATGTGGCAAGTTTCAAAATACCTTGATTCAAAAAAAGTAGTAGTGTTTTCTGCTGTTGTCTACAGCTCATGTTTTGTGTTATCTCTGTTATAGCAGCTATTGGCCTTGCAGAGTCTGAGGATGTCCTTTCCTATGTCCTTCTCATCTGACTCATACATTATATCTATGAAATAAATCGCGGTATAAATTCTAGGCATGGTATCTGATCTCTGCTTCGTGTTTATGCAATATATGCCTGGCTGTGTGCTGAGCTGTCTGACTAGCTGGCGAGGCAGGGAGCGTGAATAAACAAAAGGCTGATTTGACTTTGTCAGGTTTTGTCCACCCAGGGACAATATGCAAAATAAAACCTTATCATTATCAGATTCAGGATCAAACAGGTTATTACCATTTTCTCTACAGTTTGTACCTGAAATGTTAACGTTACCCCCAGTTTCTAGTCTAACACCATGAAAAAGAGCCATATCCAAGTGAGGCCTCAAAAGCAGCATTTTCACTTTGTCCCAGTAATGCCTCCTTTTAATAGTCTTTTCCAAAGCAGTTTTGACGCAAACACAATCTGTTTTATCTGTTTGTATTTCTTGTGATGTATGACTTGTTTCATACAAACTGATTCTGGCTGTTTCCTTCTCTGGATCCCTTTTTTCATGCCTAGTCTGACATTGCTGCGATATTTATTACTGTATTTCATTTGAGCCAAGCTTTTTCTGAACTCAGTTCTTATCCTAATGTCTGGTCTTTTTTGTGTGTGTGTGTGTGTGTGAATTTGTTGTATTTCCTTTTCCTCTTATCCTGTTCTGTGCTGTGAAAATGCAACTGTGTCTATCACTTAACTGATAAGCCTTTGCCTACTGTCATCTTCCTTTTGCTTCGTTGTGTCATAAACTGCTTCTTATCAACTCAAAACATGGGGATTTGATATGCAACTCCTCTTCACCCTGTGTGGACTTCACTGTTAGTATTGAACCATGGTAGATGATGGTTTTCTTTCCCGCTAATGTTTATCAGGAACTTTGAAGGGGCTGAAATGACAATGAAGGATGCAGGCCCAAAGCTCTTGAGTTCTGCAAGAGAAATAGGCAAAAAATAATCTTGGGTGTGAAAGTCTCTTTTTGTTCTTAAATAAGTAATTTCTGCCAAATCCTGTATTTTCACTCATTTGGTGGTGTTGTCCATTACAGTAATTCTTAACAGTGGTTGTGTTTCAGTGCAACTTTCAATGAAGTGTGTTGAGGATAAAAACAAGAGAAGAAAACAAGCAAAGATGCTTAAAGTAAACGTTATATTTCCTCTCTGAAGCTCTGTTCTGCTCTTAATCTCATACCTCCTGGCTCTGGCACAGGTCACGGGACTGTTCCATGATCCGAGTATTGGCAATGCAATTCACGTTGTGCTGGTACGACTCATCCTCTTTGAGGAGGAGGAGGTAAGGATCTTATTTTCCTCAGAAAGCCACTTAAGAACTTTAGGATTTCAATGCTGTGACGCATAATTAGGGAGAAGAGGGTTTGTTTGCTTGAAATTTCTTCAGTTGGTTCTTATGTTGATCTATTGGCTTTAACATGTCTGTTTTTAGGATAAATGCTAGTGTGGATAGCACAGTGTTTAGCTTATGATTTCAGGTATTTCTGCATAAAATCCCCGAAGAGAATACAGTTAAAATGGGATGATTAGGAAGAGGGAAATGGAATCTCTCCAGTGTCAAACGAATATGGGCCAAGGAAGAACGGTAGATGAGAAACAGAAATTAATGTATGTGCCATCACTCACAGTCTAATCACCCAGTATTACCTGAATTGTATTTATAAAGTATGATGCTGGCATGTTTACAGATCTCTGAAGTACATGTATTTTTATACAGCTGTAACACGCATTTGCTGCTGTGAACCTTTTTGAAAACTCCAAAGCAAGGACTAAATGGATGCTAATTGCTCTAAGCTAACCACATATTAATGATTTGCTATGACAGTCATTCACAAATAATGTGCTACATGCTTAAATATGTGCAGGTTATTACCATTTTACTAGTCAGTTTTTAAAACACTGCATAGTGCAGCCTGCACTGGCTGCAGGAGTGCAATGAGGGGGTTGTCTTCAGTGGCTCGTGGTTTAAGGCTGGAAGCCAAATGGATCCAAAGCTATTGAAGGCAGTGAACCAAGCTGTGGAGGTAGGCTCTGCCTTGTGGAAAATTGTTAGAATAGAGCCTAAGTTACACAGCTAGCTCTTGATGTAAGGATATGTAGTCAAAAAATATAGTTCCCTTCCTAACAGGGCAGTTAGAATAGTAAGTCCACAATATCTGTTGATAGAAGGTTGTTGCTAAATTTCACTGGCAGGTTTGAAAGGGAACAAAAGTCCTGCAAAATTGAGCATGGCAGTGTTAGAAGCAATAGTCGAGTGTCTTTTAATATCTGACATTAAGATATTTCTGAAATTGAAGATCTGGTATCTGTGTTTAGATGCTTTGTAAAAAAATTACTTAAATAAGCTGAGGCAAGATGAAATGGATGCCATATGGAAGCATATTTTCATATTTTATATTGCAGAAGAAACTTACATAACTTGAATACACATTCACTCTATAATCATAAGATAGGGAAGAAACATCTATGAAGTATGGTGTTTCTTTACGCGCTTGAGAAATATTGTGAAAGAAGTACACCCTTAAATGTGTAATTTGTGTAAATAATTTCCTAACTGTGCAATTGTTCTCACAGCACTGAGTGACAGAGTGGAGGTCGTAGACCAATTAATCTTTAACTTCTTTACACCAAGAGGAAAACTTACTTTAAAGAGAAAATGAAATATTTTTGTTAGAAATTTTCTTCTCGCTTTTGGTTTTTATGAAGCTCACCGAAAATATTAATTTCTGCCATTTTTCTTTAGCAACACAAGATAACATTAATTTAATATTCAAGATACTAGATAAATAGATGTAATTGTTTATTAGGAAGACTCTCCTTTCAGGCAAAGCTGTTATTAATTGCATTTTACCCAGCTTCACAGCCATTGTCTGACATTGACATGTTATTGCAATGCAGTGTCATCTTTGCAATAATATTTTCCTTCTTTTCCCATTAGCAAGGCTTGAAGATAGTTCACCATGCTGATAAAACATTAGCCAGCTTCTGCAAATGGCAAAAGAGCGTCAACCCCAAGAGCGACGTCAACCCTGTGCACCATGATGTGGCTGTCCTCCTAACCAGGTACCAGAGCAGCTCAGCAGAGGAAGGGCAACCCTATTGTTCAGCTGTGTTCCTTTTGATGATATTTTTTGTTTATAGGCTCATATCATCTTTTAGTTCAACCTGCTCTGACCCCTGTAAAGAGACCTTTCTGCTGAAGAGGTGCCTTTTCTGGAACACAATGTTAATACAAAAATAACCTCATGTGAGTGTGTGTAGCATTCTTGTAGGTGGAATACATGTGCTGCAATATGAAAGCATGGGGTTAAGGTTAGACCTGCTGTACCTTTTAAAAAGACTAGTTTTTATTTTCAAAGCACATATAGTGCTTTTATGTATGTGGGTGTTTTACTAGCAATACATCTAAGTCAGGAAATTGAGGTCTATGTGTCCCCAGATGATTAGCAAACTCCTGGGGACAAAAGGATCTTGGGTCATTTTTCCCACTCGATCCTATCTTATTTAGTCACTTTTTTATTCTTTGAGGAATATACCAAAGCAATCAAGCATGGAGATGAATGTAACATAATGACAAATCCTAAAATAATAGAGGTGCACTTTGGAGTGGAAGTATAATTTGTGAAGACAGTGCAATTTATTTTTAAGCTTTAAGTTGTAGGTTTTATGGATATAAGTGGTACATAAAATAATTTTAACAGAGACAATTTTTTTTTTATTAGTGTAAGGAACTGAGGCACAGAAATCCTAAAAGTTGCCTGAGGTTATGCAAGGAGTTTGTGGCAAGGTGTGGAACAGAAGTTGAACAGGTCAATAAAAACTGGTCCAGCCAGCACACAGCTGGGAGGAAAGACTGGCCTTTAAACAAACAAATGAGAGGGGGAAAAACAGAAAAGTCTTTAGCTAAAAAGAGGCTAGCAGGCCAAAAAAAAAATCCAAATTGGTATGATAAAGAAAGAGGGTCAGCAAGTGTTAGAATAAGAATGAGAAAAAGAAAGTCTCGATGAGTGGTTTACTTCTGTAACTGACCAGGCTTCAAACCATTTAATTGAATGAAGTCGAGGTTGAGGTTCAGTCGTACCAGAGGTCAGGCAGATTACTGGGTAGATTACATAGCCAGTCTGATGGCCCCTCAGTGGCTGCATGGAAATTACCTGGCAGGGCTGATATACAGGATGTAAATCCTTGTCCTGCTTAATAAGTGAGCCATTTCCCCTAAGAGAAACCTCTTATCAGCCCAGGCTGATCTACAGCAGCAGGCTCGGATGAGACTATACACCCCTTACTCTCCTCAGCCTGAACTGGGCATTTCCCTCATTTCCTCCTTGATAGTTTATGAACTTTGGGGTTGGGATTAATGCTTTTCCTGCCCAGGAGCAAAACACATATTGCTCTTTTCATTTCTTTTAGCAGACTAGAAAGCTTGCAGCTTTTATTTATTTATTTATTTTAAGCCTAGTTGCAGCCTGAACTCAGGTGCTTAATCCTAGCAGTGAAGCAGCCTAGTTCATGGGTTTCCTTAGGGAAGCAGCCTCTGCTGCTGGGGGAATGAAGCTGTTGGCATAAGGAGCTTACAGGAAGTTTGGCACTACAGTAGCCTGGGCCACTTCTGCAGCAGGACATCAGCTGCCCCTTGCCTGAGGTGGGTCCCATGCCTGAAGAGAGGCCAGCTCAGACCCAGAGCACAAAGACAGAGTTTTCTTAAAAATATTTTCGGAAGACACAACAGGAGACTTGGGGAAATTCTGCTCAGAAATTTAGTGGCAAATCAAAGAAGTTGAGAAAAGATCTTTAGAGGTAAAACTGGCCCAATGATTCACGTGAATCCCTCTGCAGAATGAGAAGAGAGAATTCTTCATGCCATGTACCATCTGGCATGCACAAGCAAACTTGAGATGTCCTATCATCAAAATGCTCTCAAAGGTGGAACTTTTGAAGCTTTCATCTTACGTGAGTTAAGAATAAACATTTACTTCAAGGCAATATCACAACGTAAATACTATTATATAGTAGTATAATACTGTAATAGCAATACCAGTACATATTGTTGCAGATATGTTTATAAAAAATAACAACACCAGTTAGCAGGGAGAGAGAGACATGGCACCCCGTGTGAGTAACATTCTTCAGTTGTTTTTAAGTTCTGCTAATGGCAAGTCTTTGTTGTGCTTCCAGAAAGGATATTTGTGCCAGCATGAACCGTCCGTGTGAAACCTTAGGTTTGTCTCATCTCTCAGGCATGTGTCAGCCTCACAGAAGCTGCAACATTAATGAAGATTCGGGGCTTCCGCTGGCATTCACTATTGCCCATGAACTTGGACACAGGTATAGTTGAAAGTGAAGAGGGAGTAAGCTGAGGTTATTTTATTCTTTGTTTGCCGCTGTTCAGATCATTGGGTTTTGTGTTTTTTCTCAAACCAATGTCATTAGTCCATCTGCACACCCTCCAAAAAGTAGCGTGCGAGTCTTGTTTTAGCTAATCCTAATGAAGAATGAAGTCTGTGTCTCATTTGTCCATGTAGAGGTAATTCTTTGCAATAACAGCTGTTGCTTGGTGTGTTAAATAGAGATTGTTAGGAACCAATTGAATATTTATTACTTTGCAAATAAGGTCAATATGAGCAGCTACTCTAATTCTCACTGCAAATTTGCCTTTCTGCAAAAAGGAAATGAAAAAAGGTGCAAGTTACTGTATTGAAATCAAAATATATATTCTTTTGTTAAACTGAGGAATAAGACAAGGCATTCTTCAGCTCTTGACCTTTGACTTGCAACTAGTTGGTGAATTCCTTTTAACGGGGTACCTCAGGATGAAATTATCAAGGTCCAAAGAGACACCACTTAAACATGTTTTCCATGCCTTAACTTCTGTCCCATACTTGTTTTTTTCTAAGTGCATATTGAATTATTATCTGAATACTTGATGTAATCTCCAATTATTCCTTTATTTGTGCATAAAACATGCATTTCATTAAATCATTATTAAATAATTTATATTAAATCATTGTATTTCATTATTGCAGATTATCTAGCAACCGTTTCTAACTCCAACCACTCAGGCTTGACATGAGCATCATGTCTGTTATCTCCTTTCCAACTAACAAAGTCTCTTTGGATTTTTCTTAATAAGTTAAATCAAGTTCCTGTGCATTTAATTTTAGACATGGCTATTTTGTGTTGTGTGTTTGGATTTTTTTCTAGAAATTTGATTCCTCAGTATTTTTGAATTGAGGGAGTGTTATGGTTGCTTAGTGGGTTTATTAAGCTGACTTGAAACACTGTGACTTCAAATCTGTTTCAGAATTGATATTTTTTCCCTAGGTAGCATATTGTCTCATAGAAACTTCAGCTTGGGAGCTGGGCCATGCTCCTTGGTTAGGGGACTTGTTCACTGCTATATCTACATCCAAATAACCTTCATTATGCACCCAACCACTAGTCAAAATGAAGACTACATTTCCTGGTGGGATTTAAAATATAATAAAAGAGTTATTTAGTATTGATCTTATTGACCATTTTTGGAGCTTCTTTATTGCCAGAAAGGAAGTAGTTTAATAACATAATGCTGAAAATGAATATCAGACCTAGGTCCTCAATTAAGTAATGAGCTGAAAAAAGATGTTAACAGTGAAGGTGTCTACATCTTTGTAGATCTATTGTCTTTACAGCAGGCTGTTGAATAAGGAAACCTCTTAACAAGTCACAGCCACCTGAAAACACCATGTTGGGAAGACCTGCTTTCTAAAGCGAAGTATGAGGCAGTTGTCAGCAGGAGTAGAGGTGAATTCACTGCACGTTCAGCAGTATGGAAAAACAGTGTCTCTGTCCAAATCCAGCAAAAGGGATCTGAAGAGAAACAAGCATTAAAGGCATGATTATAAATGGTATAAGACAGAGTGTAACAAAACCTGATCTTAATTAAAGTAGTAAGAGTCTGAAATGACTGTACAGGTCAATAGAATTGCTTTGTCCTTAGCCAAAGGAACAAATAGTAAAATATAAGAGTTTTAGAAACAAGTTTTGCTTTTTACCTTAATATTTAATCTGGCCTCTGTAAGCATCCCACTACCAGCGTCCCATGTCTACACAATTTCATCAGATATTCCATGCTAGGCAGGTTTTAGCCCAGCCAGGGGTAGGTGAGAGTGCTGGAGAAACTAAGAGTTAATCACTTTAATGGTGACCTTTCCTTCTGAATTGTTACCAAATGTGCATTGCAGCAGGGTGTTAAAACATGTTGCTTTGGAAATAAAGCTTGAATATCTGGATTTTAAAAAACTAATTGTAAAAGTATAACAGTTGACCTATAGACAGGTGAAGAAAGGGATTAGAGACCTAGACAGAAGATACTGAGGGTTCCTTTCCTACAGTGGGCAGTGAAGAAGGGAAGGAAGAGCAGATGTCGTGAGTTACCAAATTTCTGAGAAACTGGAGAACTGTTAGAACCAAAAACTACTAAGTAGGAAGTGCTCTTAGTTCTAACAGCTTTGATATAGCCTTGTGCTCTGAACTTCCTGCTGCAAGCCAGCCAAGTTGTGCAGTAGTATTCTGGTTCTGTTAAAATACTGTAACGTTGGTTTCAGACTGTGTTCTTTGTTTTCTGCCTGATAATACTGCTTTGCTTAACAGATTTGCTTGAAAACTTATTGAAAAAAAAAATTGAGAATTTTGGATCAGGTGTTTTGTACACTTTTTGGCAGAGATATCTACAGCTAACTAAAAGAAGGAAGCAACTGTAGTATCTACACAAACTGTTGAACCCTGTAGAGGAGTGTTGTGATATGACTGATCATAGAATTATTTATTAACTCTTTTTTTTTTTTTTATCTCTAGCTTTGGTATCCAACACGATGGAAAAGAGAATGATTGTGAGCCTGTCGGAAAGCGTCCGTATATTATGTCCCGGCAACTGCAGTATGATCCCACTCCCCTCACCTGGTCTCAGTGCAGCAAGGAATACATCACACGCTTCCTGGAGTGAGTGAGCAGGGTGCAGCACTTCCTTGAGATGAGCACAACTGTATATGAGATACCTAAACGGAGTTTTAGATTTACATTTCTTGTAGAGTATTATGGAGCTTTCCCCAATTTAAGGTCTTAGTAGCTTGGATTTCAAAAACTGCAGTCTTGTGTCAGCTCAGACTTGGTGCAACCTGCAGCTTCTTGCAGTTACTGGGAAGAAAGAAGCCTTTCTGCCTAGGACTCTGGGACATTAAAGATGTTTTTGTTGGCGACAAGATGTACTTGACTCAGTAACTTGTCCAAATTCATATTTGTTTTTAAAAGCAGCATTATGAGCATTGTTTTTAAAAGCAGCTTTGAGTAGAGGCTGGAGTATGCGTTGAAGTTGCTCTGCAAACCGTAATGACTTGATGATATTTCCAAATTAACAGGTTAGGTCTTGCCCTTGTAGAACCCTCTGCCAGTTAGAGAGGGGCCGTTTGTCAGGTACAGGCAGAGGGGATAGCAGCTGAGAGTTGCTCAGTATTGGGACCATCAACAAAGGACCTCATGAGTTCCTTTGCTTTTGCATATTTCAGTGGTTCTTCCAAGTGTGGAATTGGGACTTTGGTCTAATTGTTACTGGTACCTGGGCTTCCTGGGCAGGCAGCTTGTGTTTTTTCAAATATTTTGATATTCTCTAAAGTTCCATTAATTATGAGAAATGAATACTCCTTGTTAGCAGCACTTTCAGCTTAGCTTATTTGGAATCTAGAAGCATAATTACCAAAGGCTGTGTCAAGAATTATCAATAACAATTAGATATTGGAAGTTGGCATTTAAAAACAGTTTTTTAAAAGATGTGTTTTTGTTTGTATTAATTCACAATTTTAATCTTTTAGCCGAGGATGGGGATTCTGTTTGGATGATATACCCCAAAAAAAAGTTCTGAAGTCCCCAGTCATTGCTCCTGGAGTGATTTATGATGTACATCACCAGTGCCAGCTTCAGTATGGTTCCAATGCTACCTTCTGTGAAGATGTGGATGTAAGTGCTCTGTTTTCCCTCGTGTACTAATGAGAGCTTAACTTTATTTAACAGTGTGGAAATGCAGCTGGTGAACCCTGGTTGTTAAGTACAATTGCAGCATACCCAGAGTTTTATAGTTTTCTTAGCTAGTGCCTAGTGTACAAACACGTAATTGTCACTCGCCCTAGAAGATGGGAGAGGACTTTCCCATCAAGAGACCTCGAGGAATCTCCTCAGGTGGTGTCCTGATTGGAGGGGAGGAAAGGGGTTCACCCTGTCCACTAATCCAGAAGTTAGATAGAGTCTTCTTTCTCCCTTCTTTTTTCTTTCTTCTTCCTTCTTTCTTCTACCTTAGTTGCTTCCTCTCTCTCTCAATTTACCTTTTATATATTTTCATTTACATTTAGGTGGAGCTTAATGGAGTCATTCACTTTCATTACCATTGTTTTAAAAACTCTCCTGAGTTAACAGAAAATCTAGACATCATGCTCAGTGAGGAGTGGTCATTCTTTGCAAGTGGCTATCTTTGGGGATGGGTATTATAATGAGATTAGGATGAGGAGAAGTTTGACCAAAGTCCATGGAAGGGACTGATCTGCCACCGTTGTTGGCCCAGCACTAGACATTTTATGATGCTATGTGGCTTATCAGCTGCGTGGTACGACCAGGTCGCCGCCTCTGCAGGGAGTACAACAGAGTTTGGCTGCTGTTGTCTTCACTCCGCTCCACCCTCCACTTGCTCATCAGCTGCAGGCACCTTCATGTTACCACCTCCGCAGGGAAGCCAACAAGTTTGGCCATGGTGTCTCTGTTCTGCTCCACTCTTCATGTACTCTCATTAGTGTGTGCTAGGAGGGCAGACTGTGTTGCCAAGGGAATTGTGGAAAAGTAGATTCCATACATAGCAACCATCCTGCCGATGGTAGCTGTCTCTCACCCCGAGCAAGCCTCTGTAATGCCATAGCTTCAGTTAGGCCCTAGTTTTTCCTCTAATTTCCCCTTTCTTGAGCAATTCTCTCACAAGACATACCCTAACTGAGTGTTTTGATTCCAGCCTGGAGATCCCAAAAGTGAGATGTTGCCCTGATTGGCTTGAACTACCCCCTTGTCCTTTGTGGGATCTGACCTCATGCCTGTTGAGATGTTTACACTTCAGAAGTGATTTTTTTTTTTAACTTACAATATTGCTCTTAGTTAAATTATCGACAGATATTAAGTCCTCCCTTCCAAAATATGACACCTAATTTTATAGCTTTCACTACATTTGTTTCTTTGGGAACAAATCTTTACTTCCAGAAAAGTTATCTAGAAAAAAAAAAAGACTATGGCATTGCTTTTTTCCTATATATCCCGCTTTTTCACATTTTTGATAGTTTAACTAATGAAAGAAAATTCAGTCTATGTACCTTAAAGAATCTTTATGTGAGTTGAATATAGATATTCATAAGAATATTGATAGGGATTAAATGTATCTAATTATAGATTTATACAGATATTTTTATACTTAATCTCATCTGGCAGTGGGTAGTTGAGATAGTGCAGGATTGGCTTTCTAGGGTTCATTTTTGCAGCATGGCAAGACAGCGCTGTGCAGAGATGCACGTGAACACGGTAGCCACATCAGCATGACTCCCTACAGGACCCAGGAAGCACTGTGGGTTAAATTTGCTAAAATGGGTTAAATTTGCTAAAATGTAGAGCTATGCTATCATAGCTATACCTGCCTAGTTCCTTGGCTCCATACTATATAAAGCTACATGGAAGAACACTTTAGAAACTATGGTTTGAAATGCTGATCTCACCAAGAGATCACTAAGGTTTAGTGGTTGTTGGGTGACAGATGCAGTAAATGCTGCGTCCAGGCAGCATCGTGGTTTGCTCTCCTTGTTAAATAGGACCAGGGCAAATGGGGAGCCTTGGCAATGCTGGAGTGGGTTTTAGGCAAGGTATTATGTACAGCTGTGGATTGGAGACTGTAGATCCTGATTATTTATTCTGTTATGATAATTATGTGCATCCTCATCTACCCCCTTGTTAGAGGAATTATTTATGACCAGTCTCAGCTGTAATGATTAGCAATGAACTGTACTGCCTGAGTCTGAAACATTTATTGAAAGATTGCTTTCATTACCTGCTGTTCCAGTTTTCTCGGCTGCTGCAATTTGTTGGTACAGACAGAAAATTTAAAGTGTGATTTCTATAATATTCATTCATTCTGTCTCTCTTTGAGTGTGAACCTAATAGGCATTTACATTCAGCATCTCCAGATTGGCCAGTTTAGAGCTGGATGAATGTCAGTAAATTAATTGATATCATTTTAGTTTAGCTTTTAGTGCCAGGCTTGTGTTTTGCAGGTAACTGCACTGGCAAGGAATTGTGATGAGTTTTATCTGCCTGGCATAGGGGACAGTCAATATAGTCAATCATTTTGGTTAAAAAGTTTGACAGTTCTTTGCCTTGTCACTGTTTGGGTAACACTCAGTTACTGATCGTGTTTATTGTATAGCTTTTAATGTTTGCATGTATAGTTGAGTTTTATCCACAGGTTCTTTTTGAGAGAACAGTTTGCTTAACTTAAGTTGCCCAAGGATTCAGTGATTACACTAAACAAAAAGGTTTAGAACTCATATGATGATTTCCACAAACCATTTAGGCAGTTAGTGCTCTAAGCGTCATGTGAAATATATAAATATTGTCCTTCCAGTAAGGAAAAGAAAAGCAAAATACAATTTTGAGGAGTGAATGTACCAAGTGGTAGATGGGTCCTTAGCTCCCTAAATACTGTAGGAATTCAGAATCTTCATCTTATTACCCTTATCTGAACTCTAAGTCAATTCAGTAAATTTGGGATTGTTTAGAGCAATCCCTTTATGGCACAGATTCTGTTTTCAGAGTTTGGATGTTTACTGTATTGCTGATGATAAAATCCTTGCACTGAGTCCGTGTTAGTCAAGAACTCCTGAATATTACTCCCAAAAAACAAGGAGCGAAGAAAGTATTTTTTCGTGCCCTACTGATACTCCTGATACTCATTGCTGAGTATACTGATATTTTTTCATACCGCTACTGATATTATTAAAAAAAAAAAAAGTTTGAGTTTTCTCCATAAGCACTTGATTTTGGCAACCAGTTGTGTCCACAAGGTAAGCATGTACCTGCATTCAGGTTAAATCCACATAGCGTTACCCACCTGTGGCTTTCTCTGGGTATTTGAAATGGAGTGAAGGATGCACTTCATATAATAAAAGCACCAAGATATTTTGCATATAATAGCTAAAAATAAGCATGAAAGCATGAACTTCTGAATAAAAGCAAATTCATCTTCAAGAACCCTTGGGGAGCTCTGCCTTTACCTCCTGGCAGTGGTGGCTCCATAAACAAGTCAGTAAGAAGTGCTACTACTCTTAAACTATAAACAGGGAGCTGCAAGGCAACACCAACATGTGTCCATCACCAGGAAGCAACTGAGGAGCAGAGGTGCGAAGCTCCAGACGCTGTGTCCAACTTGAAGCATGGAGTGCTTGGAGATGCCACTCTGTGCCTCAGCTTAGCTGTTTTTGATAGAAATAGGCCAGAACCTAACAGCCAATTTCTGGGTTTCAAACTCATCCAAATGTTGCTGCTGGCTGATCAGGGCTGGATGCAAATGCATGATCTGTTTGTAAGCTGTGCCAGCTTTCATCAACCCAAGCCCTTGCTCTTCCCAGGCTCCTGGGCTTTTGTTCCCCTGCCAGCTGTTCGAGAGAGCTGCTTTTACATCACTGATGTCTTGAGAGTGCTGCGTTTAGATCTCCTTATCGGATTTTGAGAGCTGAAGGACATGAACTTGGTTGTCACACTTGGAAAAAGAGTATTGTTTTGCTTACTGAATGGGTTCTCTAACCTCCTTTGATTTTATTGTGCGTGTTTGCAGGCAGACAGCAAGGCAGAATTAAACATTGTATTCATTAGTAGTCATCAAATGAAAATAATACAGGCTCCATCTGCCTCCACTGTGAATAGCAGTGCACAAACTTTGTAAAGTCATTTTTTCCTGTTTGTAGCTGGGATCTGAGCAGTGAATGAGGGGAACATTTAAACTTTTAAAGCGCAGTTTCGTTAACCCACCTATACAAAATATTCACTGTTTTGTGTTTATTAAATCCATAGATGTGCACTAATGAGGAGTATCTGAATTTGGCCCCTTGAGGGGTGCTAATTTGCAAAAACTGAACATCTCTCTGGAAATACAATCGTCATAGAGCTTTGTAAATTGATATATAAAACCATGGACAACTTTTGAAAATGTTGGCTTTAGGCGTGTTTGAGCCTGCTGCATTTTTCTTTTTCTTTCTTTTCCAGAATCTTTGCCAAACACTCTGGTGCTCAGTGAAAGGCTCCTGCCGCTCCAAACTGGATGCTGCTGCAGATGGCACTCGATGTGGAGAAAACAAGGTGACTGAGCTCCCCTGCAGGAATACCGTGAATAGCTCTGCCATTGGGTAAAAGAGAGAACATCCTGTGGCGTCTTCTTTCAAAGCTCCACTGAAGCTTTAACCTTCATGAAGGTTATTTGCAGTTATGGTTTTCTGTGATACTTACTCTGAACTGTTTGCCCTTTCTCTTCTAAGTGGTGCCTCTCTGGTGAGTGCATTACAGTGGGCAAGACTCCAGAAGCAGTCCATGGTGGATGGGGTGTTTGGTCATCCTGGTCCCATTGCACAAGGACATGTGGGGCAGGAATTCAAAGTGCAGAGAGACCATGCAATAATCCAGAGTAAGTTGACTGTACAATCTTTCCACTCCTTTTAATCAAGATCTTTGAGATACTTAAGAGGCTGGAGAGACTCTTTTTTTTAACGATACAATTTCCTCAGCAGATGCTATTGCAGATGCAAGACAGTTATTGAACACCTCTGCAGCTAAACATCTCTGTAAAATTCACTTGGCTCTGTTTTTATAATCTTTATCTCTTTAGTCTTTATCTTCCAAGGAGCTTATTTCTACATACAGTGGGAAAAAAAAAATCCTGTTGTTTGGCTTGCAAAGTTTGTGTAAATATTAGAAAAGGTGCTTTAATAATACTGCCTTGAATAAGAACAATGCGTGGAAATAATGGCTAGTGATGCCTTCATAAGGGAAGTCAAGGCCTCACTTTTCATGTTTTATTCTGTTTGGAGCTTCAGATAGATGGGTCTGTAGGTGTGGAAGAGGAAGGGCAGAATTTTCCTATATATAGCTGAGTGCATATGGACCTTATCTTGTTTTCCAAAATTGCCACAGGAATCCCTAACCAGATGGTTGTGGTGCTCTTGCTTAGTTGTGGTTCATACTGTCCTATTTGGATACCTGAATGAATGAAGAATGAACCTTGTTAATCCATTGAAAAGACACTGTTATCTAACTGGTATTATTAGAAAATGCAGAAGTTAACTTCCTTTTAGTGAGAATCTCACATGCCTGATCTCAACGCTTCCTTTCCAGACCTCAGTTTGGAGGAGACTACTGCACTGGAGAGAGGAAGCGCTATCGTGTGTGCAACATCAGCCCCTGTCACAAGAACACGCCGACTTTTCGTCAGATGCAATGCAGTGAGTTTGATACGGTTCCCTACCAGAACGAATTCTACCACTGGGTTCCAGTCTATAACACAGGTACAAAGCCATGA